>OZ026619.1:7189677-7202177 GCA_964020975.1 Hermodice carunculata
TTAACAGCCCAGATCTGACAGTATCATGTTCGCTACTGCATCTTTTTTAATGTTAAAAGAACTCTTTAATCAACAGCTTGGTGTATAAAAGCTAAGCTGTTTTGGGATTCCTCTCTATTTTTAGTATCTAGAAGTTTTTTCATAAAGGAATAAAAATACCCCAGACTGTGTTATTGTATCAGCTTTGATCTTTTTATGCCGAACTTATGTATAAAGTGCATAAAGAACACAGTAGATTGGAAAGAAATATTTGACTTTGTTTTTTGTGTGTGTTTTTTCTTTTTGTTTTTGTTTTTTTGTTTGTTTGCTTTATTTTGTTTTTGGCAAAACTTGGGCCGAGGCAGCTGCCTCGGCTGCCTCAATACAGTTTACGGCAATGGAAACGCTATTATAATTATAACAGATAACATATTTGTTTTCCTCTTTGGTTTGTTTATATAATGGTAACATCTAAGTGTTATACCTTCTGATCTATATTTCTTTATTTCTCTTAAACACTGGTGCCACTTGGTGACAATGTCTGGCCTTTCCATCAAAATCTTGTCTGTTCCTCGTTTTCCGTAGCGAAATCCGATTCAATGTTTTTAGTACGTCCATTTCATGACTTTCTCTCAGGTGTTGGGAAAATTTCCTTGTTGTTAGATATATTTTATTTTACATACACGTATTCACTGCTCTTCTTTTGGTTGACAACGAAAATACATCAAGTTTGCTGGGTCGGCCAGTTTACCCGGTGGAGCTGCTGGACGATGCATTACATCCAGATCCAATTGCTCATCACGGATGTATCTATAATACATGCATGCAGTATGGGGCTAGGATATACTTCTGCTCCGCAGAGATGTTCACAAAATGGGCCATAAAACGCAATAAACTAAAAATAAGTCCAACAAAGTATATATTTTGGAAAAGTGCATTAAGTGGAGAATTGCGTTTTGTCATTGTGATTTGTGTCACTTGTCTTGTGTTTATACAGCAATTGCGCAAAGTGAACGTACAATTTTCCTAAACTTTCAGTTTGAAATGGATACAACTTTTTGTTTACTATTTAAACTTTGAAATTCTTGTGGCAAAATAAACTATAAAAAGTGAATACAAAAAGCAGGTCTCACTTTGTGCAAATTTTGCATTGTTTGGTTTCTATGACTGTTTGATGTTGCAAGGATGACATCTCATTTAAAAATTCTTAATTTCAGTTTATTGTGTTTTGTGGCCTATTTTGTGGACATTTTGTATATCCTTAAACACTCGAAATATTCGCTCGCTAAAAAGATAGCTGCATTTGCATCGACGGTAGGTGACAAGTAATATTGACAATGGCAAACCGTGGTACACAGTAATCGAATATTTGCGGGTTGAAACATGTCTTCGTGCACGTAGGCTAAGACAAACACTTGGTACCTTCATGTTCCAACGAGCACCGATCCTTGACGAAAGCGTGGTATGATGGAGGAGTATGTGTGCAAGGCCAGACTACGCATTCACTAGTTAATATATGTATTTTATAAATACAGTTTTAGGAAGGCTATATGGTGCATTTGAAGAGTTCATTCATTACGCAAATAAAAGTATATCTTTGCTTTTCGTCCGTAAAGACCTGCTGACCGAAAACTGCCTCCGCTTGCCGAAAATCACAGTTTTGCGCCCTGCTGAGTGTCATAATTCGTACTAAGCAGGAACGCTGCATGTGACATCTATCAGCACACTAACAAATTAGTAGTGCCAATGTGAACTCGCATCCCGACAATATTTATCAATGCCTCAGGATCTCCGAAAGTATGGATCAATTTATGCTTAAGTGACCGAAACTTGCCTTCAAAGGGTAGTGGAGGCAGTTTTCGGTCACCCCACCCATTCACTAACCGTGCTGCACACCCGTCACATCATTCCATATTCTGGTCTCGTGCCGTTCGACAGCTGAATTCCGCTCACGGGTAAAGTTGTTTACGCCTAGCAGCTCCAATTATTTTGGAAAAAATTACCTTTTTTCTTTCTCTGTTCATTTCTGTGTGCCGCCATTTTGTTTTTATAACTAGGTTATAAGGACCAAGAAACAGAACTTTTAGTGTTGAAATGTACACTGTCACTGTGATTTTGTGATATTCCTACCACTTGTATATTATGTTGGACAAATGACGATAAACCGCTACCACTACTACTACTACTACTACTACTACTACTACTACTACTACTACTACTACTACTACTACTACTACTACTACTACTACTACTACTGCGACGACGACGACGACGACTACTACTACTACTACCACCACCACCACCACCACTACTACTACTACCACTAATACTACTACTGCCACTACCACTACTACTACTACTACTAGGCTGAAGTTTCAATTCAATATTTTAAGTTCTGGCGATGGAATCACCAGCTATTGTGCAGTCACATGGGAGATTCAATTGATTTACTGTGATTGACTGGGGATTAACACCTCACTCACCAATCAGTGCAATGACAGCAAAAGGCAGCGAATGAAGCCTGAGATGCCAAAAGTTATTGGAGTGTTGGTGATCTTCAGATCATTTAAAGATTTTCAAAACCCGAATTCACGAACAAATCGACAAAAGATGGCATAAAATTGCCTTAAAATACATGGAGATAAAAACACATGGTAACTTAGGGCACGTATCGTACATCTAATTACAAACTGATATAAACTAGAATATACCCAGAAGGGTAGAGAGAGCAACCCTTCTTGGATATACCAATTACCCAGGCGGGGAAATTAATAAGACGTGTCGTCGTCGTCGTCGTCGTCGTCATCATCATCATTTGAGATCATTTTGACATTCGTTTTATGTTAGCAATCATAACTTTCTACGTAACTTTGTCAGTAGATTATTCTTAGTATTTTGCCGAGCACAATGGTGTGCTATAAACACACACACACACACACACACACACACACACACACACACACACACACACACATACACACATGAACAAACAAAAGCAAAAACTTTTGCAATGTATTCAGTATTATGTAAGAAAAAGGGAGCTTATAAGAATGGAGTACTGTTGTGAAAAATAGATACGTTTTTGACTTGGTTACGTTTTGACCTGGGTACGTTTCGGCTTGAGTACATTTTGATCGGGTACATTTTGATCATTCAAAACTGACCTGGTGACGTTTTGATCGGGATACATTTTGACTTGAGTACGTTTTGATTTGCATACATTTTGACTTGGGTACGTTTTGACCCGGGTATGTTCTGACTTGGGTACGTTTTGTCCATGGGTCTCCAGTGGTGTTGGTGTCAGCTGGATCAGTGTCACTCTTGATGATAAACACAAAACTATATTATAATAGTACAGCAAGATATTTAGAAAGCTCATTTCTACAATGATATTTCGAAACCTAAATTCGTTCAGTGAATCGACTTTTTCTGGTTTTGTGTATCTGGCCGTGTCTGTGATGGTGACTGTCGACTATTATTTAAGATGAATAGATCGAACAATTGCGCGGCGGTATCGGCAGTATGCCCTACTATTGACTGTGAGTTTGGTTTCCCTGAGCTATTTTGACCTCCACAAGACCTGTGGAACATTCCTCATATTGTTTAGTAGACATATAAAGTTGAAATAAAACAAAGCGATGCAGCGACAAAGCGTAGATTTTGCCATCAATATACAGTGTAATGTGAGGTCAAGTACTACTTGCCTTGGTCTTTGTGATTACCTGGTGTGTAATGTATTTTGATTTCTTTTCTATTTTTCTTTTGCTTTTACTTTTCTATTTATTTTTTGAAAAAAAGAATGTTCAAACCAAGCCCAGATTCAGAAAGTAATAGGACCGGTCAGTGTGTGCTCACCACAGTAGCACCGGGTTCTGGCTGTGGCTGTCACGACTATGACCCACACCATCGCCAGATCGCGGGCAAGTATATAGGCGTCACGGCAACGATCCCTGTTTTCGCACACCTGCAGAATCTTGACCCATGTATTTTGAATCAAACTACGAATTTAGGCCTTCTGCTTCCTTTGGGGCTGTAGCAAAAAGGCCTCTTTGCTTTTACTTCTGCAGTGGAGTGTCGATCAGGGAGATTTACTTGTACATGCATGCAATGTGCCAGCTTTTATCTTTAGTGACAAACAACCAGCGACTCACCTTGGGCCTGGTTATGGCTCACAGAGAAAGCACATGTTGGGAAGTGGGATGTTCATTTGTGGCTATGGAATTGGAAAAAAGTGGCATTGAGAAATGAGAGGTGTTAGGTAGTGAGAGGTTATGAACATCCAAGAACACCCAGGTACCTATTAAATAACATGTAAACATTTGGGACTGAAAAGAGTGTTCAGAAGTGAGAGGTGTTCATTAGTTAGAGGTTTTCGGTAGTGGAGGTTTTACAGTATGATTACGATGAATTAAAATGAGGTAGATCTGTTGACCCATATTTTGGCCAAATGTACAGTATTGGTCCCCTATTTTTCCTCAGATCAGGTATGCCAAATATAAGTCTGATGCCCCCCAGGGAGCCTACCTACCCTTCTCCACCCCAAGTGTCCCCCCCATGGACAATGGACAAATCTGAACAGGTACTGGCAGCGACGTACTGACCTGGTTTGCCCCACATGTGTTGCAGGCATTTTATTTAGCGGTTACACGAGACTGAACGCACACTTTACGTAATTTTCTCTCAGCAAGAAGATCCTTTTGACTTTTAAAACTCTTACCCTTCCAGAAGCACCACATTATCCGGAAGCTTTATTTCTGAGCCTTAATTCTTGGTTGAAGCTGAGTTGTTAATGTATAATACTGTTTAATCATTATTTCTAAAAAGTGGGCCTTTTGTCCCATGCTGAAGGCAAATGGCCCCCAGGGAGCATATTCCTTCAGCATGGTGGGCTTCTTCCCCAATAGACCATGAAGGTTATTTAATGAATCAATACAAAAACACGCGGGCCCAAAGCCTTTGAAGAGCAGTATGAGAGAGAGAGAGAGAGAGAGAGAGAGAGAGAGAGAGAGAGAGGAGAGAGAGAGAGAGAGAGAGAGAGAGAGAGAGAGAGAGAGAGAGAGAGAGAGAGAGAGAGATCAGGTGATTTTATCCATCATCTATCAGTGAATATGGTCTTCCTTTTGCTTGTTGTTATTACTTACTGATTTTTTCTTTATTGTATTAAAAATATTACCACTTTGGCCCTTAATTGTTTACATATGATGGAAATAACGATTTCAAAATTGATTGTTTGATATAGACAGCGCTAAGCAGCCTCTAGCATTGCCCTCTTCTAACCTTAAAAATAATACCAAATCAAGATCGACTGAGGGCAAGTTATTGCAGAAAATAGTAACCCATGGTTAATTTTGCTCTTCAGTCACAAAACAAAATTATTAACTAAGATGAACAAGTGGATGCACAACTTAATATTTTATTGTACATCAGCCATGACACACTTATGCTAGTTCTCATGTGGTACCTTGACCCATAGGCCAAGTTTTAACAAATATTGAAAAATTACTGTCAACTAATAATTCAGCATATACGCAACAAAAAATTAAGGGGTTATTTTAACGTGCAATTGCATGCATGTGTTGTAACCGATTCCTAAGTTTTTTTGTTAGGTATATGTCATCAACATTTTGAAATTCTCGAAGCAGTAAAACACGTCATGAAAGTTATGACTGCTCAAATCTCGCCAGATAAGTAATGGGATCAAATATTGTGCAGCTTAATCAGAATAAGACGAATCGCAAATGTGAAACACATATGCAGATTTTTCTGCAGTACAGGCTTCATGGGCTGGTGGGCCTTTGTTACATTAACCTATTTACCCAATTAAAACAAGCATGGAAAAGGTGCTGTCAACTAGTAATTTAACATATACATAACAAAGAACCGAAGGGATTATTTTGGTAGGCACTTGTATGTAAGTCTTGTAAGTGATCACCAATCTCTTTAGTTAGGCACAGCTCCTCAGCGTATTGAAATTCCCGAATCAGCAAAACACGTCATAAAAGGTATAAATTTTCAAATCTCGGCAAATAAGGTATAAGCTCAAATGTGGTACAGCTTAATCTCAATTAGACGAATCACATGTGCAGATTCTCCTGCAGTACAGTCCTCGTGCCAAGTGCAAACACTGGGTAAACTGCACCCACAATTCACCTGTTCCAGAAAAGCTCATTGCAAATCAAACAGTGACAGTCGGTACATCTTTGACTGCATTTAGATGAATATTTGCCGTCTTTCTGGTTTTGGTAGTCCCTTTTTGCTTTTCACATATTTTTGTAATTTTGCTGGTTTTATGAGCAGCATTTTTTGTTGACTTTTTATTGTTACCAGCAGATGCAGTGTCTTTGGCAGTAGTTTTGTTTTTAATGGGCTTTTTCCAGTTTCTGCCTTGCAGCTGCTTCTCTTTCTTCAAGCGTCTGCTGATTGGGCAATGATGTTAAAACACTGACAGTGTTACTCTTCATTTGGCTACTTGGTTGTGTTTTTACTTTTGGTGTGGGTCACAAGCCTCTCAGTACACTCTTCAAATGTTTGGGCAGTGGCTGTATTTGAAGATTCAATCAACTCTTTTGCAAGTGCTTTAACCACTCAACAAATAGATTCCCACAGTTCATCCATTCTCACTTGCACAAGCAATGGCACCTGCAGGTGCTCCAATCAATAAGGCATGAACCATATGTTGTTGTTAGAAAATAAACAGGGTGGAATATAGTTACCACCTCCATTGACAGCACATCTGAGAGTCCAAGTTGTCCCTTTCATTGCATTGGTTATTTTGCCAACTTGAAGTGCTCCCTTAGTTGCAATTATCTTTGTGGGCTTGTTTAAATGTGAGACCTCAGAGATCTCAATTTGCAAGCATATCAAGTTGAAATGCAGTGGTGAAATGCCATATCATATTCAAATATCTGGTTTGGACCATATACGATGAGAGTGCCATTTGAGCTTTCCTCATTCGGAAATTGCCTCCTGTCTCTGCCTTCTTTCTGCCCGTTGCTGATCTGTATCTCAAAAACAGCTGCTTTGATTCAATTCTTGTTGCTAAATGTCCTACGTTCAAAGTGAAACTTCGACTTTGCTTTCCCTCCCTGCAGCAGTTTCACAGCTGGGCATCTCGGATTTTCTATCAAGCTCCAACATATACTGCGTCTGACCTGCGGCAGCTAGCACAGGTTATGGTCTAATATGGTATACTTACTGTATCTGACCTGGTGCAGCTAGCACAGGTTCTAGACTAAATATGGTATACTTCACCACCCAACCTGCGATTCCTTGCTGGAGATACTGAGACAGATGCAGAGTTTAGAGCTCTGAGCATTGGTTCGTCTGTATGCCCAATAGCAATGACTTGAACATCAGGGAAGTAGGCGATACGTAAACTGTACATGTTTCGATGTTACAATATTAAGGTCTAAAAGCTATAAAGGAATTAATGCCGAAAAATTTGATTCTACCTCTTTGCAGTTGTTCTTTGAAATTTTCGACGTGTTTGCTTCATCAAGACATAAATCAGTCAATATTCTTACATTCGTAAACATTAGTTAATGGAGCATCATTTACCATGATACTTTCTTCCTGAAGAGCTTTGATCCATAAGAGGAACATTTACATGAACAAATGCTAAAGTTCTGGATAAACATGAAACACCTGTATATATTTTTGCTGAATAAAACTTGCCAGACAATATGCATTTCTTATTCCACCCAGGATCAATGCAGAGCTTGGTCTACATCGAATGAAATTCATTTTTTGTGGTCATGAACCAAGTCTATATGGGAAGGACACGTCTCTCTGTATCTCAAATACATTCTTAGTAAGTTTCCCTTTATAATTCTGTGTGATGTGTGCTCAACCTGTACATTTCTAAATGCAATGCTCTATATTAATCTCAGTCAGGAACATGCATAAAGCTCAAGCTATTTTCACAATTCTCTCAATATAAACTTAAGTATTGGATTCTTATTTACAGGATGGCGGCTATTTCATTCACTAAGAAATTAGATATAAAAGATCCCATAGCCTATACAAGCTCAGAGCAGTGGCTGCCCAGAAGTGGCTTTCCTGGTGGTTTTTCTGAGAAAGCCGTAACAAATTAGGGGACTGTTGTTTGGGTACTATGTGTTGAATGATCTCAATATTTCTTGCTCCGAATGCATTTATTACATCAGATGTTTAAATGAAGTCAGAAGCAGACAATGTACATTTGGGCACTGTGGAGGCACTGTTATACTAGAGAATATATGAATGGTGGTTCCAAGTAGACCAAGATATAAATGCGGACGGAAATTTTTTCCAGCAAACAATTGTAGGTATTGTTCTGTGAAAAAACTAAGTTGAAATGCAGTCGAGTGTGCTGTCTTTATGGCCAGAACACCGATGGTGTCAATGGGTAACACACAACGAAATGGGCTCTTATTCAGAGGCTGTGATACAACTCGAGCAATGTGCACAATTTAATACGATGCATGCATATGAATTTCCCACCATAACTGCATACCTGGTTGTCTTAGTAACCCTAGTCTCACTTTAGGAGATACAGGCTGCTGCCTGTGCGGGGAAGCTTGATATTACTAATATTTTGGAAATAAAGAATACTTAGTACAGGCAGAAGGAAATTTATTCTTGTAAACAATTTAGGAAGAACTCGTTTACTATGACTTTGGTATTTGTAAACTTAAATTTCTCTACAACACTCTCATTTTAAGAGTAAGGGGTTTCTAGCCCTGCCTATAGCAGCAACAACCCTGTGTTTCCTCCGTTATTTAAAGGCGTGAGCCCCGTGCTTTGTGGCGGGAAATTGATACATATGTAATATTGATAAAACAAGGGAAGATCTCTTTGTAGATGTGTCGCTGTTCAGTGTTCTTGATATGCTTGCCTTTTTATCTTGATGTGATGGGTGAATTAGGGAGTAGCAGCTTACCAAATGATGGATACATGTTCCTTCAGGTGGTAACTTAGCAAAGCCGGAAATGTCACCTCTGCAGTTTGAGATCCTTTGATCAAGCTGGTACCGCCAAATGTTCTCTTTGTCAAAATTGACAGCAAATAAAGATATTGACTTGTGGTTGATGTTTTAAGGCGGCATATTAATACACACAATAAGGTAATAAGAATAAGACCAGTATCACTTACAAGGAATGCCCCTGGATTAAGGCCTACAGGAATGACGCTTCCAAAAAGATGAAAACTATCTTGCATCCCTCCAGATACATGTTTATTTATTTATTTATTGATTAGGCCATGCCTGTTAGGAAGGAACATGGTGTGTGTACGGTGGATCGTGCATCACAAACACTTTCTTTGGGTTCTATTTCTGTCTTGAGATCATATAGACTCCATATATCTGCCACACTCATAGGTGACAAATGTTATTCTATTGATGCAGTTTTACAGGTATAGAACCTTTGGAGTTGGGTAAGATGCATATGTAGGCATAAGAAAAAAAGTTGGTGTGAAACGAATATCTTCCATTCATCTTTTTTCGCTTAATTTTAGGGTTTTTGCAAGATGTATTGAATGGAAGTGGAAACAGTCTACCCCGGAATAACAATTTTATTCAGCGGTAATATGATATTAATGATCCCTTGGAAAGCTGTTCACTCTTTTGGTGTAAGTTGTTAAAGAGTTGAGGGCCAATCTTCCTTGTTGAGGCGTATAGATAACCAACTTATAAACATTGGCAGGCTGTGAGGAACACTTAGTTTACACCTCAAATGACTGGCCAACAAACATCATTCTCCTAGTATGTTCCTGGTCTGTGGGGGTGGATGGAAAGACTGCATTTCGCTCCAACTTCTTTTAAGCCTGCAGCCAACAGACACTAAATTTAATAATAACTTGTCAGTTATTGTTCGCTAGATTGCCAGGAAATGCAGAGAGCTGGGGTGAGCTGAGTAAAGGATATTTTACAGTTTAGTTGATACTCTGAGTACAGCGCCGGACGGAAATGTGAAATTTTGCAGGCAGCCCACTGCGCGGACACATCAGCTAGGATGTTAGTATGTAACATACTTCAATGGTCGCTTTCTTAAATGTTCTTAACGTGCAGTGCAATTGACAGAAAGAAAAAATAAAAAGTTGAATATCTCCAAAACTGAAATACATAGAGATGCCATTCGCACTTCAGTTTATTGGCTTGTGGCAAACCCGCATCCAATGAACCATGATCCAAAATTGTACAATTTTGACTTAAGCAAATGAGATGAATATACTAAATTTAAATCTGGAATAAATCGAATAACTTCAAAACTATTATACATGGAGGTACCATTGCAACTTCAAATTGTACCTACATTAAATGAACCATAAACCAAAGTTGAAGGCTTTTAATTTACTACGCTCACGTTCAACTCCCGCAATAGCAATACATATGCAGAAAACATGCTTTACACAGGTAATATGTATGCGTCGTGGATTGGGTGGTACGTGTGAATACAAAATGTCACAAGCACAGATAGATGGTGACATAATTGATGAAATGATAATTTTGAACATAGTTTACATTTTTTTTTCAATTATAAAAGTATACACGTTACATTTACACAATTGGTAAAGAAAGAAAAAGACTGAAACCAATATTATACAATAGTGTTATGTCATACGTCAAAATCAGATTTAAAAAGCTATCGTACTATAGATTTACTCAACATACAGACCAGTACGACTTTTATTGGATTCCTGCTACGTAAAATTATTTAAATTGTGCCCGCCGTCTAATATGTCCAAAATATGAAATCATCTAAATGTGTTTTTCAAATAAGGTTTTCTTTTGCTCTTCTTAAACATGTTTTGCTTGGTGATATTACACATGTCCACCCAGTAAACCTTGACAATTTCTAATCAAGGCCTTGTTACTACCATTGACTGTTTTTATTCCTACAATATTTTACGAGAAATGAACCAGTTTCATTCTTTGCTTTTCCGTCGTCAATATCGAGTTAAACTCTCAAATATAACATAATGTATGTCGAAATAGCTTTTTTTATCAAGACAGAAGGAAAAAAATCCAGCATTGGGTGATAATAGGGAATAACATCGGGTCATTTCTTGCTCAACTTCAATGTTTTACGATCCAAATGTTAAACCAAAGAATTACACCATGCTGGATTGTTTATGCCCCACCGTTTGGTGCACGTTGAAATATTAGTGAGAGAATGACGATGTGTTGCGTGGCATCTCTTTGTCACACATAAAGTCAAATCTCTTCTTTTTCATATACCGATACACCTGTGTGTCTGATGGTTATAAATGCTGCACAGTCTAAGAATCACATCCCTGTCTCCATTAAAATTTCCATGTGCTTACTATGACGAATCCAAAACCAAAATCCTATTGAATGATTCTCAAACTATTAAGATATGTCAGGCTGACTAATCATGTTACATTACGTTGGTATAATATCAATGTGTAAACAACATTATGGATATAAAGGCTGATAGGCATACAAGGACAAAACCTATTCAACAAAGAAAATGTGACCTTATAGGCGGATCTTTGGAGAATGGGATTCAAAAAGATCAGGTTATTAGGTGCTGTAAATTCCAATCCTGTGACTAACAGCACTTCATTGATAGATTTGTTTGCCTGCAGCCTTCTCCTCATAAGGTCAATCTTGATGTATATATCAAAGGACCTACATAGCTTGACACTCAAACATGCCAACAGGGTAGAAGGTTTGTATCTGTGTGTGTGTGTGTGTGTGTGTGTTTATTATAGAAAATGCCAACGATTACAAGTGTCCTGCTGTTGTTTTAATACTGGAGAAAGCGCAAAGACATTAAAATAAAATTGAGTCCTGTGTTCTGCTTCCTTTCAAAATAAAAAGGCCTATCATGATTTTTATTATATTAAATGGTAAAACCCCCTGTAATAATTTTATTAAGCGCAAATACTATTTTGCCCATTGACACAACCAAGCCATGTTCAACATCGCACCGGTCTAATCCAGAAAGCTGGCAAACAAAGCCATGAAAAAATGTACAAAAGTTTAAGTAAATACGGCTTGCATAGCACCAGATGCGCCTCTGTGAATACAAAGCAGAACTCGGCACAGGTTGGCATGGAATGAGTTCTATTTACTGGACATTTGAGGTTATTTAAAGTTCAACTGTTGTTTATTTCATTAAAATGAAAGAGATTGTTCTTAATATTCAATTGATGTGAAGTGGCCAACAGTAAATACTTACGATTTAGAATGACATTTCCAACTGTAATACTTTAAAATGAGCTTAAAATGTATTATTTTAATTCCCATATAGCATAATTTAAAATGCTACTACTACCATACATATGCATATATATATATATATATATATATATATATACATATAATGTATAATCATAAATATTCCAAAACTTTCCCGAGGATACTGAGTTCGGGAATAGATCTAACTCAGGTAAATTGCAGCAGATTGAATGTTGAATGAAAGTCTGCATAAAATCAGGAGATCAAAACTGGTGAAATTCTGATTTGGAGAGTATTTTGGAAATTTTGCGCCCGGAAATATAAATGATTATACAGT
>OZ026619.1:7204677-7247177 GCA_964020975.1 Hermodice carunculata
CTCAAGCCAAACCCGTGATTATATTTTGTAAAACTTTTCGATATGGGCTTTATGACTTTCATGTGGGGATGAGTAAGTTAATATTAATGTAGCCAGTAAAGCACGTTGTACTGGCTTTACGACCATAGAACAGTAATGCAAGAAACTATGAGCTTTAAATCACTAAAAGGGATTCATACAAAGGGCTTTAGAAGTTCATGAAATTACAGTGATTAATTGTAAGTCACAACAAACGTTTTTTGTCATGTTTCGACAGCATTTGTGGGCAGTGACTGATCACAACCACAGCCAATATATATATATATATATATATATATATATATATATATATATATATATATATATATATATATATATATATTTTATGTTCGGAACGAGCGGGACTCGAATCTGCAACCTTTGGCACCAGTCGCCTAGCAGATATATATATATATATATATATATATATATATATATATATATATATATATATATATATATATATATATATATATATATATATATACATATATATATATATATATATATATATATATGCTGGATGAATCCATCCTTGTATGGCAATTGTGATTAGTGTCAGTGAACATGTAAAAGTCAAATTTCAGTCTATCAGTTTATCTACCAAAAACAGCATAATGTGCCCTGGTCATTTATTGAAAATAAGCGTCACATGGATATTCTCTAAAATATAAATTTTAAGTACCAGTTGTCATTGTTTCCATCACTTTGTAAACATTAACCAAAAATGGATATGCTACGAAAAATAAACCGACACTAGATGCTGTAATCTGGAACAGTACTATTGAAGATATTAAGTAACATGAAGCTTCATAGTAGAATTTTGTTGATGCCTTGGTTAATGTTATATCGTAAACCTTATGGAAGTTTCCAGACACAAATGTACAGAGTTGAGAATATTGTTTTGACAGAAGAATTATCACGGTGCTTCTATTAGTTAGTCAAAAGTTGGCAATTTTGGCTCTCAACGTGAAAATTAATTCCCAGGGAACGAGACTTTGTAGCAAAATAGCGATGGCAAGAGCGTCAGGCTGAGGCACATTATTTGCTACGACTTTTGTGGTTCCGATGTGATTAACTGTTTTAAAATCCATTGGTCATATTCACGAAGTAATGCAATTGATTAAGAATAAAACTTTCAATTTGATAAAGAGTATGGTGCATCCACTACAACTCGTCATTCATAGAATATATTGTTGCGTTAAAACAATACAGTGACGTCATCAGTGGATTTTAATGAGTAGTTTTTGCATCAGATTATCATTGCGCTTTCTTTCTTTCTTTCTTTCTTTCTTTCTTTCTTTCTTTCTTTCTTTCTTTCTTTCTTTCTTTCTTTCTTTCTTTCTCTCTTTCTTTCTTTCTGTCTTTCTTCCTTCCTTCTTTCTTTTTTTCTTTCTTTCGGTCTCTCTTTCTTTCTGTTTTTTTTAACACATTTGGGAGAGCAAGATGGGCCATTTTGCATGGTGCCTACAGTCTGTGTGCAGTTATTCAGTCAACCTGGTGTGCAAGAAAGACATGAAAAACTGTAACTCCATTTCGTGTGCCATGATAATGGTAAACAGTGCTTCAGGGGCGTGGTTCCGGTCTGATGCTAGACACAAATGTTTTTGTTTCTCAGTAGTGATAGTGAGACTTGAAACAACTGGCCTTATGTACATTCTCACTTGGCGCACGAGTATAGGTCACGTGACCAACGCAAAGGAAGACAGAAAGCACAATTTTTCTAAACATCAGTGCAGCGACCATGAAATGGGAAACACACACAGACACACAGACACATACACACAGACACATACACACAGACACACACAGACACACACGCACACACACACACACACACACACACACACACACACACACTACGATTTTCCTGAAGTAGAGAGGGAAGCCAGCAACACAAGTTCAAGGCAAATGGTGGCGGGCATACGTGCACAGCTTTCCCAACTTGAAAAGCTTTCCAGAATATGCTTCATGGGTTAACGCCCTAGCAACAAGGCTTGTCACCTGCTACTTCCACTGATTGCACGCACATTGGTCACTCATATACGTCAGTGCGACAACTTTATTTCTTTTTCCCCTCTGTCTTGATCCTTTCAGAATCCAAATCGTGCAGATTTAAGATGGCATTAATACTATACGATACATTGAACTAAAACTGACGCAAACGCGGTAATTTCAGTTCATGAATAAGTGACGCAACAACTTCAACTTCACTGATGCAAAAGAGGTAATTTTTGTTCATGAATAAGTGACGCATCAACTTCAAGATCATAAGAGCTCAGTCAAGGGGACGTCTGAGCTTGTTGACATAATGGGACAAAATCCGGAAAAAACACAGATTCGTTTCGGACTGGAAAACTCCAAGTGCTGAAGTCAAGGGGACGTCTGAGCTTGTTGACATAAAAGGACGAAATCAGGAAAAGGAAAAAAAAAGATTGCTTTTGAATAAAGTTTCCAAGTACAGAAATCATAAAGTAAATGAAAATATTAATTGACAAATGATAATTATTCTACACCTTGAGAGCACAAAAGAATGCAGTCTGTGCTTTAAAGTTTATAGTGCATATTGTATATGTGCTAACAAATTCACATTAATACATAAATTATCTTTGTGAAACTCACCCTGTATGCTTCTCCATTGAAATTATTTCTATCTTTCTGACATAGAATGATAGGGAATCGGACTTGGTTATTGAATACTCTGGAGACTGGCCTAACACCAGAAGGGAATACACACTTTACCAATACTGCATACAATGATTTCTCACTAGGCAAAAATAAAAAAGAATGAATAACATGTATTTACGAGGCGTAACGTGTTGATGAGAGCCGTAACCCCACGAATACAAGTCCTATTTCGCCGTATCTCTCTGTGTTTTATATGGAATCAAGTTTGAAACTCCACAGCTTTTATTTGTTCCATTATTTATTTTTTTACTAACGCAACTGTTCATGTTTAAGTATATTTTTTTCAATGTTTTATGGGTTGTGTTTTAGTTTTGGTAAGGGGTGCAAGTTGTTGTTCCTACTTTGTCGTTATTTGTGATTCCTTTTAGCTTACTACTTGGTTTTTTACCATTACTACATCAAATTGTAATGGATTTGTATAACACATGTACAGTTATCATAAAATGATACTGCCAACATTTTCTGTGTGTATCAAGATCCTTACATGAGTTTCATGAAAAGTCATACTCTTGTTTGTTACACATTTATATTATATGTTACCAGTGACAAAATATTTATCTGACCATTTTTGTTTCTCTTGGGGAAGAAACTGCTTCCATCACAGACGAAGTCATCTGAGCCCAACCATCCATGTTTCAGCAATGTTGGCGCTGTGCGTAAACATTTGACATTCTGATAACCGTGCCCGTCCGGAAGGAAAGAACAAAATAACATGAACGACATGATTCGTGCCTATGTTGGACTGATGTCATCTTCTATATCTGAAATCATAATAGTATTTTGTGTTGTGACTTGGATGGCACGTCTCTGTGCGCAGTCATCATATAAGCTATTTATTTTACACGGAAACTTGTGCAGTGATTTGGATGACATTTCTCTGCGAGGACTCACCATGTGAGCCATTTATGTTTAATTGAAACCTGTGCAATGACTCGACACCTGACTGCGAGGTACTTTGGAACAGTTCCATGTACAGTTGAATCAAGAACACGCTTGGGCATTTGAGAAATCCGGTTGTTAAGAAAGCGTCAAAGCATGTAATAGGTGAACAATTTTTTGCGCAGACACGCTTAGTATGAACGCAGTATCTATTATTGTTTGGCAATACAGACTTTATTGGGGTAGTCAGAACTTATACATGTTCACTACATTCACTTATGAACTGACGTGTACGCCTTGGTGCGATAAACGATGTACCTGAAAATTTTTTATTATTGCTTTAATTGAAGAATATTTGCAAATAAAAATATCAAAAGCAAGTGTTAATCCTCAGACATATACTAACGACCTTTCTGGGAAGTTTACAAAATTAGAGAGTAAATTTACAGCACATCAACTTGAGTGGGTCCGACTGCACCATTTGATTGCACTAACTAAACAAGATACAAGGCAATACAAAGGGAAATTGTACATAGTTTATTTTGAAAAAAAAAAAATGAAGGAAATCTCAAATCAAGTAATCCGCCGCTGTGGCAAGATGGAATACGTACAGGACTTTTTTTTGGAAAAGCTTGGGTCTTTTATTTTCTTTTTTCTTTTTCATTTCTTTTTTTTTTTGGAAGTTAACAATTAAGCTAATCAGAGAACACAACTCACAGTAAAATGTGATGTCGGAATGAAAGATGATCGTAACTACAAAGAAGTTATTGAAATTCCACTGATCGATAGAATGTGGATAAACATGGATCAAGAATGAGGGTAAATAAGCTTAAATGTAATATCGGAACACAATTAGCTTACGTTAGTATTTAAAAATCGTGGTATAAAGATAAAATTGTTTTGATAAATACTCCGTCCGTTGGTTTCCGCATTTTATGACGATAAGGGAAGCACACTACTAACAAAGCAGACGCCTGCTATACATTGTACATAAATGATATGTAGTGATGTGAGAACTGCTTCCTTCCTCTGACCTCTGGGTCAGGGAGGGTTGTTAGGAGGCTGGTGTCGAATCCGGACATAAAAGCGTAAATAGATTATTTAACCCCCCCCCCCGAAAAAACCTTCAGTGGGTTAGAATACATTTGATTTGTTTCAAAGAAACTCAAGAAGCCTTAAGTAGTTCACTTGGAAGTGACAACAGCTACCTGAAGTTCCACAGGTAGGCAGTTGTCCACACGTGAGCTGGACTTGTATCCTAAGACTGATATTTTACCGGTAGACGAACAAGCTCAATCTCTGCATTATTAAAAATCTAACGAAATACCGCCTATGCGTGTGGTACCCTTCGACACCCATTTTTGTGCTCATCAAAGCTGGGTATATAATTAATACAGTTTAAGTCATTTGCACTATCACACAGTTCCTCCCATTGATGTCATCACTTAGTAGCAGGAGGCCATTACGTGTTAATATCATAGTAGAAAATCAGTCCAAGTTGAAAACCGTCCAAATCTTGACACGCCTATTAACATGAACATCACCAGATATAACACCAGGACCTGATTATGTATCAAAAAATACATTATTCATTGAATATGTGAAGATTAGGCGTCGTATTAACATCAAAATGATGAATCTCTTGGAAAATAAAGGGCATGGCAGTCTTCAACAACGCGAGAGAAACTGTATCAAAAGTCCGGGCAAAACCGAACCATTCATGATCAAAACTCATCAGTCATCAAACAGGCAACATTATTAAGACGTTCAGGGTAGACACACGGACAACTTGATGAAAATGTAAAATATCAGTGAATTAATATGAAATGCAGTGTGAAGGAAAACGTCTTTCTCCTGATTTCAGAGAGGTAGCAGCAAGAGTTACCAGTAGTTTCAATCGACTCAATGTTAGCAACAGAAAAAAAAACAAAAAACAAAAAAAAAAAAACCAAAACAAAACAAAACAAAACAAACAAACAAACAGACAAGCAAACAAACAAAACATCCCCACAAAACAACCCCCAAATTACATAAGAAATATCTTACCTCCTACACTCATTGTGTGACCTACACGCATTGTGTGAAAGTAATATGACACCACAAATCCATATTATATCAATAAAAACAGTTTTCACGCAGAAGCTTCGAAAACGATTGTTATAATTTCATTTCAAACATATTTGTTTTGGAAATAGAAGTAAATTAGGGGAGTGAAAGTTGTCAAAATCGGTACATACTCTAACAAAGGCAGCTAGCCTTGACACCTCGAGAACATGAACTGGCTCAAGGGGGATATTACTATCCAATTTGACGGTAATTTCTCGTGTTAGATTCTAAATCATCACATCTGTTATTATAATTCAAACTTTCAGCACTATCATCATTTTACATCTTTATATCTAGAAATGAACATTTCGTTTTCCGTAGTTTCTTTTAATACCAAATCATCGGGAAATATTTGTGAAAATAATTTACCGAAAGTGCTTGTTTTGATACTTAAAAGTCATCGATATATCTTAATGTCAACATAAAACATTTATCATGAAATTTAATTTCTTCTCCTTTGACAACTTTACTAAAAAGTTATATTCATAGTAAATTAGTTATAAATTGACCAAAAAGGTGCACAGTTGGGCCCCATTGAAAGAATTTCCTGTCTAAATATGGAATCTCCAAAATCACATATATGTTGTAAATAAAAAAGTTCAACCACTCAATACGATGATCATTTTCAAATGCAGACTTGCCATCCCTCCTATCATTACAAAAATATGCATATTTATAAGACATGATCACTCAATAGCAATGTCAGGAAAGCAAACAGCTCTTATGGTCAGAAAAACGGAATGTAACTATTTTTAGGATCTACACCAAGATCTTTATACAGGAAAACTGTGTACAAATATGTGTCTCTGTTCATTGTGAACCTGTCAGTGTTCCACTAAGTGCACAATTACATGGATAATGTAGAATGTTAAAAGCCCATATTTCACCCTGGCAGGACAATACGCTCTGCTGGCGTCGCTAGAAGCTGCAATTTTCGTCATTTCCCAAACTGCCTTCAGCACTCTCTGTCCGGAACAATGAACCAGTTTCATGGCTTTTTCTGCTGGGTGGTCTTCTTCCTCTGGCCATGATAATGTAATTAGTTACGTGTCTAATGTGTTTGTGAACACTTTTAAACATTACAAATGAAATAATGATAATAATAATAATAATGATAATGATAATGACAATGATAATGATAATGATAATGATAATGATAATAATAATAATAATAATAATAATAATAATAATAATAATAATAATAATAATAATAATAATAATAATAATAATAATAATAATAAGAGCACGTTAATGTGGGCCGGCATTGGGACACTTGAACCCTCCAGTAAAACTGAGTTGCGCTGAGTCTTCGTTGTCAAAAGTTTCTATTTTTACTGTATTTATGTTGATATTCAAGTGTCCTGCTCCTAATACATACATACATACATACATACATACATACATACATACGTACGTACGTACATACAAACATACATACACACATACATACATACATACATACATACATACATACATACATACATACATACATACATACGAATGAAAGGTTTATTGTAGTAGTAGTCAGAACTGCGTATGCCCTTTGGAGACTACTTTCCGGTGCCGTGCACTATGATTTAAAAACGGTTTTCAAATTGTACGTTTCAGTATTTCATAATTCATCTTTAGTGCACTTTTAATAAAATTTAAACGGCTGTTTCTGCATTCTAAAAATTACACAGGGGTCGGAATAAACGGCTCTGTAAATATTTGATAAAATAGATAAAACGCACACGGAAGCATTGAAATGGGCGGAGTACTTTCTATTTGTGTCGGACGTGAATCTATAAGGATGCTTGGCAACGAAAGGCTACGGCCACCAACCAAATAAAATTGTCTATCAATCAGGCGAACATATATTTACATGGACCACGTGTAAGTCGACAAAGCAAATCCTAAAAATACCAACATGTCCAGGCTGTGGCTGCAACATTAATAATAATAATAATGATAATAATAATGATGATGATGATGATGATGATGATGATGATGATGATGATGACGACGACGACGACGACAAGATTGTTACAGTTCTGCTCAGTTAATCTTGCGTGTATATACTGAAGTGATCCTTTGATCTTCATAATAACATAAATGTCACCTTGACTTAAGACCATCATCACGGTTTGTAATATCAGACTTTTAGGTTCAATTTTCATAATTTATCTTCAGAGCACCTTTAATAAGATTCAAAAAGCTATTTCTGCATTATAAAAATTACACAGGTATCGCATATAACGGCTTGTTAAGTATTTGATAAAATACAAAATATGCACTCTGATACATTGAAATGGGCAGAGTACTTCCCATTTGTGGCGGACGTGTATCTATAAGGATGCTTGGCAATGAATGGCTACGGCCACCAACCAAATAAAATTTTCTATCAATCAGACGAACATATATTTACAGTGACCACGTGTAAGTGGAAAATGCCAAAAGTAATAATACCAACATGTCAAGGCTGTGGCTGCAACAACAACAACAACAACAACAACAACAACAACAACAACAACAACAACAACAACAACAACAACAACAGCAACAATAATAATGATAATAATAATAATAATAATAATAATAATAATAATAATAATAATAATAATAATAATAATAATAGGACTGTTGCAGTTCTGTGCTCAGCTAAATCTTGCGTGTATAGGCTGAAGTTGTCCTATAATCTTCAGAATCACGTGAATTTCACCTTTATTTAAGACCACAGTGCTAATCTGTACACATACCATTACTGATTTGCTGTTATTTCTGTTGCACAGTAACAATGCTAATCTGTACATATACCCTTACTGATTTGCTGTTATTTCTGTTGCAGAGTAACAATGCTAATCTGTACATATGCCCTTACTGATTTGCTGTTATTCCTTTTGTACAGTAATAATGCTAATCTGTGTATATCCCTTTACTGATTTGTCCTAATATTGATAATTTGTTTAAAATCAGAGAATGACAGTAGCACCATGTAGTGAAAAAATTGTTGAAGATCAAGTCTGGGTACATTCCCACTATATTTCAAAAGAAGCCAATGTGCAGTTTTGGAGATGTCAAAAGTAGCAAAACCCACAAATATTGTTCAAACATGACTTGAATCGCAGAATGACAGACCTACCTCTTGAATACATTAAAATCTGGGGGTCTCAGAAGTGTCCCTGTGAAATTTCAAAGCAATTGAACAAGATATTTATCCCAAAAAGGAATTCATAAAAATTCTAAACATTATTGGAATGTGACTATTTGAACAAAGTTGGAAGAGATCCATCCAAGGTACATCCGCACTAATTTTGAAGTGAATAGGGCTGTTTTGGAGCCAAAGTCCAAAATGTGAATTACCATTGCTAACCTCTTTGATTAATATGGTATATCAAGAGTAATATATGTATTAACGGACAAGTACCCAAATTAAAAATTCTTCAAACATCAGGGATCCAGAGTATCCAGAGTACCATCACCTATTGAACAATTTAGTGTATCCCTGTCACAAGCAATATTTCAACCAAGTTTCCGAACAATCTGACTAACACTTTTGGGGAAGTCAAAAATAGCAAGAACACCAAAATCTTAAAATAAATGGAAAGAAAAATTGAAAATAATACAATGCTACGTGTTGAATAAATTAAGGTCAGAGATTCCCAAGAAGTGTCCCTATACAACATTAAAATAATTGACCGAGGGCTTCTAGAGCAGAAGACTTTTTAAAATACTTCCCCCCTCCCCAGCAAACAGGAACAAGCAAAAAAATAAAATATATAAAAATTGGAGCATGACTAATTAAAGAATACGGTTGAAATCTAACAGAGGTACAACAGGGTTGAAGTGAGTCTGTTTAACGGTTTTGTAAAAAAAGAACAATTTACGTTGATTAGAATGTGTCATGGACATTCATGAAAGACAAGCCTCCATTGAGAAGGAAAACAATAGGCTGAAAAGGAACGATGAGCACTTTGAAAAAAGAAATAAAGATACTACAAATGTATTAAATATTGCAAAGGCTGCCAAAAGTATAGCAGTGCAAAATGATCAAAACATGAGGAAGTCCAACATAAAGCTATATGTATCAGAAGAACAGTTTGGCCAAATCCTGACAGCGTGGGGGTATATCAGAGAGGGAAACTGATTTAAACATTATTTTTCCTATTTTCCTATGTTTTATTAAACAAACACATATTAATCATTAAACAATTATCTTGTGAGCAATTCGGGAAAAGGGCTATGTAATAGGTGAATCCCTCTTGTGCAAAAAAGACAGAATGCGCAGGACATACTTGGCCCAGAGGAATGAGTGAAGACTTTGATATGAACGGGACAGAGACTGAGGCATGACTGACAGCATTACATCAGTTACGATCAATATTCGATTTACCAGTGCAAGGATGCATACATATTAAGTATCTGAAAAAAATCCTTTAAGGTCCTTTAAAGCCGGTACCATTAACGTTACACGCAAGAAGCCCTAAGGCGAAACTTGCATTCGTCCCTGAGGCTCAAGCAGAGGAAAGACCTCATGAGAGACTCGAGACCCTTTCACAGTCTGAGCACGACGAGCAGACCCCGAACCCGGCTTGCAGAGTCCCAACTGCTGCAACCAAGTTTTACAGACAGAAATTCACACCATCCCAACGAGATTAAGGTGGCCAGTGGAAGATATATATTCATGAACAACTGCCAAATTATCCCTATTTATTTCCAAGGAGTATTCTGGTAAAATGTAAAGTAAAATCTGAAGTGGACAACTCTAGTGTGCAATATCAGGCGTGGATCTCTGTATTTCGCACAGGAAAAGAAGTAATGAATTGTATCGTCATCAGATGAGCTTGAAAAAAAAAAAGAAAAAGAAAAAAAAAAAAAAAAAAAAGCACACACAAAAAACCGGGAGGTGAAGCTTTTATGGCAATTTTAAAATAAAGATAATTTAACAGACTAGCACCAAGACGAAGGCGGGTGTGTTGAGTAGCCTTAAACCTGTCACCAAAGTCAAACAAACGAGGAAATTCAGTTGATCGGGATAGTGGTTAAGATACTTTGCTATATATATATGTGGATCGACGCAGGATTCCGCGTTTCAAGAGGTAGTTAATTGAAGGAAAATGATTTAGCAAACAGTTCTCTAAAGAGACAAAGAGTAACTAAGAGTCAAAAGAACGGCGAGTATTTTAAGATGGTGTTTCAGTGGAAGTAATGACGGACGTGAAGGTTCGGGTGTAGGTTCGTGCCCCAGTTTACACATTAAACATAGCATAACCGAGTCTCCACGTTTAGCCACGGTTTGCCAGCCAACGTCTTCATACAACTTGTCAATGTTTGTGCCATGCATCACACCAGTAGCAATATAAGCAGCATTGATTTGGATTTCTTCAAGTATTTTTTCATCAAATTCGATACAAACACTCCACACTGGCCTTGCATACTCAAGCATGGGTCTAAAAGGGAATATATATATATATATATATATATATATATATATATATATATATATATATATATATATATATATATATATATATAGTCTCTTAAGTTGATCGGTTTAACTTTTTATGGTATTGATCAATATGCTAGACTTTCTCACAATATCAGATATGTGGTCATTCCAACATTGTTCGGGGTGTACAATGACTTTGTTAGAGCTGTTCCAAAAATTCTTTGTTAGAGCTATTCCAAAAATGGAACAATAACTTTCGCCTAAGGTCTCTAAATGTCAACACTCTTCTATAAAGCAACATTGGACTTGCTGAACAGCATCTGGGCAAACCCATTATCGAAATGAATTATTAAAATACACGATAAACTTCTGTAATGCTTTCACTGCGCAATGTGCCCACAACTGGGAAGTATGCTATGAGGTACAATATGATTTAAAAAGAGGTCTTTTAACTTCATCAAATGAAGCAAAGAATTTACGTTTTAGCATATTTGCCCTACCACACAATGTAACTAGTCAATCTTAAGTCCATTAGTCTATTAGGTAGAGAGTAGTGTTGTCAGCAAACATTTTGATCTTGGATCAAACAATATCCGCCATACCATCAATATAATTTGAAAAGACTAATAGACGGAAAACCTTGAGGCACATCAGCTCAGATAGACCCCAAGACGATGATTGGCCACCTAACTTCCCGTTGAGAGTGATGTAGAAAATCGTTGGGAAAGCAATGAAGAAGATTACCAGTAATGCCAGCTTTCCGTAACTTTGGTGATGAAGCAGGACGCCTAATTTTATCAAAGTCCCTATATATTTCAAGAAAAACGACCCGAACGTCCCTTGATTTGTCGAGAGCAGAACAGATGTGGTGATAAAGAGATAGTAGCTGAGTGACTGTACTGTCATTGGGTATACATCCAGACTGATGGGAGGAAATGACTAAATTATTCTGGAAGTAAGCTTAACCACAATCTTTTCATACATTTTACCAATACAACAAAGGAGAGATACGGCTTCATAATTGTTACATACGCATTGGTGCCTTTTTTATTTAGTGGGGTAACCTTAGCATTTTCCTAAGATGAAGCAAAATGGTTTTGGGCAAGAGTGTAGTAAATGAACAAGAGATAGCCGGAACAGCTTTTCTCAACAGTGTAGCACTGATTCCATCAGGACCAGATGTTTAAATCGTGTCAAGACTCAGAAGGGTTTCAAGCAATTCAAATTTCACAATAGTTATGGAATCAAAACATGGATTTGGGAGAGCAACAGTTTCAGGTGGAACAGCTGTACTACAATCAACATAATATTGCTACAGAAGGGGGTTTAAAATTTTAGCCTAGCTTGTACTATCAGAAATACTCTTCCCATCACGAATAACAGAGAAAGAAATTGGTAACTATTTCAACGAAAGATATAAAAAGGAACAAAATAACCGATACTTTTGACCAAGCATAAAGCCCTTTCTTGAGGGCAAAACAAAGGTTTAGTAAATGACATAATACTAATAGAAACTAATTTCATGGTCACGGAAAGACAAAAGGTCTGTAAATTTGCCTACGATTTTTATGCAAACGTGGGTATGGACAAAGTTCGACAACCAATAACAAGTTCCCCTGATATTCAGAGCTATCCTAGCACCGTGGCAATAAGAAACCATTGTTTCGAATGATGTGTATCCAAAGTTTACTGCAGTCGCAGAGAAAGATGTAAAAAAACAAGCTGAAAAATGTAAAGACCAAAAAAGGCAATGGGTTTTGACGACATTCCAGATAAAGTGCTAAAGATTTCAGCTGACACCTTAACACTTCCTCTGACAAATGTTATAAACAAACGCATTAACATGAAAATAGTTCCTCAAGGTATGAAGATGGACAATGTAATACCATGGCTAAGGTAAAAGACCGCCTAACGAAAAAGTCTGCCTGACAAAAGAAAATGACAGACCACTGAGTATTGTAACTGGTCTATCAAAGATGTACGGAGGGCTCTAAAAGGACCAACCAGAAAATTTTTGTAACACTTTACAGTAACATTGTGTCAGGCTATCAGGAAAGCACACAATCCTATCAAAATTAGAAGACTGGATGATAATTTCCATGCAGGAGCGGTCCTGAGGGACCTCTCCGTGCTTTTGATGACTACCCCCCCCCCACCCTCACGATTTGCTCATGGCCAAAGTACAGGAATATTGCTTAAATGACCATCGGTGCATCTAATTAAAAGCTAAGACAAACAAACAGTTCCTGGGAAAACATAGCAAAAGGCATCCCTCAAGGGTCTATTCTCGGGCCTATAATTTTCAAATTATTCGTCAATGACATTTACCAAAGATAAAAAATAAAACTATCCAGAAGACAATATTATTACAAACAAGCGTGAAATAGAAATGATTAAAGTGCTTGAATCGAAAACATTCGATATTTAATTTTGGTCTTAAGTTAACCATTTGCAGACAAACCCAGGAAAAAGTGCAGTTCTCAACCTAGATAATAAGGAAGATTTTCAACCAAATACTGAGAATACAAACATAGAGTTTCAAAACCATTTTGCATTCCTTGGTATAAATATTGACAAAAGGCGGAATTTGGATCTACCTGTGGCAGATTTGTGTAAAAAAGCAGCTGAACAATTGAATATACTCTGTAGATTGAGTCATTTACTGGACAAAAAAGGAAAAACTAAAACAAAACAAAGCAAAACAAAACAAAAGCAAACAAACAAACAAACAAACAAACAAAACCAAGAAAAGCAAGAAAAACAGAACAAAATAAAACTAACAAACAAAGAAAAACAAACAAGCAAACAAAAAAAAAAAATACCCCCCCCAAAAAAAACCACACAAACCACAAACAAAAAAACACAAACAAAAATTAGGAATATTGAACAAGGCATACATACTTTCGATTAAACTACGGTCCTGTATGGTGGCATTTCTGTGGTGCAACAAGTACAGCCTAACTTGAAAGAATTAAAAAAAGTGCTTTAACTTTTCTCCCAGGTTACAATACCCAAGCAGACTCACCTCAAATTGTGTATGGCAAGAGCAATAGGGGTGTCACATAAGAGGATCTGCTTGAGGCAGCAAATGTAAATTCACTAACTACAAAAAAACTCAAATCGTTTATACACCAATAAACAAGCTTGACCATAAATTCCTACATGGCAGTTCTCAATTCAAGGGAAATAAACAAACATTAAGAGGAAAACAAAACTAAGTGAACATCCCAAAAGCCAGAACTACAAAATACTGCTCACAAGGTATCAGGTACCAGGGTGCAAAATCTGGAATGACTTGTTAAAGTGGTTACGTAGAATCATGAATTTCAAAAGTTAAAAGAAAAAAAAAAAAAAACTGCCGAAAAGTTGGGATTGTGATAAATACACAGGCAGTTTCTGTAATGCCTTTTGCCTCATCAGCGCTTTGCCGTCGGCATGAGGCTGCATGAGTCCACTGTGGTGATGTCATAGGCACCGCAGCATCTGAAGTACTGTGCTGTCGGCACAGGGCCCCTTGAGTCTACGTAAAGGCGATTACTCCACAAAATTCTGTAATGTACTACGAATTTAATTTGTCTAGTCATATATTGTGTGCCCCTGAGGGGTTGTGCCTGTGGCACGAATCTTTGGGGGTCCTACAGCACTTAATTTAATTCATTTAAATATATACATGTCACTTTGTCCAATGACAAGGTCATACGTGGTACACACACAGAGATATATATGTATATATATATATATATATATATATATATATATATATATATATATATATATATATATATATACATATATATATATATATACATATATATATATATATATATATGTATACATATACATATATATATATGTATATATACATATATATATATATACATATATATATATATATATATATATATATATATATAAAAATATGTCACTTTGTCCAATGACAAGGTCACACATAGTATTTATATATAAATTTGTCACTTTGTCCAATGTCAAAGTCATTAATATTATTTGTATGTAAACATGTTTTTTTGTACATATTTCTTTTTACGAATGAGGATTTTCAATATGAATGCAGAATACCTATCAAACCAAACATAATTACTATATAGTAAAGGATGAGTACAAATAAGAACTAGAAAAGAAAATTTGCTTCAAAGCAAATCTGTCTGTGTGCCTTCAAAAGTTTTAAATTAGTAAATGCTACAACTTTTATCCTTTGGTACAGGAGTATAATTGTGCCAAGTTTGGAGTTTCTACGTGCAATACTTTTTTAAAATAAAATGTCAGACAAACTTGCCTGTAAAAAAAAAAGAAAGAAACAAAGAAAGAAAGAAAGAATTCCTAGAAAAACTGTGTTGGCACACAGACATAAAAAAGAAAGATAGAGCGAAAAAGAAAGAAAGAAAGAAAGACAATATTTTTGATAGTATTTAATGTTGTATGAACTACCACAGTCTATGTCATCATTCTTTTCTAATTTATTCTCATGAACCAAGTAGTCTTCTAAGCATCATACAACTTCTAGACGTCAGTCTATTCATATTTGTGCATGCTTTGTTTACATTGAACACTGACCTGGCTGCCTGTGGCTTGGACGGTTCCTAACCTGGCAACCTCACTGCAATGAAAAGGACAGCTTATGTGGCTTTCAGTTGAATCTGTTATGTCTTACCCTATTAATTAATTATGTGTTGCTGTAATTTTCTAAGTTACACCTTGTCTGTCTTGTGTAAACATGGCAAAAGCAATCACTCACGGCATTCTGTGTGCTACTCGAGGGACACAAATACAGACAAGCATGCTGCACGTAGCCTGATGTCAAACCCAGGCTCTCTTATCTTGGCTAAAAGTATCAATTACCAAAGCGGGCCCCAGAATCTTGACTGATACAATCTTTAAAGCCTTTGGTACTTAACATCCCATTACGCTTATGGCTAGATTAAAAAAAGGCCTGAATGACCTTGACCTTTGATCTTTAGGCATTGCATGTAAATTACAAAAATATGCAGTGTTGCAATACCTACAGGTTGGGTCCAACATGGTTAAAATTGGATGAAAATTGACTGAACTCTGGCTAGATGAAAATTTCAAATGTGAAAATGACATTGACCTTTGACCTTTTACCTTTAGAGGTCACATGTAAATTACAAAAATGTGCAGTGTTACCAAAATATTAATCGAAGTTAGATTAATTACCTGTACCTATAATATTTTTGGAGATATTCAATATTTAAATTTTCAAATGGCCCTAATTTGCATAATTTTCAAAACCGTTAAACCTCTTTACAAAAAGTCCAGGCTTCATGTATGGAAGTATAATCATGCTAGGTTTGGAGTTTCTATGTTTAATACTTTTCAAATGAAATGTCGGACAAATTTGCCTGTAAAGAAAGAAAAGAAAGAAAGAAAGAAAGAATTCCTAGAAAAACAGTATGTCTGTGTTGGCACACAGATATAACAATGGGACTCACTCCTGAATTAGTATGTACCATTTCTAGCTGTATAGGACACATTAGTCTAACCACTTGCCGGTGTATATCTGAAGTAGAAACAAACTGGGTTTATATATTCAATCCTAGTGATTACAAAATGAACACTTACAGTCGGACACCTGCACATACCTGGGGAATTCTTAACAAATACTGTAAAAATGGACATCCTGTACCAGAAATATAACTCCATGATGACACCTACTCCTCACTATGAAAGTCTCAAAAAAACAAAAACAAAAAAAAAAAAAAAAAAAAAAAAAAAAAAAAAAAAAAAAAAAAAAAAAAACAAAAAAAAAAAAAAAAACAAAAACAAAAACAAAAAACGCGTATATTTTACTTGTAAACTGCTAGTTTTTCTTTCACGAGAATGAAACAAATTTTTAATAATTGATTAAATCCTGTCAATTTCTGGCTAAGTGCTTGGCCTTGCTCATGACTGACAACCGGTCCTGGTTTGGGACAGCCGAATTTAGTAATAAGTTGCATTGAGTAAATGTACACTTAAATGTTCTTCTCAAATCTCAGGAAGGTGAATTTTTAAACAAAATAGTTCCAAAAGGGAAAATTAAGCAGCAAAACAAGCAAGTCTGAAATCCTTGAAATTATTGAAACCAAATTTTCTAACAATCTCTGGATATTGACACAAATACTCGAAATATTTATTGTGCGACCAATATGCTCTCTTTAAATACGAATTTATGTAGGGTTTACCAGTAGTTTAAATATTTTGTTGATTATTTCTAAAAGAGAACTTTTGACTGCATGTATGTGTAGATTTTCTGTACAGTGTAGAAAAATCAAAACATTGATACTTTTTGCTTTTTATATCTTTGATTTTCGATACAAACTCGGAAGACTTGTTAGTACCCAGAAAACAATTTATTTCACAGTTTCCAGAAATTGCATTACAATTTTTGCGGAAAAGATTCCTAATTGCAGTCAAACACAGCGTTACTCTTTGATAGTTGCTTAGTTGTACATTTTGAAGCACCTGCTATGAATCTTGATTTAAACCAGGTTTTATGTAATTTGGGTATCCAAAACAAAAGTGGATTAGAGGAGTTCTCTTCAGGGATATTGATATTATTTTTTTTTATCTCATCCTCATGTGGATCTATCATGTTAGCAATGAATTGTGTAATATATGTATACTTCATTTTTTCTTAAGTCTGAAATATTGTGTATGCTAAGTTCATTTTACAAAACATCCGGATAATATTTTTTGCAGATGATGCCAAAAACCTGTGACATGCCTTATCAATGTAAGTGATTACGAATCTTTCATTCAGTTCTTTGATTGCTTTTGAAACTTTGATGATGTTTTAAATTCATCATATTTAAATTCTTAATGTGGGATTTGTAACGATAAATTCTATTTCTAAAGACTCTTTTCAAGTTTGATAACCATCCTTCAAATTTCTGAAATTCATTTTTTTCTTTCTTTGCCCATTTCATACAGAAGTAATCTGATTCTGAACTTTCTTTACCCATTTTTTTTTCATTGGGCTAACTACAGCCGTCTATTCTGCTGTTTAATGTGTGGAGGTGCCACATATTAAACCATGTTATGTACAATATTATAAGATGATCTACCGCTCATTGTGAGATAATTGTGCACGGTGTACTGTGCATAGTTTTCTCAAAACGAGCGGAGTTGCTTTTCGAAGGTTGTTTGCTTCATTTTGGGACATGAATTATCTTATAAAAGTGATTGGGTTTGGTGGACCATGCATTGTTGCATTTGGGGAGCGCTTGGGAGCGGAGTTGATTCCGTCTATTCTGCTCCCTCGTGCTCCTTGAGTGCGGCGGTGCGCGGTCGGCCAAACTTCATTACTTGAGTGTTATTTTCACCGCCGGTAGGACAAGGGGCCGGGTTTTGCGGTGTGTTTACTCTGTTTATGTATCTTTTTGTTGATACGACATGATACCTTGCACGTTGAGACGGGTCAAGCGGGAGTCGGGGGTGTCAACGTCCACCAATCGTGTCCGTTACACCTCAGGTTACACGACCACTACTGCTGATTAAAATTATGTAAGTTGAATATAATAATGTAAGCTCCCATTTTGTCTTGATTGGGGGTTGCACCCCTTCCACGTGTTCACGTTCACGTTTACGTTACAGTGACCTTGCCTGACCCATATCAATCAGTCCCTACTATATCGCTACATCGATCGTATATATTACAAGTGTGTTAAATTATTAGAATATTATTATTATTATTATTATTATTATTATTATTATTATTATTACTATTATTATTATTATTATTATTATTATTATTATTATTATTATTATTATTATTATTGTTGTTATTATTATTATTATTATTATTATTATTATTATTATGATTATGATTATGATTATGATTATGATTATGATTATGATTATGATTATGATTATTATTATTATTATTATTATTATTATTATTATCATTATCATTATTATTATTATTATTATTATTATTATTATTATTATTATTATTATTATTATTATAATTTGCTTTCTTGACACCTTTGAGTGTCCGCTACATATTCACAGTATATGTTATAAGTCCCTTCCCATGTGGTTGACCAACCAGAATGTAATCTGTTTGATTTACATAAAATCTGGACTGCCAACAAATATATGTACGTTTTAAAAGTATATGATATTATACCCGAAATGTAGTTGTGTTCGATGTATATCATCAAATTGTATTACAACCATTCCAATTATCCGGCCCCGACTATACCACGGTATGCAAATATGTATCAAGATTTATTTGGTCTGCCTGCACAGCCCCTGGCTAACGTCCCGAAGAACTAGTAACTACTTTTGTAAACTATTGTTCATACCAATGTAGCTTGTGTACGGTGAAACCAACATTATTAAATAATCCTAGTTTAAATTTTGAGCAGCATATACTATGGACAGTGAAATATTTGGTTTAACCTATGAGCAGGTCAGCAACCATTATTCCAAATTCCACCGTCCTGCTGATTATGATTTTTACATATTAAGAGCATGTGCCCCGTTGCACGAGCGCACATCTGGATTACTATCCAGGTTGTAACATATTCAAAATCTGGTACTAGGGTGACAAGATGTTGTCTTATTCCAACCTGGATCCCCAGGCTTTTTCCCTCCTTTGGTTCATCATTTTCTTTGTTTTGGGTGTGATGAATTATCACCCCACCAACCTGGGGCTATTTCCTAATTGCATAATGATATGTTCTTGTTTTACATTTTATATGTGACATTTTTGTGCCGATGTGTACTTTCTTCCATATTTGTTATCAATATATGTATTTACTGGGTACACACGACGTGTGAGCGAAACTTTAACTACTTTTTCAACGTTACGAAGAAGAATGTTAATCTTTTTTGTCATCACCTTACATAAATTATTAAAGCATGTAACATTCATTAACTGCACGTACTCATGTTACGATAAAGTAGAGGTGTGTTGTTTGACGAGCCTATTGTTATTTCTGCAGCATACTACATTGGGGCTCACAGCAGTGAACCCCAGCGTAGTATGCTCATTCTCCAAACTTAAGAAAATAGTTATTGTATTACACTAGCACGGTATTTGCTTACTGCAAGTGATGCATCGTTTTTGGTTTCTCCACTTTTCAGTATATATCGTCTATGCAATTATGGGTTTTGTTATGTATGTTAACAATCAATATAACATACGTAAAAAATATGAGGTTCTTGTGCAATTTTGGGAATTGTTATTTTCTCCATCTTTAAGTGAGCGAACATTCGCACATGTACATTTTAATTTAATGAGAATAACTACAATTTACGCAATTAGGAACACAACAACTATTTTAACATCCTTGAGGTTGGCGATAAACATGGTATATTCATTATTGTATACGGGATTTCATCAGTTATTCGAGTTTGGTACAGAGTTTTATATACTTCTGTTATCCGATTCACATAAGTTACAACTAGAACATTTCAATATCTTACTGTATGGTACATACATATTTTGGTCAACAGTATTTCTTGTGTCACATATAACTGAATGGGACCACGGTAACAAACCTAGTGAAAGCTTGACTTTTCAACAAATCATTCATATGTTACATTACCACCGTTTTCTTGAAAACTGTACAGACAGTCTCATATTTATACATGTTTTATTGTTAATGTTGTCCGGGGACGTGCATCCAAACCCAGGCCCCACAGACTCATCTGGACCATGTGACCTGAATATATGTCATGCGAACATTCGCAGTATTTCACAAGACAAACTCTTTTGTATTAGAACATCGTTAGCACAGTCACATGACCCAATAGCTCTTTCGGAAACTTTTCTGTCATCGTACAAGGACAGTGCTGACCTTACTCTTCCCGGTTTTCACCCGATCATGCGTCGTGACCGTGCTGCCGGCTTCGGTGGTGGAGTCGCGCTATATGCATCACGGGCTTTGGTTGTTAAAAGGTGCAGCGATCTGGAGAACTCTGCTCTTGAAATCTTGTGGGTGGAAGTTCGTATTCACAACAACAAATTCTTATTAGTAGTTGTTTACAGACCCCCAAATTCGGGTGTGTCTTTTTCGGATGATCTCCAGGCCAATGTGGACCAAGCCAACAGTTCTGGATCTAACAATATAATAATCATGGGTGATTTGAACGCAGATCCTAGAACTAATCATGGAAGACACCTACTAAACTTCAGTCAGCTCAACAGCCTTACTATTCATATTAATGAGGCGACAAGGGTAACCGAACATACATCAACGTGTCTTGATCAGATTTTAAGCAACACACCTCAATTTGTTTGTGGTACATCTGTTTTAACTCCAGTCGCACAAAACGACCACTGTACTGTGTCAACAAATTTATTATTTCGAGTCAATGCGGACAGGTCATACGAAAGGCTTAAATGGCAGTATTCAAAAGCTAACTTTGACTATTTTAGAGAAAAATTAACTCAGGTTAAGTGGTACGCCTGTTTCGACTCTCCAGACATCGATGTAGCTTGTCTTGCTTGGACTACTTAATTCATGAATGTTGTTCAATTCTGTATACCACACAAAAATGTCTGGATAAGACAAGATGACTCTCCATGGTATACATCAAAACTACGATGCCAAAAGCGTAAAGTTCATAGAATACACAAGAAGGCGAAGGCTTTAAACGAAAACCCCCGCATTTGGAAGTACTTCCGCGACCTACGTGACCAATATATAAGTGACTTAAGGAAAGCCGAGGATGAGTATCATAATAAACAATGTAATCTTGTAAATAATGGTCAGTTCAAAAGTAAAAAGTGGTGGAAAACGGTTAAATATTTTATGTCTAGTAATTCTAATACATCAATTCCCTCAATACTATCAAACAATTCGGTCTTGTCTGACAGTATTTATAAAACTGAAGCCTTCAACGAATATTTTCTTAAACAATCCGATGTAGACTCTTCCTCTTTTAATCTACCCAGTGAAACTCAAGATTCGTTAAACACGCTTGAAGCTATTGTTTTAGATGGAGATAGTGTCCAAGATATTTTGAAATCTTTAGACACGGGTAAGGCATGTGGACCAGATGGTATTAGCCCTTTGCTTCTAAAGGAGGCTGCTCCAAGCATTACCGCATCCCTCACCAAATTGTTGAATCTTTCTCTTTTGAACCGTAAGTTTCCAACTAGTTGGAAGAAAGCACATGTAACGCCAATCCACAAAGGTGGTGCACCAGAACTATGTAATAACTACAGACCTATTTCTTTGATAAGCTGTGTAGGCAAGGTTTTTGAACGTGCTGTTTTTAAGCACATTTTCAACTTTTTGCGTAATAATTTTGTATTAACCGAAAACCAGTCGGGATTTCTGCCCCGAGATGGGACTGTGAACCAGTTAGTTTATTTGTATCATGAATTTTCAAAAGCAGTTGATCTCCAGAAGGATGTAAGAGTAGTTTTTTGTGACATCACCAAAGCCTTCGATAAGGTATATCATCCAGGGTTGATACACAAGCTTAAAAACGCAGGCATCCGCGGCCCACTAATCTCGTGGCTGGAAGACTATTTAAAGGCAAGAACACAAAGGGTAGTTATCCAGGGCCAGGCTTCGTCTTGGGGGAGAGTCGACGTGGGTGTCCCACAGGGTTCGGTTTTGGGGCCTCTGCTGTTTCTTGTTTATGTAAACGGTATTGTAGAGATAGTTAGATCTCCAATTCGTTTGCTGACGACACGACACTTTTTATAGCAGTCGATAATCCAACAGAGGCAGCCGGGGCCCTAAACCGAGACCTAGAATCAGTATCACGTTGGTCAGATCAATGGCTCATTTCTTTCAATCCTAATAAGACAAAATCCCTGATAGTAAGTAAGAAGAATATTTCTGAGGATCATCCCAACTTGACCTTCAATAAAAATATTCTGGAAAACGTTGAAGCGCAGAAACACCTTGGTCTTTGGCTTTCTGCTGATCTTTCCTGGTCAGTACACCTCAATCATGTTATTGGAAAATAAAAAAAACTAGTCGGTGTTCTGAAGCGCCTACAGTACAAGCTAAGTAGAAAATCTCTCGAATCTCTTTACTATTCATTTGTACTTCCTTGTTTGGAGTACGCTAGTGTGGTCTGGGATGGATGCACGAAACTGGACAAAGACAGACTTGAATCTGTTCAGCTGGCCGCAGCCCGGGTTGTGACAGGAGCACTCGCCCATACTAATCTCCAACAAATATATATTGAGACAGGCTGGGAAAATAAGCTGAACGTAGAAGGAAACAAAAATTGGTACACCTATTCAAAATCATTAATGGACTAGCCCCACCATATCTCTCAAGACTATTACCAGGAACAGTTTCAGAACGCACCAGACAAATAAGAAGTATTGATGCCAAGAAAGCCCCACTTCATAACTCATTTTTTCCATCAGCCATTCGTGAGTGGAATTCATTATCGAGAACAGCAAGGACAATTGAGCATCTGGACGATTTCAAAAGGGAACTTAACAAAACTAAACCAAAAAGTAACGAATTATACTATTTCGGAGAAAGGAAATATGCTATAATCCATTCCAGAATGAGAATGGGCTGCAGCCAGCTGAACAGTGATCTGTATAAAATTGGAGTTGTTGAGTCGCCATTGTGCTCATGTGGAGCCAGCCTGGAGACCGTTCACCACTTTTTCTTTGAATGCAACAAATATGTAATACTAAGAAATGAACTACAATGTAAAATACTTACCTATGGAATTTTCAACCTGAAAACCGTGTTATTTGGAATTGAAGGAAGAAGAATCACAAAAAATCAAAATGAGGGGGTATTCGAGGCCGTTCAGAAGTACCTTAAACTTTCAGGAAGATTCAAAACATGATAAATTCAAGTTGGAACATAATTTAAGTTGGTAAATAGTACAAATCCTATTATCTCTACAATGCTCGCACATCATTTTCGCTCCCCTTCCTTCTCTTCTCATTGCTGGTCCTGTATGTTTATCTATCTGTGAATTTGTGTTCACAATCTACCTGTTATATGTTGTCTTGTTGTACGCGTACAAGAGGCCCTAATATAGGCTGGTGAGCCTGTCGGCTAATTGTATTTTCTTTTGAAATAAAATATGTTTAAACCAAATGCATTTCATATATCCTGAAAAATTCTGTCAATGCTCAACTTAGGACATATCTGAAATTTTGTGACTTTTTACATCCATCCTTTTAAAACTGAATTATGTGTTAATGGACCATACCCGTGATCATAGCTTCCCTATTGAACTGTTGGTACTTCTATCCAATTTTTTATGGAGATGTAACACATAGAAATGCTAAATAAAACTTATCATATTTTATTTTGGTATTTTATAGATGAATTGATGATACCAATTACTAGTATTGCCAGTAAGTCTAAGAGCAGCAGAAATGTGAGGACAAAATGAAGGATTACGTGAACAATGCAAGTGAAGCTGTAGCCAGGCCATGCAGCTAAATGAAGGAATGAATAGAGTATGACATTTTTGACGTAAATTACTTTATCTTAATCATTACAATTCAGTGACTAAAAAGTTGCTACAGGGTACTAGTTTATCCTCCAAATTCGTATTCTAGAAAACATAATTTAAAGGAAAAGAAAAGAAATCATTTTGATGGAGGTGAATATGATATAAATTTCATAAAAACTATATAGTTTAATTATATATATATATATATATATATATATATATATATATATATATATATATATATATATATATATATATATATATGTATATATACATTTATATACATACATATTAAAGTGTTAAAATACAATAAATGGTGGTTCGTGTTTTTATTTGATAGGTGAAAAAGACAAGAGGAATTGTGTATATTAAATATGTGATCCTTCTTTGTCAAGGTCAGTATGTAAAACACATGTATTTGCAGAGCTAATGTAAAAAAATACATGTTTGACTGTTGCATTTGATGCATCCCATCCCTCTGACCACGCCGGCAAATGCATTCAAGTAAATGGCAGTGAATCACACACACGAAAATGTGAATGATAACTTCAGCAATTTATATTTCAGTATTCGTTATCTTTTTTTTTCTTAATAATACAGGATATTTTGGTATATCATTATGTGAAGTGGAAAAATTTATTAGAATTCACTCGGAATCTAGCTAGTATTCGGAATGTGTTGTTCAGGTTTCCATGCTGGTGGAAATTCGGTCAAGCTGTAAAGCGTAATCTTCATTTCCCCTAATTGACTTCTATGTGATGGTACCGGAGAAAGTACAAAATTCATGTGCTAAGAGGCCACCCGTCGAGGAACCTAAGTCTCAGCGCCTTGGTATCAGCTTGGCCAATTCTCAATATTGTGGATCAGTGTAGAAAAATTGTACTATACGTTCAAAAAATTTTTAATTTGGTGCTGAAGTCCATGTGTGTACACAAAATGCAAAACAGACCACATATTTTTCCAAAACACACACACACACACAAAATCTAATAGGGATGTGTAATTTGATTTTCTGCCATTGTTGTTGAATAAATGCAACTATAGCACACCTGATTTTGTTTGTGTGTCCGTGTTAATAAAGCTTGATTTACATGGAGAACTGTAATGTTCTGTCTGTCTCGTCGTAGTTTCGTCTTCTTGTTTACGTTACTGTGTGTTTGGTTCCGTCCTGTTCTTGCGTCTTCCTTCTGCGAGAGAGATTCATATAGGGCCGAGCCCTCTTTCTCAATCGCGACATTGCTATCAAATGTACTTCAATGAGTTTGTTGCGAAATAAAAATATGTTTAAACCAATACAGCTTGATTATATCTCCCCTCCCCCCTCGCTTTTTGTTTGGACATAAAAGGAAGGGACAGCGATATGATGCACCCCAAAACTACTGAGCTGTACCACAAACATTTATCAAATTTATTTTCGGAGAAAATTAATTAGCTCGAAAAAGCAATTTATTGAAAATTGACAAAAAAAATTCAATACAATTTAAATGTATTGGAACACATAAATAAGCAGGCATGTCAAATGAACTGTCATATCCCCATTGGACTTGAATAGCATATGGTGCATATCTGGTGTAAAGGTGTGACAATCTTGGTGCAAAGTTGCTACAAGAACGGTAATTTCACTGGTTTGGTGCGGTTTCGACGAATTTAAGATTTTTGAAGTTAATTAACTTTAAAATGAAAGTTTCGAATACAATTTCTATTTTTTGTTGTTCTATTGTATTCACGAAAATGATATTGAATGAATTAGACCATCTGGTAAAGTAGCTTTTGCAAAATGAACCTGTGAAATTGGAAATTTGAGTTAAATGCACAATGTGGGAGGTGCTACATAGTTGCCCCCCCCCTAATCATTTTCTTTCTTTTCTTTTTCTTCTTTTTCACAGTTATTGGGCAATATTTATAGTTATAACAGAAATTAAAACCTCTCTTAAATATTTAAATTATCTGACCTGGACATTGAAACATTTTTCAAATGTGGGATTTTAAGATTTTTTTTTCAAATTTTTTAAGCCTTTATAACTAAAAAGATATTTAAAGTAAAATCCTGGTAACTTCAGGATCTATTTAAATTGCTTCCATAGTACTGTTTTAAGGAAAATAATGCCGAAAGAATGAAAACGTAAGATTTTATGACTATTTGAAAATGCCTTGCCATGCAAAATCGGCCATCTTGAGCTTGGGCCTCCATATCGATATAAAGTTTCGGATCACCACACAGTACAGGTACTTACTTAAGTATTTCTAATACATCGGACACTTCCTTGATTGCCAGAATAAGCTTTGTGTTCAGTTTGTATCCTTTATTTGTCATTTGAAAACTGAAAAATTGACCACTCGTAGTAGATAGGATGCAAGTTTATGAGAGATTGACAACCGGACGGAGAGCTGACTTGATTTATGTGGATTGAATGCCTATTATCGGTGAGTTATGACTTTTTATTATTGGTTTCATATTGCAAAACCCTGATGTATTTACTTGGAATTTTTTACGATTTTATTTACAGCACTAAAAGATAAATGGTTTAACTGCTGGACCCATTTATTTGCAGTTTCTCCGTTGACTATTGGTAAAGTCGAACTAGTAGCACTCGACAACCCCAAGTATTTACCTGAGAATTCAAGGTTGACTGATTGTTTCTCGCCAAGAGGCGGCAGAGCATGGTAAGTCGTTGTTGGAGGTGTGTCGGCTCATGTACCCAATCACATACAACATTAATGACTTCTCTCATTGTGTGCTCTCCAATGACTAGGGTGCAATAAAACATAGAGGAACTTATGAATGGTTGTAAGGGAAGAGGGTGACCAAATATCTCTTCACATCTGTCCTGACATAATTACAAACCACATTTTACAACTGAATGGCCAACAATGTTGATGCAAGTCATCTTAGTCAAGACGTAGGGAGCCTTACAGGTCCTTGTTTTGATACTCTAGTAGAATGTTTCCGAGAACAAAAGTAATTTCTTAGAAAAAACTTGTTAGTTGTTAACCTTTCCAGTAGTTCGAATTTTTCTGAATATATCCCCTAAAGAAGTTTGGGTGTGACGTTGATGTGTTTGTCCAGGCTACAAGTGGAGTGTGAGCCCTTTGCCTGTTCTTCATATGTGTTTATGTAGGTCTGGAGTTAATCATGCACTTGGGATTGGATATATATACATATATATATATATATATATATATATATATATATATATATATATATATATATATATATATATATATATATATATGTATATATAAATATATATATATATATATGTATATATATACCTATTCTTTTGAGGAATTAAAGCAATCTATTGACGGGATTATAACAGAGTGGCTGAATTCTGTTTACTTAGAACTTATTCAAGAACAGCGAATCTCTGACGCATGTCCACTGCAACAGCGCACAAGCTTATTGACAAGTGTCTGCTACGCTGGTAAGCCAGGATTTTTATACACCAAATTTCTGTTTCTTTGATCGGACATGTAATAGTTTAGAAGAACATGACCCACATTTATAAATTTCAAACCCAACAATGGCAGCAACGAGATTTCAGAGTTACCAAAGCATCAACATTCATCTTCCAATACCAATGTGAAGAAACCAATTTCACTCCTGCCTTGAGACAGGCAGTCACCCATATAAGGCAACTGGAAGGAGACTGTTCAATAAAGATACCATCCATCAATGCAACAGTGCGAACATTTGAAAGTATTTGTTTTGTGATCACTGAACGGTTGGGTATGTCACCTATTTGTTCCTTTGTAAGATCATTTATTGAAGTCTGTCATTCTGCTCAGCTGTGAATGTTGACAATTGGTACTTGTGCACCCGAAGAGTGGTCATCTCAATGACAATGTGTTATTCACTGGGAGGAACTACCGATTTGACGCACGCACGTCAACTTTGTGTTCAGATTAACGTTTTTGTGCTGAAACTGTATCGGTATTATGGTGTGCTGAGAATGTTGCACATTCATATACAGAAAGAAAAAGGGTGTGGTGCCTGGGAAAATTAGGTCACTAGGTCAGTTATCAAAGTAACCATGGCATGAAGTCTTTATGTCAGGGCCGTATTAATTTTGTACATTGGTGCGGAAAAAGTAGGTCAAAAGCTCATATATAGGTCACAATTGAGCATTTACTTTTCCTTTCTTGTGGGTTACATCTTTCGTGCCTTGCTTTGTTTTTTATTAAGTGCTACACATACATGCAAAAGAAAAATAGATCATGTCTTGTGAAAAAATTATTTCAGCAGATCGATGCATTTCGAGGGACATGGACGAAATGACTGTGGGGGCTTTTAAGGCCATTTACGTGGCTCACGCAGAATGGCCCCTGTTTTCCTGTTGACGCTATTTACTGCGAGAGCCACCTCAGTGGCACAGGCAGAATGGACTCGAGTGCCCCACCAATCATTTCGTCCATGTGAATCGAAAGGGGGCATTAAATACTTACATTCACATTTATCTGAATAAATAAATCGTTAAAATCTAAAAAAACCCTGTTAAAATGTTGCTTAATTCACTCACAACTCCATTGTAATGATAACGTCTTATGCTAATCAAAGACACTTACACATAAGATATAGTTCTAGAGATATACTTTTTTTTCAGTGTTTGGACAGGGACTTCTTACGTGTCTTCGTAGTAATTTATTTGTTTAAAATCATGTTTATGTTGTCGTTGTTTACTATTATGTTCTTCCGGGGTCGTATCATGTTGACAAAGTATTGCCGCATCAATGAATATATCAGTGCGCAATGGGATTCGCCGTGGTAGTTCATGACCTTGCGTTTATGAGGGAATGACACGAAAGAAAAATCCTATCTCTCTAATGTTTAACTTTAGACCGAATGTAAATATAATGAAATACATCTTACGGTTCTGTGTTGGAGCTGAGTTTTTCTTATATATTGGTGATTGGTGTATTTCAATGAAATTTTAAACATGTAATGCACAAATAAAAAAGATGTGTTTTGTGGAAAAAATACAGGTCATTAGGCCATCATTTATTAGATCACAATTAAGTACCCATTTATTTTTGTCCAGGCTGTATGTATACATTCCATGAAATGCTACAAGTACATGATTAAAAACAATGTCATGAGGAAATAGTGAACATTCACACCTGAAGTAGAATGACTAATTCATTTTTAGTAATTGTAACCATGTGAAAATAAAATAATGACATGCTCCTTAACTTTTGCGTACTGTGGCATAAATCGAGGGCATCTTAAAGCTCCCATGGGAAACCAATAGTGAAAGACAATACCATGTAAGTTCGAGGTATAGGCATTCAATCGTGATAACAATTTATAGTTAAGGTGTGTCTTGAAGGTTGCTAGATCCCCATCCTTGTTGCTCTTGTTTCCAAACCGTGCTTGCAGTCTACTGCACATAGTTAATATTATGTGCCTCAAAAAGACAAACAAAGGATACAGGCAAAACATAGGGCATATCCTGGAAATAAAGGACACAGGCAATATATTCTGTATATCAATCTAAATTACCTTTGCGGAATTAGAAAATTTTATTCTGTATATTATTCTTAATCAACTTTAAAAGGGACACAGGATTTGATGCCGTGGACGTGCGTTTACCGATTTCAACCAGATGGTTGGGTCTGTGATCAAGAAAAATATATATTATATATATATATATATATAATATATTTTTCTTGATTACAGACCCAACCATCTGGGTGAAATCGCATGTATCTCCTCCATTCGTTTAATATTATCAGGACAATAGGCTCATTGATGCATATATTAGGCTGTAGTTTTTCCCAACGGAAAAGTAATGTTTAACATACATTACTAGTGAGACACATGACTAGTAACAATATTTTACAACTCTCACTCATTTAATTTTCCCGAGTCCAAATATTTCAATTACCTTGCACAGGATATAGTGTTACGGTTAAATCTTAAGTTATATTTTAAACGTTAATATGTTACATTTTACGTCCTTGCGAAATGCTGTATGAACATTTTGGTGATAATGTCGCTCCTCCTTTGTTTACTGCGGGAATGCTCTCTTACTTACTTGGTCTGACAGTGGAGGCCGGGAAAGTGGCGACATGATTTCTGAGTATAAGAGATATCATTACCTTATTGGGATACCAATGCAATACGTGCATGGGGAAAATTCTACGCCTTTACTGACTTACTGTTAACCATTCACTCAAGGCCTGCATACAAAACACACACGCTTTACAAACAAACAGATAGAACAGAAAGAAAATAGAAAACTTGCTCACTCAGTAATTCTGTGAATCAACTTTCACTCACCTTGCAAAACCACAGAAGGATAAATAATGAAACAACACAGCCTCTGATGCTTTGGATAATAACTCTATTGATAGGTACCAATATAGAATTTATCTGGCCCTCAGACCCTGTGCCGTCTGAAGAATTTCAGCCAGCACAGGTTCTGTTGGGATAACGCAGCATTCTTTTTGCTGAGCCACCCAAATATGGAAGCGGGCTTCTGACTACAGCATGGCCAATGTGGAACCAGAATAAATAATTACAAAATAAGCTCACTCATCCCAAATACAGCAAAGTCATGGCCTTGGTATTTCTTTGTTTCCTTACAATCTTAATATAACTTCCAATATTATAAAATTAAAACAAGGTATTTTTGAGTGACTTTTTACTTAAGAGGTCTTTATATTTTGCATTACCAAAATAATAAATATTGCCTTATTCAAAACGAAGAATTAAACCATAATATAAATATCCATATAAACTAATCATGACAATAAGAAAAATAGTCTTTTCAGGGAAAATGTGAAATTGAATATACTGCGTTAATTTATGAACCCATTGTATTTGGTTATAAATTATCATTTTTAATGTGATATTTGACTCACAAGTTTGTCCGTATCGTACCATATTTGGGCGTTGCGGACTTTGGATACTGCATCCGGCTCAGATGAAACCTGGCGACTTGTGGAAAATCAGACAGCTCAGGGACTGAGGACTGATAACAAATGTATTATTTAGCGCGGTCATTAAACAACAGCTCTGATTTAGGAAGCAGTACCTGCGTTGCCTGCTCTTTGTCGTCTCTTCCATGTAATGTGAGTCACTGTTTCCGTTTGTTTGTGCGTATGGGTGACTCTATCTTCTTTAACTTTTCTATCTGTTGCGAAAAGATGTGGGTGCGTTCTGATGTGTGAAGACCTTGGGTGACTGGTTTCATATACGATGAACTACAATTACAGCCAATTTCCATTTTTCGAAGATATTAGCTACAAATTTCGGTGTCCTTTACCCAGACCTCCACCCGGACCTCCACAATAATATAAAGCCAAGCGACTAGATTAAATTCCCCTGTGAAAAAAACAGATAGAAAAACAGGACCACGACATCATGGTGCTAAACCGGGTTAAGAATACGGTAAGTACACCCATACAGAGTTTTCTTAAATTTGATAATTCTTGAAAAAGGAGATTATGCAACTAGCACTATGTAGTAATAAAGATTGGTGTAGAGTAAATCCAGGTATATTTTCACCAGGTTTCAAGAAATTATAATATTCCGCTTGGGAAGTGTTGAAAATGGCAGACACACACACACACACACACATACACATACACACACACACACACACACACACACACACACACACACAGAGAAATCTTTGAAAAATTAACAAAAATAACAGCGTCACCTTGTTAATTTTATGCAAAAGGGTCTACAGAAGTGTGCCAAAGCAATTTTGAAGTAATAGGCCCTTTGGTTTGGAAGAATAAATTTTACCAAAAAATGAACTTAAAACATCATAATATACCCCTAATTCACTGGAGTGTATCCAGTTGAACGATTTCACGGGAGATTTATACAATGTATATCCCGTCTAAGCGTGAAGTGAATCTGGTTGACAGTCTTCGAGAAGTTGAATATGTAAATCAACATTCTAACCCCCATTGACTAAAAATTGCAATCACTAGGAATGCATGCATTATCCGTATTAATGACTTTGTTAAAAATCAGGGATCCGCAGCATCACCATCCAGGAAACAGTTTGATTGATTTACCCTTCAAGTTCTACAATCTATATTTCCACCTAGTTTGGGCATACTCTGAGTGTCCGATTTGAAGAAAATAGCAAAAACGCACAACCTTTTTTAAAATACTAAAAAGAAACAAAACAACAAAAAAACAAAAACAAAAACAAACAAAAAAAAACAAAAACAAAACCAAAAAAAAAAAACCAAAAAAAAAAACCAAAAAAAAAAAACAAACAAACAAAAAAACAAAACAAAACAAACAAACAAACCAATAAACCGCAAAAAAACCACTGCGCGACCTAGTTAATAAGTTGAAATCTGGGGGTCCCCAGAAGCGTGCCTATGCAATTTCGAAGCAATAGACCGAAAGATTCCTGAGAAGATCTTTAGAGATTTTGGCAAAAAGGACGAACAAAGACAAAAAGTTTAAAAAAATCGAAAATCACTGTAGCGTGACCATAGATAAACTTTCTAAGACCCAAACAGTGATTCCGTAGCAGACCACAAACGGATTATCGCTCATTGTCTGGTGATGTGTGTTCAAAACGGAGTTCTGGAACTATGCACGTTGATTGTTTGAAAAGTTCGGCTTGTGATTGAACTGATATGGATGTACGGAAAAATCAGTGTTCTACCTCGACGTTGCAAGATGCACTTGGTTTGATATATGTAAACATGTTTTTTTTGACAATAACACACATGTGGACTGCTTTGAGAGCAGTTTCGTCAGTTACTACACGATGTATAACCACGAAAGTCAGCATCGCGACAGTGCATCATTTCATGCTGCAGTGGTAAGTCTATATACTTGTATGACCGCATACACTTGTAGATCAACGCAATGGCAGTACTGAGACACTGTCATATAGTCATTACAGTGTTGGGCACAAAAGAGTTAACGTGCTGAGGACCGGATAGCAGATAGGTACATACGTTACTCTTCAAATTCACTGAAAAAAGACAGCGACCCTGCAAGTACACAGAAAATCTGGGCAGTAATCAATTCAATCAATACAGTAATAGTGTCTCAAATACATATAGAATGTTATGATATACGATTAAATACGGAACAAGATAACTAGAATTGGCATAACATCATCATATCATTCAAAGACCAGATCAATGAACTAACAGCATGTTATTATGAAATTTCATTTCAAAACAAAAGCTTTTTATCTGGTTAAAATTGAAACACAGACATTCACAATTGTCAAAAATATTTGGATGCTGAATTAAATGCAACCATTGGTTGAATTATAGCTCCATTATCATTATTGTTGTCAATTATGGGAGCGACCCATTTCATCATCACCATCATCATTATCATCATCATCGTCATCATCATTATCATCGTCATCATCATTATTATCATCATCATCATTTGAATTATCATTCTTATGGCCATAACTATCCTCAATATCATCATCGTCCATCCGCTGAAAACACCTTTCAACATAGTCGCACTTATTAATCATAGAGATTAATGATGTATCTTGTCATCAAATTCAGTCAGGCAATTATAATTGTTGAAGGTATACGTGTACGTAAGCAACAATCAATGCACATGGTAACCAAAAAAAAAATCATAAAGGTGACATAAACAACGTTATATAACATCATAATTATCATCATAATTACCATTAACGCATCATTCATTGAAACAAGTCACCTTCTCATATTGTTGCAATTACCCATTATAAAATGAGTGAAACACAATGTTATGTTGTCTTTAATACATTGAGACAACGGAAAGAGGTTAAGGTCTATACATGCATAACTTATTGCATACAATTATCAGGAGAAGCTTAATCAAGATCACACAGCAACACAACTGTATGACACAATTGGCATGTCCCAACCTCTAAACATAATTGTGAGCGTTCAGGATAAATTATGCTAAACATGTCAACCAATAATTTCGCATGTTTGCACAATGTAAAACTGTGTGTTGGAGTAGTTGGCAATAAGTTGATATGATGTATGGAATTATGTGACCATCAAAAGGACACCTTTCAAACACAATACATCAACGTGGTAGATCGACCAGATCCAGTTAAAAAAAATGCACTTCATTTCCATAAAAGCACACCAACCCTCAATACACGAGGTCAGATCGTGATACATCATTATTATCGTTATGTTCTGATGTGGTAGACACAGGCACGTTGGACGTTGTTTCAGCATCTTGATTACTGGTATTTATCGTAGCTGCAGGTTCAGCGGGGTTAGCTGACATGCTTATATTTATGGGTGCTGGGGTGTCACTTGGTGTTTCTTACGTCTTATGCTTTGTCTGTGGAGAGCAGCTGGTCTGCAGCTTGTAAAAATTGTACCCAGCCAAAGCCAAGGCAACAATTGTGAAGAGAAAAATAAAAGTAGGCGGGCTGATAAATGTGGGACTCAGACGAGAGTGTCTGCAACCTGTCAGAAAGTTCGTCAGCTGCCGAGGCATACGCTTTCAGATTTTGTTTAACCAGATAAGCTGTTTTGTTGAGATCTATGTCAAGTTTAGTGTCTGTTGTGGCGACTTGGTCCCAGGCTTTTTTATAGGCAGAAAATTGTACCAGGGGCAACTTGAACGGATTTGGTAAAACCATACTACCAGTAATATTTAGAACAGTCTTGTAATCAATGACATGTTGAGCATACATTAAATTGACTGGGTGCAAGAATGTCAGACGTTCATGTTTCTGGCATGCATTTAAAGTTGCAGGGTAGAATGAAGTGGCGCACCAAACATTGCATGCACAAGTCATGGTAATTTCAAAATACAAAACTGGCATGAAGACAATTTGACAGGAGGCTTGAGTGCACATGTTTTGATCAGAAATCGATCCCTGGTGTAAACAATTACATTACCATCTCCCAAGTCGGAAAGAGAGTACGTCTGTATTTTGTCGGCATGCATTATACGGGTGTGACACTTTTCCTTTATAGTTGCCTGCTCATCATGAAATAGACCAGATGCACATGAACCTTTAGTCCTATCATTCATTGCAAAAACACGTGGACATATCTGAACATTTTTTTCCTTTGCAAAGCGGTAATGAATGTTTATCGACCTCAACGTAAAACAGTTAACTGTTACTTATGCCAATATATTGAGAAAACCCAGTGAGTTTGGTTACTTGCGTAGTTTTGTTTACAACAGTAGGTACAGGTACTGCAGACACAAAGTAGACATTAATCAATGTATCAGTAGTAGTAATAGGTATCTTAATTATTATGTACAGCTGACTCCTAGTCCGTGCATAAATGACATTTGAACAGTGTAATAATAGCTTACTTCCCTTTGTGCTATACGAAATGTGGGATAATTATTCAGCAACACATTGTGCAACTTATCCAACAATTCTTTTACCTTATGAGGAGGAGCATAGTACACTGGCAAATAACCTTCAACGAGTGTTTGAGTTGCCTGCACACGCATTTCAGAGTCTCTTAAGAGCCCAGCTAACATTTGTATTTGCTGAGTATTACATGTATATATTAACATTCCCTTTATTGTTTAACATTGAAAGAATAGGAACTGTTGTTTTCCTCACCATCTCATGAAGACATCGTCTACACGCGAGTCTGCACGCGCCAGCTATGCAGCCCCTTCACAATTTTATACGCCAGTACATTGGGCACTACTTTTCTTTTCATTCATAAATCCAAATACAAAATACAAGATTCGTTCACATTAGGGAAAAAGTATACAAGTAAGTTATTTTGTGGGATAAAAAATCTTGTATTTTGTAAAGCTATCTGTTCAAATAAATGAACATTTACAAAGGAACTATTTTTCTTTCCTGTTTGTTGCTTTTGGGATAGACTGGTTGACAGGTAACGGGGGCGTGGTTAGCGCTTATCTTTCTATTGATCACACCCCCTTAAACCAAGGCAATTTATGTGGAAAAAACGTTCTTTGGCGATCGTGCATCACTTGCAATTATTATCAAAAATCGAAAAAATAGGAAAAAATGTAAATATAATAAATAAATTTCATTGTCATTGTTTTCATGAGCGTGTGAGGAAAACAATGACAATGAAGTTTATTTATTAAGTAACAGATTCACAGCAGCACTGGTCTTATACAATTCCATTGCCTGGTGCCTTATTGTAACAGCAAGAGTCTCAACAACAGTTTTCCAGGCTTTAAAATCTTTAAGAGTGGAATTTGACATCATTTTGTTAATTTCAATAGCACGTTTCATATTCACCACCCTTTTATTCAAGGTTTGTTCGTAAGATTCCATTTTTTCAATAGTAACTTTGAGATATTCTGTTTCTTGCTTGGAAGATGTTTCTATTTCATCAATTTGCCTTTGTAATGCATGGATATCTTTCATAGTGCTAAACCCAAACAAGTGTTTTCCAATTGAACCAACCAAATTTAACAAACCCCTCTTAGATCTGTGTCTGTCCCAAGAGGAAGTGAGCAATGGCAAGAGTACTTGAATTTTCTTTTGATTCTTAGTTAATTCCTGAAGCATTTCTCTGCGATATGTATTGTAAAAATTTTGAAGGCCTGCTTATAGGTATCACACATCGACGAATACGAGTCAGGTAAACTGAATAAGTTTGCACTGTTAGAGGGTGATCCACACAAAACCATTGAATTGCTTATATGAACTTTCTTTGGAATTCGTATGGCAAACGTGTGTTTCCATATTCTGGCTGAATTTTCTATAACCTTGTATTTTTCAAACACAATGCCATAAGTGTTCTTGACTATAATTGGAGGAAACTTATCTTCATAGTCTTTATCTTCTAGTGCAGCACACACAGGACTCATAAGGAACATGAGGAACATGATGATTGGGACCATCTTGATTACTGAAAGTAAAATAATGTATATTTATTAATTATGTAATTTAAAATCAGTTATTCATTTGTTTATTTATTTATTCGATCCTGTTGCCCTCAATTTTGTTGCTTTTTTTCTTTCTTTTTGTTGGGGGGGGGGGAGCGGGGGTTATTTTGTATTTATTTGTTTCTGGTTTTTTTTCCATTTTAGCAAATTTTGTTGGATTATCTTTCAAAAACTGTTGATCCTGCTCATTTGAATTTTCGTCAGGCTCCCATGTGTTATGTTTATCATCATAACCATGCCATTTAATGAGGAACTGCCTTTTCCCTTTTCTGTACCTTGCTGCTAAGATTTTCTTAACCTCAGAGTATTCGTCATCACTGCTTATTTCTGGCAGCTGTCTCGTAATCTGAGTTATCAGTAAGGTCTGCATGACTGTTTGCAGTCACCACGTCATCTGGCTGACCAGCTGGTACCCTGCTCATGTTCTGGTTTTGTTGGTCCCTATCGGAGTTGTCTTCTGCAAAACTGTCTGGGGGAAGATCATTTTCTCCCAAAAATGTATCAGCATTACCTGACTCGTCGTCTGGTTCATCAGGAACCACATCATTCCCAGGCCTAATGTGTCTGTGGTATCCCAACTTACACCTGTATACGTGCACTCTGGTTTCTAAACGCTTGTTATCACTGGCTCTAATGAGTTTTACATGCACTGGCGATGGTTTCTCAGAAACAATGTAAGGCCAATGCCATAAATGAAGCAATTTTTGGTAAGATGAACTTTATGAGCTGGGGTGTGTACAAACACGCAATCCCCAACATTGATTTCAACATCTACTGCTATTGGTATCAACGGAGCTCTATTGCTTTTTAATTGGTCTTTTCTTAGTTTGACATGAATGGCATGACTGTACATATTCTTTGATCGACTCTGCCATTCCCCACCAGTAATATCTGGCTCTAACAGTTTGACAAGTCCTAGTTATACGCAAATGGCCTGCTGTTACTTCATCAGGAAGTGTGACACCTTAGTGATGCCTGACCCAATATAGGTATGCTCTCACCTCCTGCTGTGCATGCACTGGCTAAATGAGATTTTTCCAACTTCAGATTGATGACTTTGCCTAACCTGTCATAAAATTCTTTGATGATAGCACACACTTGTGCACCTGTGTCCACTAGACCCCATACCTGTACTGCATTGATTTGTACATTGACAAAATTGTCTGATACTAAAATGGCTTTATGGTCAAAATCTGAATCAAAATGAGGGCTTAGAGAGGATAATTGGCCAACTTTGTGCCCTGTACCAAAATGGGCCCCTACTGGTTTAAATTTTGCGGGCCATAATATTGTTGTGGGCCATAATATTGCTGCTGATTATATCTCTCATCATATTGCCTTTTACGACACTCAGAAACACAGTGACCTACTTTCCTACAGTAAAAACAGGTCATCTGACATCTTCTACAGCTTTGAGTGGAGTGATTGTTTTTACGGCATCGATTACACCATGGACGGCCACCTGTTGTCCTATCTGATCTCTGTGGTGTCGATTGTGGCAGATGTTGATTACTGCTGCCCTGCTTGTTGCCCAACAGTTCAACATTCAAGATCTTAGTTTCTAGGGCTTTTATTGTTTCTTTCATGGAAGCTAAGGCTTCTGTTGTGCCGGAATCTGGCCTCTGCCTCTGGGTGTTGATTACACCTACACTTTCATAAAAATCTAGCAGCACTCTCTGCTTCATCTACTGTTTTTGGATTTTTTCCAAGCACGAATGATCTCAGTTCTGGCCTCAACCCATGGACAAATAAAGACTCACTTTTCTCCAGTTTTGAGAAAAGTTTTCTCATTTCTCCTGCATATGCCTCAACGTTCTCACCAGGCAGCTGCTGCCGAGTGTGCAGTGTGCCCTCTAGTATCTTCTTATCTTCCTCGTTACGAAATGTTTTGTTGAAGGCATTCAATAGACTATCCCAGCTGCTTCTTGTTGTTGCAGGGAGGTCCCTGTACCAAATTTCTGCAAGGTCACTTCTGGCTATTCGAAAGGCTCGGAGCATTTTATCTTCACTCCATTTATGTAAGTCGGCATGTGCCAGGAATTTTCCAATGAAGGACCTAGCATCTTCCTTTGAGCTACAAGTGAATCATAAGGAAGTGAAAAGGTTGGTATTACCTTGTGTGGGTGTGATTGTGATGACATCTTCTGAGACTCCGGTCACCTTCTTCGAGACTAAGTCCAGCTTGTCCTTAAGCATCTGCAAGGTGTTGGTTACCATAGCCTTGAATTTAGGATCCATTTTCTGTCTTGTTCCAACGACAGGCAGTAGGCTCAAATGCAAAAATAAACTGATTATTCACAGAGTTATAAAAAGTCCGGTTCTCTCACCATATGTCGCTCCTCCTTTGTTTACTGCGGGAAAGCTCTCTTACTCCCTTGGTCTGACAGTGGAGGCCGGGAGAGTGGTGACATGATTTCTGAGTATGAGAGATATCATTTACCTTTTGGGGATACCAATGCAATACGTGTATTCGGAAAATTCTATGCCTTTACTGACTTACTGTTAACCATTTACTCAAGGCCTGCATACAGAACACACATTCTTTACAAACAAACAGATAGAACAGAAAGAAAATAGAAAACTTGCTCACTCAGTAATTCTGTGAATCAACTTTCACTCACCTTGCAAAACCACAGAAGGGTAATTAATGAAACAACACAGCCTCTGATGCTTTGGATAATAGCTCTATTGATAGGTACCAATATAGAAGTTATCCGGCCCTCAGACCCTGTGCTGTCTGAAGAATTTCAACCAGCACAGGTTTTGTTGGAATAAAGCAGCATTTGCTGAGCCACCCAAATATGGAAGCGGGCTTAGCTTCTGACTTCAGCATGGCCAATCCGAAACCAGAATAATTAATTACAAAATAAGCTTACTCATCCCAAACACAGCAAAGTCATGGCCTTGGTATTTCTTTGTCTCCTTACAATCTTAATATAACTTCCAATATTATAAAATTAAAACAAGGTATTTTCGAGTGACTTTTTACTTAAGAGGTCTTTATATTTTGCATTACCAAAATAATAAATACTGCCTTATTCAAAACTAAGAATTAAACCATAATATAAATATCCATATAAACTAATCATGACACTAAGAAAAGTAATCTTTTAAGGGAAAATGTGAAATTGAATATACTGCGTTAATTTATGAACCCAATGTATTTGGTTATAAATTATCATTTCTAATGTGATATTTGACTCACAAGTTTGTCCGTATCGTACCATATTTGGGCGTTACGGACTTTGGATACTGCATTCGGCTCAGATGAAAGCTGGCGACTTGTGGAAAATCAGACAGCTCAGGGACTGAGGACTGATAACAAATGTATTATTTAGTGTGGTCATCAAACAACAGCTCTGATTTAGGAAGCAGTAACTGCGTTGCCTGCTCTTTGTCGTCTCTTCCATGTAATGTGAGTCACTGTTTCCGTTTGTTTGTGCGTATGGGTGACTCTATCTTCTTTAACTTTTCTATCTGTTGCGAAAAGATGTATGTGCGTTCTGATGTGTGGAGACCTCGGGTGACTGGTTTCATATACGATGACCTACAATTACAGCCAATTTCCATTTTTCTGAGATATTAGCTACAAATTTCGGAGTTCTTTCTCGGACCTCCACCCGGACCTCCACAATAATATAAAGCCAAGCGACTAAATTAAATTCCCCTGTGTAAGAACAGATAGAAAAACAGGACCGGGACATCATGGTGCTAAATCGGGTTAAGAATACGGTAAGTTTAACTTCTGTGATCGGCACCACTTTTAATGTTCAAAGGCGTTATTGAAACCACTTGACACTCAATGATGTTATAAATAAAAATATAGTCACGACAATATGGTTTGGGAAGACATATGATATTCACATAAATTCGTACCTTTTTTTAGATGTCATTCCCCATTTTCCTTGGCCTATCTGTAACATATCCTTTCAAGAATTCTTATCGTGTAGCATTGCCAGTCTCTCTGCCTGCGTGCAGTGGTGTTAATTCTGCCAATGGAGTTGTTCCGTTGTATAATCTTTCCCCTTCTCTCTAACTGTGTGCGAAAGAGGTTCATATAGGGCAACGCCCTTTTCCTAATCTCTTTTTTAAAATAAAATATGTTTAAACCAAGTTTATGAATCGAGTGTTCGCCTGGCAGTGGAGATAGGTTTGGGAAGAGGTGCCCTCTTCGGAAGAAAGGGTGGTGGGGGTAGGCAAAACATATACCACAGGGACCACGGTCTCTGCTGGTTTATTACCAACGGAAGGCGATGATGGATATGTTCAGCGTTGTAGAGAAAAAACAATGGTACAGCAGAGAATCTGGTTTCATGTGGACAATTCTTAGCCATTTTTTTACACATAAGTTTTATACTTTAAGTGTGAGTGGATATTGATCTATCTCGCGCAACATGCAATATTGATCGATTTTGTGCAACTCGACGTAAAAACATAGACAAGGAGACTGACAGTTCTGTCCCCCTCTGACTTTGCACTGACTGACGTGGTTCTGTTTTCCAAATAGCACCAGCGACACCTGTATTCAAGACCATCTTCATTGCTTGCAGTATGAGTCCTCACTCATACAGATCAAGGAACATCAGTTCTCAGATCATAAGACACGGGATTCACTGTAACCAAGATACACGGAAATATGTCAGTTTGGACTTTCAGAGTCACTCAAGGTCAGTGTCAACAATCACCCATTGCTACGTTCCCATTAGTATTTAATGGAAACCACGGTCTTGAGGTGCACCTGTATCCAGATATACGGCAAACTCTCAGTTTGATCTTTCAAGGTCACTGGGGGTAGAATTTAATATCAAAGAAACCCATGGTACCTTCATGGTAGTGATACATGGTAGAAAGCGCCCCCGATCAATCATTACCATTTTATGTCATATTTGTTCCTATACCTATTGTCATAATGTTAGCATATACTTACACCCATACAGAGTTTTCTTAAATTTGATAATTCTTGAAAAAAACAGATTATGCGATTAGCACCATGTATTAATGAATATTGGCGAAGAGTGAATCCAGGTACATTTTCACCAGGTTTCAAGAGATTATAATATTCCGCTTGGGAGGTGTTGAAAATGGCAAACA
>OZ026619.1:7252177-7524677 GCA_964020975.1 Hermodice carunculata
CTTCCTTCATTTTGTACTAAAACAGCAGGCACATTAAAGTATTACTTTTTACATAAACGCTAGTAAATTTTGCCTGCGTGTTATTATTCTAGATACAGAGACGATTAGTTTGAAATATCGATAGAAATGTTGCATCCAATTGTCATTCCCTGTGTTAATAAGGAGAACATTTATCGCACAGCTTTATCTGAAAACATCAGTATATGTAGATACATTATAGTTGAAAATCGATAGGGACAAGTAAGACAAAGATCAGATGCATGGCACATGTATTGCGTACATGGTATGGTCAGGTCTTGAACAGGGCATAACAAAGTTTCTTATGCTATGTTGGTAGCCTTTTGACATAAATAAATAAATAAATAAATAGTAAGTAAGTAAATAAGTAAGTAAGTAAGTAAATAAATAAATAAATAGATAAATAAATAAATAAATAAGTAAGTAAGTAAGTAAGTAAGTAAGTAAGTAAGTAAGTAAGTAAATAAATAAATAAATAAATAAATAAATAAATAAATAAATAAATAAATAAATTAATAAACAGTGCAATACTGCTGATAGCAAAGTCACAGTTCTATGGACAACACTGCGTGGAATGAGCACGTTTTTTCTGCAATGTCAAGCATAGGTTTAAAGTCGGGTGCACGGCTGGGTGAGCGGTTACACGCTGCTTTCACCTCCGCGAACCGGTCTGATTCTCCGCACGGAGAGCAAGTAGAACAAGTTTCGGAGCCACCATGATCATACCAGTTGCGTGTCCGAGTTCTTCGGTTTGCCCCCACCTCGCGATAAGCTAGGAAAAATAGACCGACATCTGCACCACAGGAATTGATGAAAACTGGGACTTTCTTTCCTTCATATGAGACTATATGAGATATAGATTCCCGCCCAGGTATAAACTTGTGGAAAGATTTTGTGACAAAGTTTGTAGGCCCCGCCCAAGGTTTTGTCGCAAGACAAGAGAACTCAGATGACTTGATTCTACAGTATAGGCTTACATTCCAAGTGGGATCCTAATTAAAAACTTTGCTCTATCATCTAATAACAAGTTTGCTGGTGTAATCATTGTGAACGAAAGGGTGATTGGCATCTCATATCTGATGTTATATTTGCATCAGGTGTCAACTCGGCATTTTGACACGGCTCGATGAATTCGCTTTTTCAGTATTGTGCTTATACAATACTAACTAGAGCTACAAGTAGCTGGTGTTCCTTGATAACCCACACTCATATTTTAGCGACAATCAAAATCAACGCTTCTGAAAAAAAAACAACTAAGCAATACCTGTAGGAATGATTCATCGTTAACTCGCGAAGGCAGTCTTTTTGTCAGCTGCAATACTCGGAAAGTCTAGTTTTACTCTATTTGTAGAAACAGATTAATTACATGCATATTAACTGTTTCAGTACCAATCACGTCTAAAGTCGATCAACTTGAGTGAAACTAGTCTGAATTTTCATACGCATCCAAGATTCGTACTCCTCATAAAAAGACATTTCATTCAAGTATCACGTTTTTTTAAAGTTCCAGAGAGAATACCCCAGGTCAACAGCTTTTCCCGCGCCGAGAAAAGATGCTGACTCAGTTCAATATTTGGCACTGAAAGGGTTAACACCTGAATAGGTGTTAACACTGGAACAAGGCCTTTTTGATACGTGATTTAAAACATTGAGGAGCTCTTCTATCTGACATCAAACTGAAACACAAAGCAGGATAACCTGTACAAGTTGCAAAAGTTTAATAAAAGATACTTAAATTCGTCCTGCACATTTGATGCTTCAGTTTGTCCAATCGTTCTTAACTTCAAGATACACACAAACAGAGAGAGAGAGAGAGAGAGAGAGAGAGAGAGAGAGAGAGAGAGAGAGAGAGAGAGAGAGAGAGAGAGAGAGAGAGAGAGAGAGAGAGAGAGAGAGAGAGGTCAAAACTGCATTATAGAATAGATCAGATATTTTCACATAAGTGGAGGTTCACCTGCACGGAAAATTATGAGACACCTATTTGTAGTTTCATACCAATACGTACAAGATCCGTGGAAAGGACATATTAAGAAGGAACAGGCAGTAACTGTAATGCTACTCACACTTGTAAATCTTATACAAATTGAAATCACAAAATAAGGTTAGATATTACTTAGCGCACATTCATGCTAAATACATATATACACTTGTTCGCGCGATAGTGAGTCTGAAAAATGAAACCCAAAAAACGAACAAACAGCAACAACTCTCCCAGAGCGTAGTTTCGGATGAGTGAGGAGCTTACCTGGTCGCGCTCTGGGCGCATTGCGCTGAAGGCTTATCTATGAAACTGTCGACCCGGACCTTTTTTGTTACGACCTCTGTAACTGTAGGCATGCTGCTAACAGAATAAAAGGCCGATGTACAAACCTATGAATGGAGTATCTTTGTCAATTCAGAGCGCATCGGCATTCTCGGAATGAACGAGTTTTGAATTATCTGTAGTTACTGTGAGGGAATAGGACTTCAATGCACGTTGACCATATCTTTTTTTCTGCTAACAGGTTGTCATTAATGTGGAAGCTCGCTCTGATATTTCCGATAACTCTTAACTCATTCCATACCAATCCCTGATTTTTCAAATTTAAGTTCTTCATGAAAAGCTCTTATCATTCAAGTACCAACGTGCCTATAATCTTAAGTCAGTTGTTCTGGCAATGCCTGGCAAGTCATGCTGCAGTGTGACTTGCCAGGCAGTGCCAGAACCACTGACCAGGGCATGTAACCATGGTATGGAATGAGTTAAAGTAGCCATTATAGTTAAAGCACGTGTACCGGCACAAATATCATGCACGGTGTGGAAGGTTGAGGATGCCCGAGGCCGATTCCGACGTTGCACCAGGCCAACACGAGCTGTCCTTTTTAAAGAATTTATTTCTTGATTGAACCTGACCAGTGGCTATACTACCATTTATATGTTTAGGTGTTAAGATTAGAAATCACGACAATTTTTTACCAAAAGATCACCAAGTAAAAAACTAAAATAAACATAACGATAAAAAGCTGAAGAATGCTGTTAGTTTATGTCAAGTTTGCTTGACGTTGATTAACATCTTCACTTTAGTACAGTGCTGCTTCAAATGAAGTCCTGAGGGCTTGTGCTTGTGGTATCTGATAATCGCAGAGTATTTCACACATAGCCACGAATCGCTGACTATAAGACTTCTGTAGTCACAAGTATTTCATATGCGATCTCAGATTATGGTTGTGCGGGACATATGTAATATACAGAGTGAAGAAATGTATGGAACGATAGTTGCAAGGGTACAAGCTGTTTCCAACATGTCTAATGGGGATGTGGTGCCATTGTGTCACAATTTATGCGTAAGGTTTCAAAGCGGCTATGGTAAAATTCAAATTTGATTTATTCTCTCGGTATTATTGTAAGGAAAGAGAAATATCATTATGTCTTGAACTTATGCAAATTACAAAAAACATAATTGCGTAATCATACGTATGATAGCAAGGTAACTCATCTATCTATCTATCTATCTATCTATCTATCTATCTATCTATCTATCTATCTATCTATCTATCTATCTATCTATCTATCTATCTATCTATCTATCTGTCTGTCTGTCTGTCTGTTGTCTGTCTGTCTGTCTATCTATCTATCTGTCCGTCTGTCTGTCTGTCTGTCCGTCTGTCTGTAGTCTGTCTATCTATCTAACTATCTATCTATCTAACTATCTATCTATCTATCTATCTATCTATCTATCTATCTATCTATCTATCTATCTATCTATCTATCTATCTATCTATCTATCTATCGGTCGATCTATCTATCTATCTATCCATACGTCTGTCCCTACATCCAGGTATAGTATATATACATACTCGGATTATCTATATTGAATTACTCAGAACTAATCTCGAGTGAATTGAACAATAATTTATTGACAAAGTGTTCGATCGATCAATAGATAGACCGATCGATTGAATAGATGATTGATTAATTGGTGTGTCTATATTAGTATCTTACCTTGAAAGTTTTACCTATATGCGGGGCATGTTTTACAAATGTTTATACACAGGCTCATATAAGGAAACAAGGTATTTGCATCGTGCAGTGCATACTTCTTGTTCTTCTGTCCTTGACTAATTAAAAGCATACGCATACAATTCAAAGTGTGTAAAAGACCGCACCTAAACGTGCTTTACATTGGGACATCCTGGTAGGTGATGCCGCCTGCTTTCTTCCAATAAACTTCTCTCCCTCAAACCGGCCAAAACCGGTTGCCGGTCATTCTCGCTTTGAATTAAGAAATGAGTCAACAGTGTGGGTTGGACTCTAAGTGCCAAATTCACACCAAGAAAAAACTGTTGACACAGTTCTCAATTTAAAGGGGGGGGGAGAGACGAAACATATTGGAAATACAGTGCATAAAAATGTTGTTTCATGATCACAAGAGACAGATCAGATCTTGTATTGCTTTATTGTTGTGACGATTCACCTTTTTTCAGCCCGTACTCCATCAGCTGTCATTTAGGTACTACTCTCCACATTAAAATGCTGGAAAACCTTTATATTTGGTCCTGCTGTAAAGACTGGTACAGGTACAGAATAGCAGGTGTCAGTCAATACTTGTACTCTAACATTGAAAACATGTAATTTTTAAAAAAAATGCATGAAAGCAAGAAGAAGACGATAGTTTTACCTTGAAAACATGGTACATTGGGCACAAATTCAATTGATCAAAGACACAAAAGAATAATACGCACAAAACAATAACGTTGCTCTACAGAAAAAGTAACCACAAGAATTGGATAAATACAAATAGATGTATAATGCAATCCCATATATATATATATGTATATATATATATATATATATATATATATATATATATATATATATATATATATATATATATATATATATATATATATATATATATATATATATATATATATATATATATATATATATATATATACACCGTCATTTCCCTTGAAAAAGAAACAGTTTCGCCTTATATTAGGAGCGATGTCAAGAAAAGTTATATGATTGTTCTTAAAACTGTCCAACCAAATATCTGAAATCGACTTGGGGACAAAATGGTTAAGTTTAGGTACATTGTCATTATGTTTTAAGTATACAGGGTATATTGTCATTTGCTATTAATTTGCCGGGCGTAATACTTAATGAGAAATCGTGCTTGGTATGCCCTGTGGCGAAGTTTCCTAACCGTGACGATGGTCGACTATGAGCTCACATGCAATATAAAATAGCCGAAGATTTCTAAGATAGACAATCTTTTCTTTGACAACGCCAAAAAGCTGTTTTGGAGGACAACCGAACTTAGGTTTTATTTTTCTTCTTGTTTCAAGTAGAAGTGTAAAATTAATTAAAGATGCCTTGCCATCAATTTATTTTTAACAAAACTTTGGTATTAGCTGTATCTACCATACAACTCAACTTTCCAATCTACTCATCTCCAAAGTTTCACGTTGGGGAGGACCAGGAGGTTAGGATGAACCCAGGTTTCAGCTACTTCCAAATGACAACAGCTAAAAATGTGCAGCGCAAGGTTCTGCTTTGAATCTTGTTCTCATTTAAGAAAGACTGACTGCAATTACCTTATGATCTCTTGGGGGCATTACAGGTACACTTGTATGGTTGAATTCTTCCTGGAAGGCATTATTCATTGTGTTATTTAATCTTACCCTCAACAAGTTATGTCAGTTATACTTCAATAGGATAGGTCGGGATTTACAAGTCCATGTCACAGGAATTATAATAATCCAACTTTTGACGATTTACTGCAGGTCATAACACAATGCGCATGTACAGTATCGTGGAATAACAGCATTGGGTCACATGGGCAGCTACGTACATCCAGCTAAAGCATATAAAATAACACGAAAATAGGGTATCAAGAGAAACATATATATATATATATATATATATATATATATATATATATATATATATATATATATATATATATTTATATATATATATATATGTGTGTGTGTGTGTGTGTGTGTGTGTGTGTGTGTGTGTAAACACATAATTATCCCCATTATGTGTGTTGCTTTACCATGAATAGAATCAGGAAAATAAAACACACGACTCGCGCTCCTAATTCACTTAAGGTCATAGATGTGCTTAATTTAAAAAGCCGCATGTATACTCATTCTTTAATAGTGATACTTATATTGATTTTATTCTAATTTTAGGTCGTTGCTCCAACAAATGCCCAAAGAACAAACAGGTCAAAATGTGGACGTTACAACGACATTTTACACAAGTATATAACTGTGGAACCTGTGATGTTTCTTTACATGGTAGCCACCTACATCACCTTACCAACCGTGCAGGCTTTAATCTACAGGAAAGTCTGCATAACACAATATAACATGACAGTGTGCAATAACCTTAAGAATTTCACAGCAGCCGAAGATGTGGTACAGAGGGGGTCATCCTATTGGATTATGTGTAACACACTGTGTAATACCGTCCCGTCCTTATTTATGGCGCAGCTTCTTGGAGCATGGAGTGACAAGTTTGACCGTCGTTTCATTATGGCGCTTCCATTTCTTGGACAAATAATTGCTGCCGTTGGATACATATTAAACAGCTTGTTTGTAAAAGCGCCCATTGGATATTTGCTCGTTGGGATATTTCTTGGTAGTACGCTAGGCAGTTTTCCAACAGCAGACATGGCAATTTACAGCTATCTCGGTGATATAATAGACAAACAAAATAGAACTACCCGATCAGTCATCGTTCACTCCACCAAGATACTAAGCCGGACGGTTGGCAGCGCCATCAGTGGCGTTATGCTGGACAGTACCAGTTTCGAAGCGGTTTTCTTCACTGACCTTTGCATCCATATGTTGGGTGCCATTTATGTTGCCTTGTGGCTTCGGAGTATTCCTCGACAAAAGGAAGAGAGAAAGATCTTTGATAAAAGTAAGCCGAATGTGTCGAAAAAGATATTCACTGTTAGGTCATCAAGAAAAGTTGCCCCGCTTGCGGTTGATCTGGTAGTGCCTACTACGGGTGATGTTACCCCAAAACAGACCCCGACTGTTGCAATTATTACTGATATTTACAAACAGCAAAAAGAAATGTCTGTGCAAGAAAAATCAATGGGTACAAAAACAAATAAAAATAGCCAAAGGAACTTGTGCCAGCGCGCCTTTTCATTTGGCACTTTTACCGGATCCATTCGCTGTTACACGAAAAAACGCCAAGATAATAGAAGATATCACTTGCTGTTACAACTAGCAGCGCTCTCTGTGTTTGCTGTCAAATCCAGCGGTGAGTTTTTGTTAGACCTCATAAAAATAAAAACTTATACCAAAAGTGTTCATGTATGATAAACATTGTAGCTTTAGAAGCCAGATCACATCCCAAGTTTCCTGAAATATATATAGAAATTAATATTCGGCGGAATTAATTATTATGGATTTGACATAGAACAAGGAACATACTTCGCAAAAAGATGATGTTCTCTGTATTTCCTTGAGATAGTCAGTGTATTTGATATTAATTAATAGCTTTTGGTAAAAATAGATGTAATACTACGGGGTTAGAAGTAATGCCGCAGAGTGGCCTCAAGTAATCTTAACATAAAATAGCAGTACATTGCGAAAGTGAAACATCAAGTATGATGCTTAACCATTTCATGCTGAGTTCATATGGCTCCTATACTATGTCCTCTCATCATATTTTTGGTAATCGAGAATGACACTTGTAACAGAGTGCGGCAAATGATTGGTATTGTAAGAACTAATTATAACTGTATTTTTCTGTAGTATGCACAAATACTGTAGCAAGTAAATAAACTGTATACAAACGTGTGGAATTTTAGATTTAAGATAAACAAATCATCAAAGATATTGAGAAAAAGAGGAACAAAATGTTTCATGAATACAGAAAGACTTCCTAAACCTTTACCCTCAAATATTTTTATTTTATCATTATGTTTAAAACGGGAACATTGCTTTGATTTATTTGTCCCAAAGCAGAGGAGACATAAACTAAATTTGCCTTATCCCGCGACAATGTTACAGCGTTACGCCTTGCTTGTCCTCTCATATCTGTTAGCTTGTTAACCTACTTTAATGTATTCTTTAGGAAAAGCATAAATAAAATCCCAAACACCAGAAAAAACTTGTACTTAAAAAATACCAATTACTCAGTCAATCAAAGAGCGATATGTTTCAACGCTACACGGCAAACGCATTCTGAAAATATTGTTTCTGCTTTCTGCTTTTACCATTGTTTGTAGTTGTGCAATCACACAATTGTAAATATATAAAAAGGAGAGAGAAACAAACATAACAGATGAAATATATTTTTGCATTCACACATTTACATTACGGTTCCGTATCATTATACTCCCGTACCTGTTTAACTTTTAACTACAGGTAAAATAATGCACTGAAAAGTAAATGAAAAAGTTATCGCAGCTGGCACGGTGCAAATTTCAGATTTAAGAACTAAAGAGACATACAGACACAGTCACGCTGGTATATCTTTGTACTCACAGGGCTATGCTGTTATGAACAAAATATAACACACATGCATGCATATATGTATATGTGTATATATACATATTTATATACATATATATATATATATATATATATATATATATATATATATATATATATATATATATATATATATATATATATATATATATATTCATATTTTCTAGTACAGGATGCAAATGATTATGTAATTCGACCATGAATGTAGCAGACAAATCAAGGCAAAGATGCTCTTAACGTCAATAACTTATCAGTTGTAAGAATGTTCATCTGTATGCATTAAGTGTGACTTGCAAAGAAGGCAATTCTTGTTCTCTGAAGATGTTTACTTTCCACGTATGCACAGCAATGTTGGCATCTGAATCTTCATAGCAAAGGTGCAAATGGCGTCATCATTGCATAATACGTCGCATTATTTTATATGGAAAATGTTTGGCCGATATATCATGCATATCCTGCAAACATGTTTTCATTCCAACGCCATTTGATGTCTTGTATTAGTATTTGTTGGTAAAAGATAACATATTCCCTCAGTTATTTGCTTATTACATGAAATGACGAAGTTTTAAATCTGTCATTAAGCTTTTTCCTGATGTTTCCATGCAGCCTGGGATTTGCAGTATCTTTACCTGAGGCGAAGACCCTTAAGCTGGGACCAGACTACATACGGGTACTTTGCTAGTGGCACGTCCTTATGCAGATTTCTTGCTTTGGTGTTTATTGTACCAGTTCTCAAAAGGGGATTTGAAACAAGGGATACCATTCTCACTATTATAGGAGTAACATCCTACCTTATCTCAAGTGTTGTTTTTTCTGTCTCAAATGTAACATGGATGGCTTTTTTGAGTAAGTATGCTAATGATGGCAACATTCCAGATTCCAATTCCTCGTAAAAAGAAGTTTCTATCGAGTGAAAACAAGTGGATCGTTTGAGGGCATGAAGAATAAAAACAAATGACTAAACAACTAAATAAATTAATGATTGAATAGATAGATAAATAAATAAACAAATAATGAAATAAATAAATAGAAAGATAGATAGATAGATAAATGAATAAATAAATAAATAAACAAATGAATAAATAAATAAATGACTAAATGAATAAATAAATAAATAAATAAATAAATAAATAAATAAATAAATAAATAAATAAATAAATAAATAAATAAATAAAAAATAAAATGAATAAATAAATAAATAAAGAAAGAAATAAATAAAAATTGTGGGTTCAGTTCACACATGCCACAAGATAGCTAGCAATAGAGCAAGGGATGGGGGTGGAGGGGGTGGGGGCAGGGGTCAAGGGATACCGTTCTCCAATCATGAAGGAAATCATTGACGTGTTTTCACGCTTCAAGCTGAAATACGGTAAAAAAATTATATTCTACAATTTACAGGGACAGAATCTTAATTTCATAGTTCACGATTTATTTAAATGCTCAGTAACGTGATATTGTTGTAGACCTTTCACAATTCACTTAAATTACCTTTTCCGTTTCATAATTCACGCTAAATTTTTGATAAATATCAAATTTTACAAAAACAACTTTGTCTATCAAGGAACAAACACTTTTAGCATATTTACATCCGTGATTGTTTCAGCCTGCTTAAAGATTTTACAATTCTTATAGCTAGTACTTAAAAGTATGTACAGGACAGCTTTCATATAGCCCTTGGCCTTTACGCATGCTAAGTAATCTGCAAAGCGCAGCCATTTCTCAGGTAAGGGCTTTGTGGTTGTTATAACTCATCTGGTGCTCAATTACGCGAATTCATTTAATTTTGCTGTGTTCTTATTTTTGCTTATTTTGCTGATGCTTCAAAACCGTGAAATTAAGAACGTCGTGAAAAAAGTTTCTAGCATGGCATTGATTGGACGTAAAACTAGAACAGTGAATTTAAAGTCTCAGTGTAAGGTCCAAAATGTCAAAACCGTAAAAATAAATGCCTTTGAAAGAAAAAGTATTCTTAGTACATTGCGCCGTTCTGCTGGATTTCCCTCATTATATGCCCCGTTGGCGTTACCGTTTATCAGTGGTATGAAAATTCGCACAGTGGATTACACACTGTATGTGAAAAAAATGCCTAGTTTCAAAGGGCAGTTGACAGAATGTTAAAGTATCAAGGAGAAAAATAAAACACAGAGTTAAAATAGTGGCAGGGTACATTGCAATGTAACTTCAACTATGAATACATACGTATGCATTTAAAATGTGAACTTTTCGAGCCTGCAAGGTCTCTCGTGACATGTTTAAAAACTAAACGTAAATATTGATCATATCTTTATTCATACATTATCAAAGCTATGGTATACAACATTCTTGAAATTGCACTAAATAGTTCTCATGACTGCTGACATATTTTTAAAAGGGACGAATTATTTTAAAAAGTCAAAGCCTGAAGCAAAATTCCGATACATTGGCAGCTCGTCGCGTTATTTCCTCTCTCTTCAATCACTGAAAAGTTACAAGTATGTCCAAACTTGCACTTCTGTTCACAGCAATGGCCCTAGGTACGTTCTCCAGTGTTCCGATTACTTGTATACGCAGCATGATGTCGTGTATGGTGGAAGCGCACGAGCAAGGTAAAGTTTCTCCTGTGCCCATGACTGGCTTTGATGCTGAAAAAAAAACACAATTAAAACACCAGTATATCGGCATATAACGTTTTCCAATGACAATGTACCAAAATTTGACTGACATTTTAAAAATCGTCCACTGATAATTTCTAGATATATCTTTCGTTTTTGTCACATACTTATATAGTAAAAATAGAGGATATCTATTTCAAACTTGGTGACAATATACATTGGATAAGTCTCTACCAAGTTTATCCAAACAGTCACGCTCCAATTATATTTTGATTTGTTTTGCATGATTTTTTTTTTGATCATTTTTTTTTCTACAAAATCTTGAAAATGTCTTGGCTAAAACTGCTCGGCTATTCGGGAATTTTCTAGAGACCCTTACATCCTAATCTGTTGAAAATGTGGCACTGCTGTGTTTTTCTTTTTTAAAACGAATTTGTGAATGCTTTTGGTATTTTTAACTTGCAAAATGTTCGTGTAGTTTGTATTGAAATCTGGGGAAATGTGCCTTGTAAATGGTTCTAACCGACTTGTTCGATAGCCGGTGATACTATAAAACCCTGATTTTGAATGCATTCTTTAATTCGGGTGCTTGTTGGTAAATGCATGAATTCCTGTTGATTACGATGTAAGTCAAAAGGGATGCAGAGGTAATTCAATTTTCTATAAACTGTCGGTCAGGTTCAGTTTAAAATTGGTGGGGATGTAGCTTGGGTGAGCTTCTATTGCGTGTTTTCAAATAGCCATGTTCCAGTTTTTTACGACATTTTTCTATCGTCCTGTTTTGGCAAATCTTGAAAAAAAATCCTTTTCTCCGACACTGCTTTGTCAATTGCTTTTAATTGCAGAGCCACACGTCTGGTTAACCCCTACACAAGGGTGGGACTTGGCATAGGTTAAACGCTAAGGTCAGCTGATGACGAGCTGTTTACACAGCCCACTTTTTCTGTAGTTTCAGCTTGTAGACTAATTTTATATCAGCAAGTGTTATATCAATAAATATACGCCGCCGGTGGAACAGGGAAGACATTGCATGTATTCATAATGCCTGTGTCATCCGCCGCTTCGGTCCCTACCGCTTGTTCCTGCTTGTCACCAGTTATGATTTCCGTGCGATAGGTCATGAGGAACTCAACGAAACCTCATGAAATTCGGTATATATAATTATATTTAGGTTAAAACAACATTTTAGGTTGTATTTTGCCTGTCTTAACCTAATTCGCGAGGTTACAGGGTTACTCATGTAAAATCAGTTTCAGTGCAACAAGCATTCAAACAATTTAAAGGTTACAAAAATAGTGAAACATGATGGGATTGTGCACCTTGATAAGACCCGGGCGGTCATTGTACATGAACTTGCAAGGTCACAGGGACGGTCACTGATATGAGGTTCAATTCTGTGCCATAACTGCTGAAGAACGAAACAGTACCTTAATAAAACCTAGTAAGATTATGTAACTGGGTGCGGTTGGGATGTATTTGGGTCACCTTCATCTGATCATCAAGGTCATTGTGTCACTTTTTGTGAAATTCTTGTCCGTTCAATAACTACTGAACCTATTAAAACGTTATAAAACTTGTTAGGATTCACTCTTTATCAAGGTCGCAGGGTCATTGAGGTGAATATCACTGTTTGCAAAAAAAACTGAACAAGTAACACTTGACGAAACTTGGTAGATTATGTGTGTTGGCAAGAGCTAGATTGGCATTGTGTATCTAGATGAAACCCAGGTTTTGAATTAATCTATGGCACCTTGGCCATTTTTTCAAGATTAATCTGGAGCACCATGTTTGTCAAGATTACAGAGTCATTTATGTAAACTCGATATTCTCCTATTGTTACGGATGAACCGAACCAAAATTGCAAAGATGGCAGTTGCTAGGATCAGGTATCTAGGTGAGACCTAGGTTCGAGTTGCGTGTCTGGATAACTTAGGATTGTATCTGGATCTCATTTATCTGGTCCTTAGGTGAAAGGGTAATGACGTGATTTTAGTATTCGGGAAGTGATGTTGTCAGTATCTCCTTTAGAGACTAACTGTTTCACCGGTAGATATTTGATTTTGTCGTCCAAAATCAGTAACTTCTATTTTCAACCTTTTTTTACAAATATATTAAATATAATTGTCTCAAAACTAATTGATATTTTGCAGGTCAAATGTTTGCACTGGTGGCATCTTTGCAATGTGTGTCTTCAATTGTCTCCGAAATCATCTTTACAACTGTTTATCCTGAAACACTGAAATGGTTTCCCGGATGGGTATTTTTCCTTGCGGGAACATTGCAGTTATTCCCCATTCTTTTTATTGCGTACGTATGTTCCCATTTTCCAACCTAATGGTTATATGGATTAATTATGGGTGTTATGATCACTGTATATCAAAAGCAACACGTCTCCATCACAAACTAAAGTACATTGTTTGTAGTTTTAAGGCACATCCAACTATACTGTTTACGCCGAGAATTGCTTGTTTACTGTTTCCATTATAATAACATATACTTTCAAATTTTTAATGGCTCGAATAGACAGTATCTGGACCAGGAATCTCATTGTGAATGAGTTTGTATTATTCCAATATTGATTTCTGCAGTTTCTGTAATAGGGAGTGGTAGTATTCTTTAATAAATACCGCGCAAGACAGGTCTCAGTTGCCGTCAAACTGTCAGTGATTTATTGCTTTCAAGAAGTTAAATGCATTAAAAAAGAAATACATATGCACAGATGTATCTGTTTTTTGTGAATGTATGTAACGATATATATATATATATATATATATATATATACATATTCTGATAAATGTTTGTGTAAAATTTGTATGTGCATATCTTCAAATGTAGCCCAGAGTGAGGAACATTGGCTCTCTTAAATACAATATATATATATATATATATATATATATATATATATATATATATAACATTTAGGAGAAGGTTGTTAATCTTAAATCTGTTGTTCTTTTCTGTAGGATACTGCATATTGAATTGAAATCTTTTCCATTGATCGAAGCCACAAAGTCAGATGAACACACGGATGAACCACTCCCCGATGAGCAAGTTTCTGAGGATATGGGCAAACAAGGTAAGAAGATGTCTTGTAAAATTGATAGCTTGGTTGTGTTCCCTTGTTTTTGGCCACCATTTTGTCGTTTCATCATCAGAACAAGTACATTGGAAGTTGCCATGCAGAAAAGGTTGATTTGAAATGATCGTTTGTGCACATGACTCGTTTTGAAAGGCAATGATCAGCGTTCATATTAAACATGTGCGTCTTTGTTTCCGGCATTTTTGACAATTCTTTATTCATAGGCTCTGGTTGACATGGTTTTAAATAATATGTTTTCATGCCACGTGGCTTCTCGGGCCGGGTGCTATTACCTGCCACGGATTATGCTTTAAAAGCAAGCTCTGAAATTATCTGAGGGGGCCAATTGTGCTCTAGTAAAAATACTTTAACATTTTCTATATTATATAGGCCACGTTTCCACTTTCAAGCTGGGCTAGGGAAGTTTTTCTTATACATTCATTAAAAGTAACCTGTGCAAAATTTTTATCGAAATTCTCAGGCACGTGATATGTCAACCTTTCCCTTTTTTAAAGAAAGAAACACTCACTTTTCAGCAAGTTTCAATTATGTTCTAATTTTTCAGATCAATGTGGTGGCAACGAAGTGAGGTGCATTTAAGATCTCTCTTTGTTCTACGTATTAACGTCTATCCAAATTGTTGTTCCAACGTGGCAAACATGACACAAGACATGTCCATGGATGGTTGTGCCCTAGGACAAGCTGACCAGGTCTTATTGTTTTAGGATAACAACAGCAAGTCACGGTTCACATGATTCATGATGCCAATCGTGATCAGTCCACGCGACGTCGCAGATTCTTCATGGAATAATAATAGAATATCGCGCCAGTCCTGATCTGTGCATACAACAAGACGGATTGGTCACAGAATAAAGATTGAATATCACGCCAATCTTGATCTGTCCGTACGACGAGAAATATTCATCACGAAGTAAAGATAGAATAGCATATCAATCTTGATCAATTCGTACAAAGTCGCATATTCATCACGGAATAAGGAAAGAATATCGTGCCAGTTCATACAACGAGCCAGATTCGTCACGGATAAAGATAGAATATCATGCCAATCTTGATAAGTCCGTTCGACAAGACAGATTCGCAACCACAGAATGATAGAATATCGTACCAGTCTTGATAAGTCCATAGAACGAGACAGACTCTTCAGGGAAAAAATGGTAGAATACCGTGCCAATCTTGATCAGTTCCCTTCTATATTATGAACAGCATCTGATCTCCACTTATCACTACTAATTCTAAACATAATTTTTGTCGGCTTTGGGAACGAATATACGTGACTATTTTACAGAAATTATACTTTGTTTAAGATTTTGCAAACCCAACATACAGAGAACTGCCTTTTTAAAAAGCAATGTGGCAATTGTAATTGCTAATGGGCATCCCTGGATTCTAAAACTTAAACAGTAATCAATTTCATGTAAATCCCTTCAACCAGCAGGGCCCTCTGTTGTAGCAATTATGATAATACTAATTTAAATATGCTTAACATTTCGTCGTAAGTATTTGCTTCTTTTTTAATATAAATGAAAATCCCAGCATTTTAAAAGAATGGGCGTTAATCTTGTTGGGCAATTGCGTGTAAACTCTGCAGGAATCTAAAGACTTGGGTCCTGTTTTTGCCCTTGGTTTCACAGATTCATTCAAAACACTCTTGAAAACAGAACATCCATACACTTCAATAGACGCGATTACAATAATATAACAGATGTGTCCTGATGTGATAAAACGTTAATCGGCTGACGACGATTACTACGCTTCCTCAAATAGTTTGACTGAGGTTATGTGTCTCATAAAATTAAGTGAATATATACTGTGAATTGACCAAGGCACATATGGTTAAAGACTCGCACAAAGTTGTCCCAAAAAGCTCACTCTTACCTGCAGGTATATATTACGGTGATAAGATCATTTATTAGATCAGTTGAATATTAGAAACATGCAAAGGAATACGCAGTCTACTGTTGCTAAACGATATACGTAATATTACATCGGAATACATAGGTATTTACGATATATTCCTGTCTTGTTATAAGTAAAGTAACTTGTACTTGCCAATTGTTCTTGCATTTAATCTTCAAAACACACAATCCACATGAAGTATCCAACCATATATCAATACAGGGAATAAATACTTGTTAGTTTACATGACAAGAATTGAACGGCAACCTTCTGGCAAACAGGCAAATTGCGGTGGAGCCTTCTTGGGTTCTTTTAGTATTTCAGACTTGTGTTTGCTCAATGAAATAGTATGAAATATTCACTTGGCCTGCTGACTAAACATTCATTATGGTATTTATGTTTTTTTATTAAGAAGACAAAAATGAAACCTTCAGTAATGTTGTTGTATGACTGTTTGAAATGTGTCGCTGTGCTCAATATATTGTGGTTATTGTAAAAAAATGCTGGATTTCCGAAATGAAAATGTTTAGTAAACGTGACTCGTAAGCTGCACAAATTAATTTGAACCAGAAGCAAAAATAAATGTATTAAAATGCACCCGGTTATCCACTGAGAATAATTCATCTGTGATTCACTTGCTTGTAATGTTTATATTATGTTAATTTATTCATCGTGTATATAGGATAGCCATGTGGAAGCCCACCAAATGAATTTATTTTTGTATATCTTTGGCTACAGTGCACATTGTACTTGTATGCGCATCTCTGCCATTTTTTATTGTAAGTCCAGCTAAACAATTGCTTATAAAAGTATGCGGGTTTATATTGTAAGCTATGCTGATATATTAAAATGGATGGTCGAAATCAAATGTGACCACTGGGGTTCAACTGAACTGTTCTTTGGGAACAGTCATAATTCTAATTTTTTATACATAACCAAGACAGGAAATATAAGGCATTTAGCCTAAAAAAAAGTTATTCGTACTGTTCCGGACATAAGTGCACACTTTTTTTTTCGTGATCGTCGTTTTCATATTGGTTAGAGTCCAAGTTTTAACGGCATTTGTATTCAATAACCTTAGATCCGGTTTTATGCCAAAGCTACAGTACATGCACATATTGTTTCACATGTAATTGTGCTCTATTTGACATAAAATGCTCGGTCATTGTATGACTGTTTTTTTTTATTATTATTTTTTTTTAAATTTTCAGTTCACTGCATGTTAATGGATTCCCTTCATTTCAGTTACCTACATATATTTATATAAACATTTATAAGGCATGTGAAATTTTAAACAAAGGGTACTGCAAATATATAAAAAGACCTGTCAGAAGCGAAGTGGTTTAGTTTCATAACTTTGAGACTTGCTTTACATATCACCTTATACCTGAGAAGTATGATCTTTATATATATATATATATATATATATATATATATGTGTGTGTGTGTGTATATAATATATATATATATATATATATATATATATATATATATATATGTGTGTGTGTGTGTGTGTGTGTGTGTGTGTGTATTACTTGAAACTGCTGACAATTGCGCAATGAAATGAAATTTCAACCAAGTAGCTGTGAGAATAACCGTGACGTTATTCAAAGAATGTGGATCATCACATATGATGATGCAAAATCTAGCGTGCCAAACATCACTTGAATGCGTGTTAACCCTTGCAAATTTTGGCACCCAAAGGTATCATCTGTCAGTCTGGAAATGCAGAACACACAATGAAAGGAGGAATGCAAATACTGATATTTTGATTCGTTAGTACTTTTGTCAACAAAATAACCCTCTTATTCGTGATTAGATAAATTAAGTCTCTGTAAGGTTATTTCTGTAATTCTAATAGCAAACAGGCAAAGAATTTAAGCGTCAGGATGTTTGCGACAGCGAACCAAAGTGGTAATAAAACCACGTTTGACGTACATTGTGATGGGTAAGAGTAATATCACAATCGTATGTAAATGTTCCAGGATAAAAAAACATCACATTATGCTGAATACATTTCTGTCAATCCATCGCTATAATGGTTGTCACCTATTTTCATTATTGGTATAATCGATACGTGAAAACGTTTTGGTATATGCAGTGTACTATGATGTGTTTATGAAATACCTCTGAATAAAGCTGCATCTATTGATAAAATGTTTAGTTACCTTCATTTGAATGATTTATGTGCAGGTACAACTGATTTTAATTTTATCTGAATGTTACCTCACCCACATCATATTTGATTATGTTGGATATCGTGTACCTACAGGTAGCCCTATAATTGGATCTATTGTGTTGAAACAGATAAACGCCAGTTTGTAAAAATCAGCCTAAGAAAAAAATCCATGCTAGTCTGTTTTTATTTTTGACAATGCTAAAAAATGATTGAAGATAATCTGGTCAACGGTTTTAGCCAAAATGCATGATTATATGCGCAGTTACAGTGGTATCCATACACTAGTCAAGCAAGCAAGAACTCCACTTCCTCATTTATATAAAACAATAAATCAGAGGAGCCCCACGCAGTGATGCAATTTTGCAGAGACGACCTCAAGGTGCATTCCCGCAACGTTCTGAGAGCATCAAACTTGCGTTTTGTCCAAAGTTCATCTCTTGCTAAAGTTTTGACAGATATCCCTACAAATATAAGGCCTTATGATCCGAACCTGAAAAAAAAAATAAAAAAATAAACAAAACAAGAAAACAAAACAAGAGGATCATGATGATCCTGTGCTCAGCTGACATGCATCTGCTCATTTTAATAATATTACCCAAAAACTGACGCAAAAATCAATGCAGATTGACCATTTGCATAACATGTGTAGAGACCTATCAAAGGTACATTTCTACAAAGTGTAAGGAGTGTCCCTGTGCGATATTAAAGCAATTGGGTGAGTGGTTTCAGAGAAGATTTGTCTAACCCCCCCCCCAAGTTTCATAAAAAATCCAAAAATCAATAGGAGGTGACCATTTGAACAAACTTGATAGAGACAAATCCAAGGCACATTCCCACCAAGTTTGAATTTAATCTGGCCAAAATAAGTTATAAACACTACAAAAAATTATCATGTTAAACTTTCCTATTAAAACTTTTTTAAAGATGTTTGAAAAAAATCATAAAAACCCAAAAATAAATGGAGCATGGCCATTTGAATAAACTTAGTAGAGACCCACCCAAGGTATATTGCCACTAAGTTTGAAGTGAATCTGAGGGACAGTTTTTTCAGAGAAGTCGAAAGTGTCAACTACCATTTGAATGCATTAGAATGCATTAGAATGCCCATTGACTGGCATTGTAAGCAATAGAAAAGGTGCATTTACCTATAAGTACCCGAATTGAAAAAAAAAATCGTTAAAAATCAGGAATCAATAGCAGTGCCACTTAGTGACCAACTTTGTTTGACCCTTCCACAAGGAACATATCCACCAAATTTTAACTTAATCTGAGTGTCGGTTCTGGAGAAGAAGTCGAAAATAGCAAAATCACACAAAAAATCATTATAAAAAAAAAATTTAAAAAATCGCAACGCCACCTGGTGACCAAATAAAGAACTAGGAGTCCTGAAAAGTGTTCCTGTGCGATATCAAAGTAATTAGGTGAGTGGTTTCGGAAAAGATTTTTTAAAGATTTGCCCAAAATGGGAACAAAAAAAAATAATAAAAAACTCAAAAATCAATGGAGCGTGACCATTTGAACAAACTTGGTATAAACTTACCCAAGGTACATCCCCACTAAGTTTGAAGTCAATCTGGGTGATGGTTTTGGAGAAGAAGCCCAAAATGTGAATCAGCATTTGAATGTCGATAGACTTGTATGGTAATCAATAGGAAAGCTGCATTGACCGACAAGTACCTGAATTAAAAGAAATCGTTAAAAATCGGAAATCAAATGCAGTGCCACCTTGTGAACAACTTTGTTTGACCCTTTTACAAGGAACATATCCCATATCCACTAAGTTTCAGTTTAATCTGAGTGACGTGCAAGAAGTCGAAAATAGCAACAACAACAAAAAAAAAAAACCAAAAAAAAACCAACAAATAAAAAAAACAAAACAAAACAAAACAAAACAAAAAAAAAAACACACACACACAAAAGCATAAAAAATAGAAAAAATCGCAGCGCCACTTGGTGAACAAATTAAGAACTAGGAGTTCCCGGGATTTTCCTGTGGGATATCAAGGCAATTGGTTGGGCGGTTTCGGAGAAGATTTTTCAGATTTGCCCCCCAAAAGAACAAAATAAAAAAATAAAATAAATAAAATGATAAATAAATAAATAAAAAAAGCAAAAAATAAAATAATAAATGAATAAACAAATAAATGAATAAATAAATAAATAAATAAATAAATAAATAAATAAATAAATGAATGAATAAATAAATGAATAAATAAATAAATAAATAAATAAATAAATAAATAAATAAATAAATAAATAAATAAATAAATAAATAAATAAATAAAAAATAAAAAATCCAAAAATCACTGGAACGTAACCATTTGAACACGCTTGGTAGAGAGTCACCCAGGGTACATCCCCACCAAGTTTGAAGTAAATCTCGATGACGGTTTTTCAGAGGAAGTCGAAAATGTGAATTGTGGACGACGACGGACGGACGACGGAAATAAAATATCCAAAAATCACTGGAACGTAACCATTTGAACACGCTTGGTAGAGAGTCACCCAGGGTACATCCCCACCAAGTTTGAAGTAAATCTCGATGACGGTTTTTCAGAGGAAGTCGAAAATGTGAATTGTGGACGACGACGGACGGACGACGGACGGACGACGGACGGACGACGGACGGACGACGGGTGGACGATGGACGGACGATGGACGGACTGACGACGGACGACGGGCGAACGATGGACGGACGGAAGGACCCTCAAAAAAGCTCAGCTGACTGACAAGTCAGGTGAGCTAATAAAACAAAAAAAAACTCAAAAATAAAAAAAATGAAATAAAAAAATAATAATAAAATAAAATAAAAAAATAAACAAAACCACATACACACACAAACGAAAGCAAACACTCCCTCTACACAAAACAGTAAGGAAAAGCAACAAACTTAATATAATAAAAACAAACTAAAACAAAAAACAAACAAGCAGACGGAGGAGGAGGAGAAGAAGAAGAAGAAGAAGAAGAAGAAGAAGAAGAAGAAGAAGAAGAAGAAGAAGAAGAAGAAGAAGAAGAAGAAGAAGAAGAAGAAGAAGAAGAAGAAGAAGAAGAAGAAGAAGAAGAAGACCCCTTTTTACGTCAATGGTCCTTTGTGTGGAATACAGGACGACCAAATACAATACGATAATTACCCATGTCTCTGTTCTTTGATTCTGTCCATAAGCGGAGAAAAGCATACAGGAAACATTCATCTTTCTGGAATCATCGTATGACCGAATATTGTTTAAGTCGATCGATGTGGTATGACAATATGTATTGGAGTGGAGTTCCTAAAATGAAAAAATAAACTGGTCGGTTGCCATTTCATAGTAATGATGACGTCATTTGCGCTTTGAATGACTTTTTTAGGGTGGCTGAAGAAAATTTCATCTTGATCGGCATCCAGGCCTTGCAGCGTCGCTGGCAAAAGTGCGTAGACCTGGTACGGGACTTTGTAGAGAAATAAATGAAAACCGTAGACTTAATACGGGTCTTTCACAGCTAGGCTTAGAACTTTTCAGTCAGCCCTCGTATGTGTTTTTACTACTTTTGACTTCTCCAGAACCGTCACTCAGATTGAGCTGAACCTTGATGGATATGTTCCTTGTGGAAAGGTCAAACAAAAATATTTAATAGGAATTGTGTTGAATGCCTGATTTTTAACGTGTTTTTTTTTTTTATTCCAATTCGGATACTTATCGGTCAATGCACCTTTCTTATGGATTACTATGTAAGTCAGCGTCCTCATACTAATTCACATTTTGGACTTCTCCCAAGAAACTGTCAGCCAGATCAACTTTAAACTTGCGGCAATGTACCTTGGGTGGGTCTCTACCAGGTTTGCTCAAATGGGCATGCTCCAATGGTTTTCGGATAATTTATTTTTTTTTTTTTTCGGTTTTCCTTTTGGGAAGTCTTCAAAAATCTTCTGCAAAACCGCTCACCCGATTGCTTTGATAACACACAGAAACACTCCTAGAGACTCGTTGTTCTTAATGTGTTCACCAGGCGGCGCTGCAATTTTATTCTATTTTTGTAATGATTATTCGTGTGTTTTTGTTATTTTTGACTTCTTTTCCAGAACAGTAACTCAGATTTAGCTGAAACTTGATGTATATGTTTCTTGTGAAAGGGTCAAACAACGTTGTTCATTAGGTGGCACTGCATTTGATTTCCGATTTTTAAAGAGCTGTTCAAGTTGGGCACTTATCGGTAAATGCAATTTTCCTATTGATTACTATGAAAATCAATGGGCATTTTAATGCTAATTCACATTTTGTATTTCTACGAAGAAACTCTCAGTCAGATTGACTTCAAACTTGGTTGCAATGTACCTTGGGTGGGTCTCTACCAGGTTTGTTCAAATAGTCACGCTCAGTGATCTTTGGACTTTTTTTTTGGAAAATCTTTAAAAAAGTTCTAATTAGGAAAGTTTAACACGAGAGTTTTATGAGAACTTAAATAATTTTAGCCAGATTTTTGTCAAACTTGGTAGGGATGTACCTTTGATAAGTACCTATTTTGTGCAACTGGTCATGCTCCAGTACTTTTTGGATTTTTAAAAGGATTTCTTGGACTCTTTTTTGAGCAAATCTTGAAAATATTATGCTGCGAAACGAATGGCCAACTATTTTGACATTGCATAGGGGCACTTCTGGTGACCCCTAGATGTTAATTGGTTCCAGAGGTGGCGCTGCATTTTTTCTATTTTTATGATTTTTGTGTATTTGTTATTTTCGACGTCTTAATCAAAATACTTTGTTAAGATCATGCTGAAACTTGGTGTGAATGTTCCTTGTGGAAGGGTCAAAGAAAGCTGTACAATAGGTGGCATTGTTGCGGAGTCCTGTTTTTTTGACGATTTTTTCAGTGTGAGTACTTATCGGTAAATGTACACATTTCTAATGATTACTATATAAGTCAATGGGGCTTGCAATAGTAAGTAGCGTATTTGCCTTCATCTCCAAAACCGCTGACCGGATTTTCTTCAAACTTGGTTGGGGATGTACCTTGCGTAAGTGTCTACAAAGCTTTAGCTAATGGTCACACTGTGGCAATTTTTTTAAATTTTTAATGAGATTTTGTTCATTTAATTTTCTTTTTATGCAAAACAACTTGGCCAATTGATTCAAAATTGCATAGGAACACTTGAGGACATGTCAGCGGGTGTTGTACAGTATATTGGTGACATTGACCTCATTTGCAAGGGCACAGGGTCATTATGTTCATTTAAACAGATGATAACCTGAGACAACTGAAAAGAAATTAGTTTACTGTTCAATTGATAACATGAGAAAATTTTTGAGTTAGGACCATGACGTTGTACATGGTAATGTTTCTTTTCTGAGGTCACAGTGCAACATACACTGCGTTTATAAGCAAAACTTCACTTCTTTAGATGATTCATCATTTTTGGCAGGTTCATATTTATGCATTATTGTCTGGGTTGTCTTTGCTGAATATTTGATTTAGACAAGGAGCCGCTACTCAGACAGACATGTTCGTGTACAAGCTCCAAAACCTATTCTGAGTAGTTACACGCTGAAGACCTTTTACTTTATTTGGTTAACACGGCCTATGTCAAAATTCTGCAGAAGAACGTGTGCTATATGGACAATGGCACTTCCATATGTATATAAGTTAGACAGTGACAGGCTAACTTAAAGAGAGTAAAGAGTTGGGACTGCGGAATAGGGTAATAATTACTAGAAAGTGGTTCTGGACAAAAAGACACAAATTCAAATAAATCAATTTTACTCTTTACTATGACTTGAAAACTACTTGAACTGAGACGTTAAGTTGCACATGTTAGTGTTCTTCCACATATGTCAGACTTACTCAGTACATAGGTGACCTTCCTAAGTTTACAGAACCTCAAGGGTTATAAATCTCTAGGTCAGCTGAGCATAAGCTGTTCACATAGCCCTTTTGTTTAATTTATGTTTTATAATCTAGAGTAAGTTAGGTCCAGCCCAAAGTGCAACTTTTTATTTCAAGTTCAAATAGATTTTGAGTCATTATCTAGAATTTAAATTTTCTGCATTTGCTCTGTAATTTGAGCAGTTCAGCGCAGGTGAATCAAATAGAATTCCTACTCTGTCCTTAATCGAGACATTCTTGCTGGCATTGGAATAAATTACACAAATACTTTCTCGGTGTTCAGTCGAGGGGACCCATTAACTTTGGGGAGGGTGTTGGGAGGGCCCCCCTCCCCCAGAAAGAAAGACCGACGTGACAAAAAAAATTGGTACATATAGGCTCTGTGGTCAATATTCTGTTGCTAGCCACTTGAAAAAAACAAAACAACAGAAAAAAACAAAAACAAAAAAACCCCGCTAGTTAGACATTTTTGAAAAAAAAAGAAACCTTGTATTTTCGCCTTTTTCATGTTATAACGTAGAACGTTGATACTTTGAAAAATACGCAATCCCAAAAATGACAAAGTTGGCAACACTGTGGATAGTGATCTACCAAATTACCAGCAGTGCAGGATCAATTATAGCCTATTTGTATTCTTCATGATGGCAACAGGGATAACAACGCCATCCAGCGGCAGTCGGCAAAAATGCACCGTTAATACCGGTTTGTATTGTTTGCTCGTACGAGTATTATGTCTGTGTGCAAACAGATCTTTTTTTCAATGTTGTTTATTTTTTTATTTATTTATTTTGATCTGAATCGCTGCCTTGACATTTTGTCTACAAATTCTAGAGCTAGAAACTTCAAAAGTGGTTTCTAGAATACATAGCTTGCAGGGGAAGCTGATTCTCTGATATCAGTGAGGTTATGAAGTAGAAGCTTGTGAAAATTAGGATCATTAAAATGTGTGGTGCTCATTTGGTTTGAAGTCCCTATATTCGATAATGAAAATATAAAGACCATGGTTTGGCTTTTAATACCAGAAGGTGCTGCCATCCAGTGTCCAGCCATAGAGTCTGTGTCCACACACGAACATTCCGTTTTTCATTTCTTTCTATTGCAAATCATTGATAGACTTCTGCCTCGTCAACACACAATTGTGTAGCAAATTGTCTTTCATATTTGTCTGATAGCGGTGGGAAAGAATCTGATAGAGGTACAGGCGTATGGCTGCGGTACATCCAACCCAAACTGTGTTTGGTGTATATGTGAAACTTTTGGACGGAGTGTCCCTATCTGTCTCGTAAATATCGTGGGTCTGTACCTTCTAAGTGTTGTGTCTGCGTCATTGTACCGTCCTGTGTCTCGTAGTCTTTGTTCTTCCTTTTTTCTCTTTATATATATATATATATATATATATATATATATATATATATATATATATATATATATATATATATATATATATGTATGTATATATATATATATATATATATATATATATATATATATGTATGTATATGTATATATAATATATAGCATTGTTGCACTTCATGATATCGCAGCGTTTGTTATCCGCTGTTGTTCTGTGTTTAAACTGAGTGACCCTTACATGTTTATGCAACTGCTTTGCTAATTTACAACTATTCGCACTTGTTTACATATTTTTTTATTTTTATAACACGACAGGGATTAATATAGGCATTGCCTATTTCCCAATTGTAATTTTTTTGAAATAAGATATGTTTAAACCATATTTGACTGATAGCGGTGTGAAAACATCTGATAGAGCTACAGGCTTATGGCTGCGGCTACATCCAACCCGAACTGTATTTGGTGTATATATGAACCTATTTGACGGAGAGGTACAAAAATAGTCTCTCCAATACATCACTGGTTCAGTAAGAAAGTAAAATTTCTAACAGGAAACGATACATTGTGGCAGAACCTCATTTCACACATGTACGTTTGTATCTTAAAATAATAGCTCTTTACTCGCTCTGTAGGAATGAGCGCGGTACATTTGGTGATGTAAGCGTTAAGTATAACGTCTAGCTTATCTTGAGTCAGTGACATCCCTTTCAAATTTATTGGCCAGAAAAATAAACAACGTCGGATAAGAATGTGGCACTCGTAAGTTGTGAAGGATCTATGACATGGTCATGAGCAGGTCATTTTGGATTCAACATACTGGTTCACAGTGTAAGGCATATAGTGGATCATATAGTGGATCACAGCGTAAGTAAGGCAAAATATACATATAGTGGATCACAATATAAGTAAGGCAAAATATACATATAGTGGATCACAATATAAGTAAGGCAAAATATACATATAGTGGACCAGAGTGTAAGTTAGGCAAACAATAATGAATTTAATCAACGCGCACGTAAGTATGACATAAGCTGCACTTTCAGTAGCATGTCAACAATATATGTATTTATATATATATATATATACATATATATGCACATACACACATTATACACACACACACACACATATATATATATATATATATATATATATATATATATATATATATATATATATATATATATATATATATATATATATATATATATATAATCATTTAAAAGACGCATGATAGTAAGAGTGGATATTTCCGAACTGTGAAGATAAAAGGAATTGTCGTGTTTGTGTTTGGCAGAGCCCATCCTTTTCTAAATATGAGCAGACAATACATTCTTAAGCAACAGTACATGTCGTTTAAAAATAATACTTTGCATTTGCTACTCTCCAATATGTTGCGTTTTAATGGGAGGCACGCGAAAACATCAATATGATTGAATTACAATAAAAGGCGTTTTTCATTTGGAAAATTAAAATAGCCCACATACTGTGTATGGGGATATGTTCTGATCAACCCCTCTCATCCGCTGGGTATTATCCAAGAGGGTACAGAGAGCCTCCTTGGTATTATCTACCATTTTAGGTGGGCGGGCTCCAATGAGGTCATAAATCCCAGACCCCGTGGGAAACAGATCGATGTGAAAATTAGGGGATCCTTGGGAGCAGGCCAGCTGATGTGGGGGTTGAAGTCAGCCAGAAAGCGGCATTGAAAAGCACATACGAAATGGGATAAATAGCCGCAATTCACATGGATCACAAGATTTGGGGTCCTTGTGAGCGACACTAGAAAACAGCGGGCCTTTTGGATCGATGTATTGACAAAAAGGGTCATTGAGAGCGACAAGTGCCCCCAAAGTGGGGGTAGGTGGGGGGTAGAGTATTTCCCGCGCAGATTACCGGTATTGTAAAGCCATGGGAGTAGCCTCCTCCTTCTGCCCCTTTGTGACCCGCAAGACCGATTTTTTTTGGTGAGGTGGCACAGGTTTTTTAACCGGGGGGGGGGGGGGGGGGGGGGACAAGTCACAAACAGTGCAACAAACACTAGTTCCCTGACCAAAATGACATTTAATTGTTTTGCACGGGCAACCATTGCTTGGACTTTGCCACACGTGAATGACGTCTGAAGTGAAACCATGTGCACGGATTTTGCAGTCCGAGGCAGGTAAAGTAACCAAAGTTCCAAACAGGCCCCACGTATCACCCCCTCAAAAAAAACACTACTATAGAGGAAGACGTGAACATGTGGACAAAAACAAACGATCATTCTGGATCACATACCGCACTGGAGAACCAAAGGCTCACGTTGCAACTTATCACATGCGAGGTATTGCAGGTCAAGAGGCTTGCTGTGCGAGACTGGCCCCACGATGTATGGAATGAAGCGACTCATCATAAAAGAGCCGCTGTATATATATATATATATATATATATATATATATATATATATATATATATTGCTGAAAGATTCAAACAATATTTATAAAATTGGCATTCAGTTTCGAGGCCATTACATATCAGGTCAAGACGAGAACAATGCACAGTAATTGGCTATTATATGGAAGTCTCCAAAATACGTATAATTCTTTTCGCCCTGAGCCCTTCCTGATCTGTAGATGGTCCCAAAGATAACAGAGGTTGTTGAGTGATTGCTCCGACATTGGTCAGTAGGTAATCTCATCATGACCTTCACTTTTTTGACTTTATGATCCCCCCAAATCAATCTGGGTCATATTGGCTATGATGAAAGAGCGAAGAATGAGGACTATAGGTGCAACCACTGTAAACTAACTGATCTGATACCGTTTTCTCTATCAAGGCAGCTGGGTGACCTGCAGATTTGAAAAACTATACGAATAGGCATCAGTGGGTTTAACTTTCTGTTACACGAACAGTGGTCAAACTTGAAAAAGTATAAAGGCATTGAATTATGACAAAGACTATTTTATTGGCAATTTTGTTGGTGTATGTCACAATGGAAAAGTTGTACAGTCTAAAAACGTCTATGAACTGGTCAAGCACGGTGATAAGGTAGCGAAGTTTTAATCAGGTTACCACGGAACAACAAAGGGAAAGGTGGCCCCGTGTGTCTCGATACACCAGTAATACAAATCTGCCGCTGGCTATTTGCGCTGATATTGCAACTTGGCTTAATTACTTAACTTCAAATATTTATACATCAAAATATGTCAAAGGAAGCTTTCTACAATGGAATGAAAACACAGTCTTATAACATAGAAACCCTATCTAAAGATTACTTAGTTCACATGGACAACGAAATACTTTCTCACATATTTTTACCACTTACATAAAAACTCACCAGTACTTTCGGACCTGTATCCACTATCGGGGAAACCTTCTCCATTGAGCTTCGTCTTTGATGCAGCAGGGCGCTTGGCACTCAACCTATTGCTGACCCTTATTTCATTGCCTCAGGGCGACTTCACTGTCTGATACAAAATCCTAATTCTGGGGCCTACAACTGGTCACTGTTTGTCGTTGTATTTACATTTTCAGGGGATGCTCACTCTGGAAAAGTCCCATTATGTATTGTACAGTACATTCATTCGACAAATTAACCTTATTTTAACACTAATCACACATATATTTTGGACGCTACCTCTTCAAAATAGCCAATCAACTCGGGGGCCATTGTGAAAATAGTGAGTTCCGAACCCAATGCCAATGTTTGTATATGAGCATTGGGGAGGGGGGATCTTGCCGAGTTGGGGTGAGAAGAGGATTATAATATATGATGCCAAAAGCATATATTTTGCAATTATTTCAGAGCATCAATGATGATATATATGCTGTGGCCGCGATTCACTTTGATATCCAAATCAAGTGTACTTTTGTGAGACTGTCCCGCAATCCATGCATTAATTGCGCAATGTTCAAAATGGCGCTCGAGCCAAGGCAAGATTCCCGAGGCATTTGGTACTCCCATTTCATGCATCATAGTTTGGTGTGCTTTTAGTAATTATATGGCACCATCCTTGTATATGTGTGCATGAAATATTATCAATCAACTTTCAGTGATAAAAGATAAGTACATTCAGGCCTCTTGATTATCTTAATGTATTTTTTCTTCTTGCTTTTGTAGAGAAAATACACAACTTACTAATTGTGGGATAACTGTTAATTTTCCCCGAATTAATGAACATAATATGTATGCACCACTTGTCTAAAGCCTTGTATATATGAGTACAAAATTGGTCTTATTTTAATTAATAACATGGCGATATTTTTTTTTTAAATTTATTTTTTACTAATTTTCACTAGTTTTAATCAGATTTTTATACAATCTGAGGAAAAATAGCCAAACCAGTACAAAAATGACTAAAATGCTGTGATTTCGTCAACCATGTGAAGGCAAAATACTCGAAACTCCATAGATTGCACCATTTTGCATGCTCAAATTCAAAATTTTTCGTAGGGGGGGGGGGCAGGAATGCCCCCAGACCCCTCCCCTATCATGCCTTCGGCCCGTCGGGTCGTGTAGGTCATATATGGGGCACTGCAAAAAATACGGACTTTTTGGGCCACTTGGGTCTCTGACTGGGGTTGAAGCACTGGCCTGGGTCGATCAGTATTTATTAGGGAAGGGTGGCTTAAAAGTACTTTTTCCCCATTAATTTTAGGGTTGGACCTTTTTAGTAGGGTCTGTCAGGTTACCGGAACCACACATATAATTTTGTTAGGCCTTGGGTAACTTGGGCATCTGTTGAAACACGTTGAAAATGGATGTTCTTTCCACTTTTACACATTACCTCCTTTGGCGTCAGTTTAATTTGTTACCTGGGCACAGCTGGAGGCGCTTGTAGCAGATAGAAAACAAACAGGAGATACATAAAATGGCACGTTTTAAACGAGCGACTCTTTAACAATAATAAAATAGCAAAAATGCAAGACCCTGGACTAATTTTTACACACACACACAGACACAGACACACACATGTATATATATGTATGTGTACATTAACTCTTACATGTTTGTACTCCTGGACTTTTTTCTGGAGAGTGTGATAGGACAGAATATTGACATTCATTGTGGCTCATTCATCCATAATTTCCTGACCATTTCCAGTTTGTATGGATTCACTAGTTTTAAAGGTTTACTCCGTTTGGTCTTAGAATTACTTTCATGTCCGACATGAGAGGAAAGATCATGTTTTGCATAAATAACTGTGATATATATCTGAATTGAGGAACTTGAACATCACAGGCATTTAGGTATAATTGTAATAAAAAAGGAACTTGGGATAATCATATAAATTCCAGTTTGTTTCGGCAATAAAAAGAGTAGATCGTCTGCGTAAACTAAGTTATTTCTTAAACAGAAAAACACTTGAAAAATGTATTTTACTAACATACGACCTGTTATGGACTTTACTGACGTCATCCGGCAAGGCTGCACTGACCAGCTGAGTTCAATGTTTGAACCTGAAAACCCGGCAGTCCGCAAAGGTAGTGACAGGCCCTACGCGTCACGCTTCAGGTAGACTTTATATGAAGAGACTAAATGGGAGAGCTCAGTGCAATGAAGGTAAAAGCACAAATTGACAATTGTATACAAAATTATTTATCTCCGTTATATCTAAGCGATCGCCTCCCCACCAACACTGCAACGACGTATAATTTGAGAAATGAAAATGACATTCCGGGTACCTCCGTGTAGAGCTATGATGAGACAAAATTCATTTTTCCGGCCACAATAGCGTTGCTGAATTCTCTGGATATTAACATAAGAAACGCAAGCAGTTTCTCCCAATTTAAGACTAAACTGAATAAATCCACCACAAAGGTTCCAAGTCACGTCCATTGCGGCTCTCGAAGAGGTCAGGTACTGCATGCTCGACTCCGCACGCCCTCTAGTTCATTGAAAGACCACTTGCACAGGCATAACTTAATCGACTTTGCCCGGTGTTCCTGTGGTTACGTCAGATAAACCACAAGGCATCATCTTCTTGAATGCAACAGTTATACTCGTGCTCGAGCAACACTTGTAAGTCGGTTACCTAACCACTTCAACCTAAACATCAATAACCTACTATGAGGCGACCCCAGCCAATCAGAAAGTGTAAACATTAACTTTAATATTTAGGATAGTTCATGATTTCCTTATTCAGACTAAGCCTTTCTAACTTGTCAGTGTGTTCATGGAGAGTTTCATATCATCTGCTGCATAAATGCATTCTTCTGTGAAACCATTGCAATAAAGCCATCAGTCAGCATTACTGTACACGACATTGTATATAGTGTATATATTATCCACCATCTTGTTCATGAAATTATGAAATCCATTTGATATACGCGGAGAGGAGTTCACATAAGTGCTCCAATCTTTTTTCACTTGTTAAAATAAGATATGATTAAAATAAATATTTATGGCTAAAAACGGATCGAAGAGAGAATTAAAGATACACAATTCATTTTGATAAATCATTGTCGGACATTTTACACACACACACAGAGACACACACACACATTTATATATATATATATATATATATATATATATATATATATATATATATATATATATATATATATATTGGACCAGCGGCTAGCGTAGTGCGTGGGGTTCATCACATTTGATGTTTATGCACACCACGGTATCCAAATTTGAATTTCGATGTTTTACAGTATATATATATTTATATATATACATGTATATTGGACCAGCGGCTAGCGTAGTGCGTGGAGTACATCACATTTGATGTTTATACACACCACGGTATCCAAATTTGAATTTCGATGTTTTACAGTATGGCTGTGCTGGTATGCAAACAAAAGGCTGTTAAAATGTATATAATTAGTCCCTTTCCATCGAGGAAACCAAATATGTTGATGCAAGCAAATCATAACACATATATCAAAATATCAGTGTACAATATTTTATGTACCTAAACAACAGGGGAATCCACACTTTAATCAGAAATAAACATGTGATGAGCCAAAAATACATCTCTCAAAGGCCTGGGTAAGGCCTGCGTTAGGGATCTTGGTGCAGTCGTTGTGAACACATTTTAGCAGTGTTCTCGGTCATGTAATATCACTTCAAATGTCCATTTACGACGCTTTGTTCACTAATGTATATATATATACATATATATATATATATATATATATATATATATATATATATATATATATATATATATATATATACATATTGTATAAAATTGAATCTCCCTATTAAGATCACCTATGCGACTGAAAAATATGGTCTTAATAGGTATTGGTCTAAATGGGATATACTTTAATGAAAAATAATAAATAATGGGTATGTAAATTGGTGATATTAATATAGAAATGATCTCTTTATGGATGGGGTCTAAAATAGAGACTCTACTGTATGTCCTATTTATACCTACCATGAAAAAAGCACCTCTTTTGAGAGACCACAATATGATCATCTTGGGATGGCTTTTAAAAAAGTAACGTGGTCAAGAGAACAGGAAGGAGCGTATAGTGAGGACCACCTGCTGGTTTCCCAGTTGACCCACGCCTTTTGAAAGGGGGGGGGGACTGGGAGACCGGAAGGGATAGGACTCTTTACTTATATGACCTGATATGCATATTGTATTGCATATACATTCCTTATTTTTTGTACTGTAACTGTGTAACATTTTATTTGTATAATCTTATTTTTACTTTCAATTATGTCAATGTATCTATGTTGGTATATCTCTGAAGTATTTCAATTGTATACGTTTGGTTTTAATTTCAGTTCTATTACGTAATCCATTTCTGTGATTATGGATCATTTTACTTCTAATATTTTGATCGATGTTTCATTTTTCTGTATGTATTTTACCTCTTTGTATATGTATTTATTTCCTCGCTTGCGGGAGCTTCTTAAATTATTATTAGTAGTGGTAGTAGTAGACAGGATAAGTAAACTTCCTTTCTTACATTTCAGTTAAACACGGTTAATAACATATGGTTGGTAAATGAACATGTCACGCTGGATGGTCAGTTTGGTTATTTAGTTACTTAGCTGTGTGTGAAAGGGTCACGTGCTGCGACCTTGAGGGCAAGTTATATTGATCCTTGACGTACCCCTGCCCTGATTCACCTTGGAAATTGCACATTGGAAATCCTCTTTGTGAAGTCAAATTGTCAGGTGCTTCCAGGTCAAGTGCCTTGAAACATTTATGTGCACAACCAGATTAGAGTCTCCGCTGTCGTTGTGTGACATGCAGGTAGAAAAAATGAACCATAATGTTTTAACAAATTGCATGAATAAACAGTTCGCGAAGTTCTGAGGGTAAGTGATCAACGCTACAGGATGCTTGGCATAGTAATGTAAATAAGCCATTATTCGGAATATTATCATTTATATGAATATTCGAAAGTACTCATTTGTGTACAGTACAACCCGTCATTGTTGATGCCTCAAGAGTAACTGGATTCAGTGCAGAAACCAACTATTATTTATGCACTGCCGGATGGCCAGGACAGTCTGTGTATCCAATTTTAAAACAAAACAAAACAAACAAACAAACAAAACAAAACAAAACAAAACAAAATAAAATAAAATGAATAAAATAAAATAAATAAAATAAAATAAAACAAATAAAATAAGAAAAGAAAATACAAAAAAAAAAAAAACACCCGCCCGCCCCCCCCCCCCAAAAAAACCAAAACAAAACAGGGAAGCTATCAAAAACTACTTACTAGTATATGTCAGAAAATCAATCAAAGGTCATAAAATTGATTGAATAAACCTGTTCGTATTGAGTTGTTTTCGAACTTTTCCGGACCCTAAATAAATATGCATTATATTGTTGGCCTAATTGTCCAATCAGCAAGTGTCTTGTGTGGCCCGCGCCTTTATTTTTACAACGGATGCCGCAGCTAACGCTAGTGATAAGAGCATGGTTTATCCTAAACAATGCAAATCTATTACATAAAATGTCACATCAGTGGTGAAACGTTTATTTTTAGTTTGCTGACGGTTTGATTTTCTATTAAATCCAAGCGCATTCCTGGGTTCTGTGTTTTATTTTCTGATCCTTCCACGTGTAGTCCGGCCAGCTGGGTCGAGTACAAAATGTAAACAAAGCAGGGTACGCTTTCCCGAGTGAGCCAAATAAACCCGAGTCATGTGAACTGGTCTATTACAAACAACACAGGGAAACGCAATATAACGTGTCAAAATAAAGAATTTCTTGTTATGTTGTTACAGAGAAGCGACACCGAAATGGCAAGAGAAGGCACTGGGCATTGGACAAGGAAACACTTTACCGACTGGCTTTGTCAAGCCAAAACTTTCGTATCTGTGGAACCCGTCATGTTTCTCTATATGTTTGCTGCATCTTTTATCGACCCAGTTGTAATGTCCCTTATCTATGAAAAATCGTGCATGGCCAAGTTTAATGAGACTGTATGTGGAAATCTCACTTACTACAAAGAAGCAGAAGACGTTGTGCAAACCGACTCAGCTTATCTTATCTTGGTTCTTAATCTTGCCAACACTATCCCTGCCGTGGCATCAGCACAGCTACTCGGAGCATGGAGTGATAAAATAGGTAGAAAACTTGTCATGGCGTTCCCTATTGCTGGTCAGATGATTGCCTCGACTGGCTATCTTGTCAATGGTATTTTCATGCAGGCAAGTGTGGGTTACATTTTCGTTGGCACCGTTATAGGGAGTGCTATTGGTAGCATGAATGTGATGATGATGGCCATTTTTAGCTATTTAGGAGACATAGCAGACAATGCAGATAAGACATTGCGTCTTTCCATAGTACAGTCGATGATGATGATAGGAAGATCTATCGGAGGTGCAATCAGTGGAGTTCTGTTGGACAATAGTGGCTACCCTGGCACAATTGCCACAGTTCAAAGCCTTTACGTTTTATGTGCATTGTATATTGCCTTTGGTCTCCGGTCGGTACCAAGGCAGACAAACGAGCACGGAGAAGACTTGAAGGTACAAAGTAGAACATGTGTCTCCCTCGATAATAAAGTGCATCCTGGCAGTGACTGTACCCCAAAGGAACATTCAGTTAAGCCTGCTGGAACGCCAGATGGAAGCCAAGATCATGGCCAAAGCATGGAAAGAAGGAAACAGAATATTTGTAACAAAATGTTTGCATGTGACACCGTCACTGGTTCAATACGCACTTTAATACGTAAACGACAGGAGCAACGCCGACTGCACCTATGTTTGTTGCTGATATGCAGCGCAGTGTACGTCTTCAGTTTTGGATGTAAGTTGTTTATTCATATCTTGAAGTATTGTGAAACATTAATCCTTCCCTTGACCGGAGGTTTTTTATTGGGCATTTGAAGATTGATTGAAGTTGTGGTAATTGCAATGGACGTTTGATAAATTTCCGCCTGCAACAACATTCCAAACAGGTAGGTGTAAACAAGTAAATATTGAATTTTGCACTCACCTTGGAAGTATGAGTGACACTGCGGACTGATCATGTTAAATTAAATTAATTTTTTTTTTCATGATGAAGGTGTGAAATAGATTCGTCATCTGAAATAGTATAAATACTTTCAATTAGTAAGATGTATACATTTCAATTTTCATGTGACCTCATCCAAAAGACATGACATTGCCTTGTATGAAGTGTGCTGCCCATGCCCTGTGGCAACCATCTGTCAAAATAGTAACGTGGACTTCTGTTGAATGACCTTGGTTTGATTTCATGACACAAAAGTAACATACTCACTAATGATTGCACCTTTCTCTTTTGCCCAATAAATGGACATTTTAATGACTGCACATAAAACAGTCGACAGAAAGGAAAAGCGTTATCTTGCAGTTTACGATTCCATGTCGTTCATAGCATGTTCTCTGTTTAGAATGGTGTGTGTGGTCGTTCGTGATGTGGATATATTGATAGTCTAATATGTCTTTTGTGTTAGATTCCCACATTCAGATGGTAAAAGTGTTGATCTGCTTCAGTATCGCTGCTTTGCGTTCTTACACGTTGTGTCGTTAATTTTCATCCTTATACTCCTTGAGATTAACGTTGATACATTTAGCAAAACAGATATTTTAATGATTCGTTTATAATTCAAAGGCCACTAAAATGTTACAATGTGAGCGTCTCTTCGAAGAAAAGCTTGTTAACAGTACAATAAGTTGACTAAATTGTTATTATATATGCCGTTCGTTTACTTTCCACAGCATTTAGCGTAGAGTTCTTATTCCTCGCCAAAAGCCCTCTCAGTTGGAGCAGATCATTGTATGGATATTACATGAGTTTCACGACGGTGCTGCGCTTCCTGTGTCTCATAGTTTTGGTGCCTATACTGAAGAAATTTGTGCATGCCAAGGACACAGTACTAGCCGTGATTGGGTCCATGTCGTTTCTTGTTTCCAATATAGTCTTGGCCTTCTCCAGAGTGGTTTGGATGCCATTTCTATGTAAATGCAATATTCTAGCACATTCTGTTTGCGAAAAATAATCTTTAAGTTTGCATATTTTAACAAATAGACATGAACCACAGACATCAGATTAAATTTTTAGTACTTACATTTGTGACATTGCAAGGACAAATGTGGGGATTTTTAGCATGCCAAAGAAAACATTTCCAATTCATGGTCCAAAATTCAGATATTTTTGCAAATATCAAATTACCTTCTGAGAGACATGATGCACAGTCATCACACTTTGCTGTGGCGTCATGTTTTTGCTTCACTGTCAATATTCATAACTTCAACCTAATGTGTAAAATGAGGAAAACAAGAGCCAAACTAGGGTGAGGGCATAGCAGCAATTGGCGCAGGTCTCTCGCTCTCTTTCTCTCTCTCTCTCTCTCTTTCTGTGTGTCTGTCTGTCTGTCTGTCTGTCTATCTATCTTGTGGAAACACGGATCCATCAACATATCGAGGGTCTCCTCTCTTTGTTAAACAAGAGCCAGAAGTACTACTGACAAAAAGAAATTAAAAAATGAAATTAAAAAAATCAGCCTTCGAGGTGTCTTGTAGCGACAGATTCGTGAATGCTATCTTGCTTTCACGGGTGAAGTCTCGATCATCCAGTGTTCCCCAAAGCAGACACCTTGCACATTAGCTTTTCCGTAAATATCAAAGCACGATAGGTTCAAGCCCAGGGTCTAAATGTTACCTAAACAAATATGTTAATAATGTGAAGTGTTCAACTATTGATTCTCATAGACATTTGAAACGGCAAATACATATAAATTATTTCATATTCATTTTTGAGACTTTGGAAATAAGATGTTTCAAATTACTCTATATATTTAAATGACACAACGCCCATATTAAGAACAATTGACACGGAGATAAGTTCTTTGTTGAATTGTACCCAACAAGATAAACGATATTTAATTGTAATGCACACCGCATAAAATGTATTTGAAAGAGATTCATGCAAAGTTATAAAAATATGTAGAATATAAAATCTTAATTTACGAGCGATAAAACAAATGATATGGTGGCTCAATGGTGCCAACCAAATTAAAAAGTAAAAATAAATAAACATCTCGTAATTACGAGATAAAATCTCTTCTTTCTCCCTTCCTTACATGTGCATTTTATGGGACAGGGCATATTTCATATCATTTGAAAAATAAACAAAACTTATGAAGTACAAGCCCCGTGTTTTCCTCCTGATGTTAATGCAATTCAATGTACTGACATTTTAACTCCTGAAATACAGAAATAGACTCACAAATCTATAAATGCGTATCTTTTTGTTTTATTATTTCTAAATGGAAGACTGTAAAAGGCATTGAGAATATAGTACTGCTGAATTTTGTTCCAAACTCTGTGGACTTTAAACATGCCTCAGGGATGTTCTAATGAACCTGGTGCTAAAAAAGTTATCTTTTAAGGTCAGAAATCATGGATATTTTATCAGGATTTGGTCTTATGAATTTCGCAGATTTTCATCACATAGAAATTTAGTTTGTAATGATAAAGAGCACAGAAAGTTTACACTTTTTCTGCTGTCATGCTGCACTGATTATTCGTTTCTTAAAGTCCGAAACTCAAACAAACGGTGGTTGATACATTTTTGCTGTAAACACGATATGTTTTTCCTTTCATGATTGCAGTCTATCTGTGACCTGAAATGATATATTTCGACGCTGTGATAGGGTTTCAAGTGTGAAATCACAGCCGACTGATGATCAAGTGCCTAAAAGTTTCTCTCTCTCTCTATATATGTATGTATATATATATATATATATATATATATATATATATATATATATATATATATATATATATATATACAAATGATAATTTATTCATTTCGATAAGATCTTTAGCGACTTTTCAGCTAAATGCAAACAAACTGTAATGGTGAGGACATCGACTTAGTTATTTTTATATACATGCACACTGTAACGTTGAAAACATTGACGTAGTTGTTTTTATGTACATGTACACTGTCAGCGCTATTTTTATGAGTCATGGTAGTTCAGTCAAAGTCTTGTAACAAAGGTCCTCCGCAACTATAAGCAAAACATGCCTAAGTGATTGAGTGAAAATGTATATAATATATAATGTATGATGTATGTACTCCTTTTCTCTGACTAACAGCCGTGTTCCTTGCATCTTTTGCCATCGTCATACCCGTCTGCACGCGTAGCATGATATCCTGCATGGTGGCTCCTGATGAACAAGGTATGGTGTGTGGTCGCATACTGTGTGTGGTCCCATAGTGTGTGTGGTCCCATACCGTGTGTGGTCCCATACTGTGTGTGCTCCCATACTGTGTGTGGTCCCATACCGTGTGTTCCCATACCTTGTGTGGTCCCATAGTGTGTGTGGTCCCATAGTGTGTATGGTCCCATACTGTGTGTGGTCCCTTACAGCATTCAAGATCACCTTATAGGAAATTTACATGCGTCTTTTTCCACCTTGTAAGAGTTGGCAAATCAGTAAATACGATTACATATTTGTTTAAGATATTCTGACTGTGGTGCTTTATGGATAACACCTCTCGTGACGCTGTGTGAGCAAATGACAAGTATGAAGTATATAGTAATATGTGGAATATCACATCCCTTTTCACAGCTACGAAAGCTGATTGACGTCAAAGTCAATCGAGCATGACATGTCAATTGAAAAAACATTGATGTCACCCGCGCATCAAATGATGCTGACATTCCAATATTGAGATGTGCTGGTGTTGACCATTAAAGCATAAATAAATGAAAACAATCGTGATATAACCACAGCGAAAAGTGGCGAACAAACAGTAATGAGTCTCATTTGAAATGATTATTCAGATGTCCCCCTCCCCCAGAAACGTGCTTGTTATTAGAATTGCTGTGTGATCCTGGAAACTTAGATCAAGGTCATTTACATGGAGTGTCAACATAGTCTTTATATTGAGATTATTTTGTGGCCTTATAGATTACATCAAGGTAACCCATATAAATGTTGGCAAAGTAAACTTCACAGAACCGGAACCTGTAAATGATAAAGTTGATACCAACTTTGTAGAGAATCCAGCCCAAGGTTTTAGGGGAATCAACTTTTTAATGTCAGGACTGCTGGCACAAAACACAAAACATTTAGCAAAATGCACAAATCACTGAAGTATGACAAAAAGTAAAGACCACGGTATAGCCTTGCTAGGTTTCAAGAGCAAAGTCAGTTTTCAAAAGATGTCGAAAGTGTCAGTGATATTAGAAGCTTGCTGTCAGACAAGCCAAGCCAAAGGAAAATATGCCTATCAAATAATTTGGTTCAATTTATCAATGCAAACTCTTTACCTAATTGGTTTGCATTGTGTTCATACACTAAAATGATACAGAAGGTAATAACGTACACATTTGTCATGCAGTAAACGCAATGGGGAAAAAATACTCATGTCTCAAATATTACATTTTTTCTGGTTGTCTACAATTCTACAATTATTATGTATATGCTACTTCAATTAACAAAGTTTTAACCCTTAAAATGCTAATCACTGCTATAGTTGCTTTCTCATGACCATTAAACATATAATGGCTATAGTTGCTTTCTCATTACCATTAAACATATAATGGTTAAAAGAGTCACATTCCTCATGAAGATACCTTTCATTCAAATACCAGCAAGCCTTGTCTGAAGCAAAAAGTAGTCTTAGTCAACAGCTTTCCTCGAGACACTTTGCGCGCAATGCGCGCAAAGTGTCCTGAGCAAAGCTGTTGACTCAATCTTAAATCAGCACTTTAAGGGTTAATAGCAGAAACAAGGTACGTTTAACTTGCACATCAGTAATCATGTTAAATACAAATCACGGTTTGCATGGGTAGTGTCACGAAAGCTTGAGAAGGAAATTATTCTCGGTATTCTTTTCAGTCATTTTCCAATTTTTATAATGACGTGAGATATGTGATAGTCTATGTCGTATAACAATGGGAAAAGGACACACTAAATTGTAATATACATGAATTATGATACATATCCATTATATCTAACGTTTCGAAAAGCCTAGAGTTTAAACATGTTGTACAAAAGACATTGTTTGTCACTGAGTATTTGTCCAAACAGTTATGGACAAATTCATAATTTTCAATTATTGTCAACTTTATGCTGTTGTCTTTGAGCAGTTGAACCCTTTGGTTACAGGACAGCTTTTTGTTATACTCTCAGCCGTAGAAGGTACATGTGGAGTAATTGGTCGGGTAGTATTCAACACAATGTACCCATCAACATTATCCTGGCTTCCAGGCTTTGGGTTTCTACTTGGTGGCGTAATTCATCTTGTACCCATAGTGATTTTTACGTAAAGTATATTCTTTGCCTCTTTAATCAATCATAACCTAATCATTGACATAACGCTGTGACGTTTGCCATTTGTTTAACCTGTTCTTAACAATGACAATACCGTTGTACTATGGAAAAAAAACATAAAGGCTAACGTAAAGACTTCAAAGATAGATGTAAAATTTAGTCCTAGGTAAAGGAGATACTGATTACAATCTGCAGCGGGAAACAGTGATTGTCTTCCTCACTAAGCAATGTTAATATTAAACGTGCTGTGGGTGCCTATAAGTCATTGCTGAAATACCTTGAACATTTTTCAGTTTACATATTCTGCAGTATATACCAGGCATGTGTCCTATGACACGTTTAATGTGTTTAAATGGATTGTGTTAAATGCTATCAGAATGGTTGTAACAAATGTTTACACCTTTCCATGATGCTATAGTGGATAGAATTGTATGTACTATGTAATTTTTTTTTTCAGATTCTTGCATTTCCAACTGAATATTTATCCACTCGTTCACCCACACAGCTGTGACACAGACTGAAACCAAAGAAACGTTATTTTCACAGTGTAACGGATTGTTGCTTTACCTAACACATTAATATTTTTAAAAGGTAAACACTATTTATGTATGTATTTCTATTTTATTATATCAATGCTTTTTTTTTTGGTCTTAAAGCAGAAGTTCACCAAATGGCCGTTCACAGAGCTCAGCAAGCCAGTTGTTAATTGGTATATCTTTTGATCTGTTGTTTATTGTTCAAAATGTAAACTGGGGAGAGTTCATTTTATCGATTTGTCTGGACACAAACATGAGCTACTCCAATTTCATTTTGCACTCTGTATACATTTTTAAAAAGTATTTTAAATAAAAACAGCAAATGTGAAATAAAAGTGCTATGAAAGTCACGTGTGGACATATACGTAACGGTGATAAACAAATTCTGAATATGATGTGTTAGTAGGACAAGTGAAATGTACAGTGATTGCTTACTGTGCGTTTATCTGTATAAAAGCTGGATGCCAAACCTAGGGTTTAGCGATACCAACAAGATATTTGTCATACGAACTCACAATTCTACTTGTCTGAAACAGCTACGAATACACTAAATATTTGCTCATTTCAGTGTTTTTGACTTTAGCATCATAAAGTGAGACGTCAATGTTACAATATCAAACTGTCCTAGAAACCAACGAAAGCAACATTTGGGAAAATAAGACCCTTTGTTGCATTCACACCTTATAATATATTTTACAAGAATTTCAAAGTTTGTATGAAAAATTAAAAAAAAAAACCATTTCAAACTGAACAATTAGGAGAATTGTACGTTTACTTTGCGCAGTTGCTGCATAAACACAAGGCAAGTGGCACAAGTGACAATGACAAACACAAACTTTTGCTATATGTACTTCACAAAATATATACTTTTTGAAATTATTTTTAATTCATTGTGTTTTATAGCGTATTTTATTGACACCTCTGCTATGCAGGGCTAAAACTTACAACATCAAATATTGAATTTCATATATCAACGAACTAAAAATCACAAGTTTACAAACACGGTAATGCTTTAAAAATGTTCACCCTCATTGGGCATTCAGTTGATCAGACAAAAAGTGTATGCTTCATCTTTAAATATTAGTTATTAGACGCCACAAATTAAGAGTATAACAGAAAGATCCAACAATAGTTTGGGAGGGATACTGAAAATGGAGGCAGCAGGAATAGAAGTAGGGCTAATCAGATAAGGAATGTTGGTCAGATCAACCCTGAAATTCATGCGTAGTGAATGAAACCCTTAAAACATATTTCATCTGAAATATAACTGAAATGGTGTTCTGAAAAGCAGTAAGACTGACCAGCAATAAATCCCATACTACCAACAGGACCACATGTACGTTACTGTCTTGTATCATTCAATTCTAAAGCAACGCAGATCCCAAGCACACAGAGCTGCCCATTTCACGTCAAAATGTTTCAATTGAATGACTTAACTCTTTGATGTTCCTTTTTCACACATACAGTTTGGCTATTATCCCATAGCAATCTCATCGCATGCGCTTCATGTGGTACACGCCATATGTACCTGGTAAATTGAAATTTGATTCATGGGCTTTAAGATGTGCATTCACAAACTTTAAAATGCCCACACATGCAGGATAACACGTATCTGTAATCAGTAGTAATATTGAGATGTAAATATAGTAAGGACCGTACAAGGTAAACTGGAAAACTTGGTATCAAGATACAATTAGTAAAACTCCTGTGATTTTCATCCTTTCAGAGAACAGCCAAATTCAGCAATCTCTTAAAAAACCCTATATTGGATATTCACTTTCAGTTATACGCTTGGAACATTATTACGAACTGGTAAAATGAATTGTTTTGTCATACAAGTACAATGTTATTTTGCCAATGACTATATATTTGTCACTGATAAACGGAACGTAGTTGGGTTTTCCATCCAATACACAAAGAAAAACGGTCAGGTGAAATTACTTTTCATGCATCCACTAATTCCTTTCTTCCACATATCCATATGTACCATTATGCCAATAAAATATTTCACCATATGCACCATTATGCCAGTAAAATATATCACCATATGTACCATTATGCCAATAAAATATATCAACATATGTACCATTATGCAAATGAAATATATATTCATATGTACCATTCTGCCAATAAAATATTTCACCATATGTACCATTATGCCAGTAAAATATATCACCATATGCACCATTGGAAACATCAGCATGAGGAGGAGACGCGAGGCTGAGCGATAATTGACTTGTTTTCAAATAACACGGAAAACCTGAACCAGAAAACCAGTTAGTCTGCTAACATTTTGCACATCAGTCCCTATATCAGTCTGGTACAGATATGTTTTGCATCTAGAAAACATAGTAACTGTGTAATTCATGAGTTTCAATTTGCAATTTTAAAGTGAAGGTCTTTCAACCAGATGCCATTTGATTAGGTCTCATTGTTTAGATGCTGTGAACTAAGTTGGGGAATGGTGCCAACCTTAACATGCATTTTCCAAAGCGCGTCGCACTAGTGATACATAAATACTCACAAGCTCATCTGGTGGAAATTCTGTTCGTTTTAGTTCCTTCATATAGTGCCATCTTTTTATATCCCTACTATTATATACTCTATATGCTTGTCCCCCTGTAAATCATCTTGAATTGCAACACCTTAAAGTGTTGTCTCTGACACTCTTTCAATTTGGATTCCAAGGGCTTTGTCGTCAAGGCATTTGTAATCTGGAAAGTGGTACAAAAATAGGTGACCATGTGTCTGAATAGTTCGGGGCCACTGGGTACTCCGCCATTTGTAAGTGAATGTTTGGGAGTCAGTTTTTAGACGTTGTTGTCATTGGCTGAGGAAAGTGTCAAGCAAACTGGCAATTTCACGTAATGCGTTTGTAACCAACGTGCTGTCGTTAGTTCGGATTGTATTCGTACAGCATGGAGCGTGGTTATCCAAAATAGTCAGTACACTTTCCTCAAAAAAGCTAAGTTGCCAGTTTGTTTGTCAGAAATGTGTCTAGGACGCTTTTGTTCCTTGTTGCTTGTTTTCCATCTGCTACAGGTCAAAACTACTTCCAAGGCAATAAGTGTTTGGTTGATAGGTATTGCCAGAAATAATAATACCAGCATTTGAATGTTTAAGAAATTGTCATTCAAGTGTCATGACGACAGCACTTTATTTCCTGCTCGTGTGGCACTGTAAGAACCTTAAAGACTCATAACAAATGGAAATCGCTCGAGGAAGAACCGTATACTTTGTAAATAATGACCATGTATGTAGTTCCTCAAATGTTCAACAACATGCTAAAAACCTTCTTTGTATCTAAGTAGAATTATAGCATTTTCTATAGAATTTTACAAAATTATCATTGATTATAGTCCATCCTGCTTAAGTCATATGTTTATAAGAAAAAAAAACATCTTTTGATCCACGAAAAGTTATGAATGAACTGCAAGAGCCTGCTTACAAAAACGGTAATAACTCTGCCTGATACCGAGGGCCAAGCTGTGGAACAACTTGCCCCGTCAAATTAAAGAACCCATGGATGTCAACCACCTTAAGAGGTTAATCAAAGTATGGTTTGATCCCTCCTGCTCTTGTTTTATGTGCATTCTATGTCACTCAGGGTTAAAGCGGATTCCATGATCCTCTTACGCCCCTGCAGCCACATTCAAAAAGAATTTTAATCTGAAAACATATTTAGGATCGAAATTAAAATCAATCTGTTTCGTTCCCACATTCCATAATCCTAGGTCACATGAACAATTTTAGTTCTGACCCAACCTCTTTTATGGCTATAGACAAAGCAAATGGTTAAATTTTCAAGATTAGGGCTTAATCTGAATTTTATATAGATTTTGTTCAAGCTTTAAAGACAAAGTATTGGGTTAAGCTAAGATAAATTAAATAAAATGAAAAATGTTGAAACAGGGTAAGTACTGTAGCCATAAACACAGATGGTTTATTCCTGAAAATTATGATTTATTTATTAGGCCAAAGATTTAGTAGTTTAGGGTCAAAGGTGCATCAATTTGATTTTAGGATAAATGCAAGGATCAGATCAATTCCTTTTTGAATACAGCCATTGCTAACTGGCTAGGCCAGCTATATATACTTTCATCTGCGATTTCATTATATATACCATCTTTTGTCTTCTCTTTGCATGACTTCATTACTAACAATAGGGCTGTTGTGCTTAGTAATAGTTATAGCATGTCAAATGGCCATTATGCCACATAATCAACGAGGTCGAAGACCGAGTTGATTATGATGGCATTATGGTTAGTGTGACATGTTATAAAAACATGGGTGATAAAAACCAACTATGATATTCCTTGGTGCATGACATTTTCCCCCTACCTTTTGTGGTACAGTTTGTTGCTTACGTAAGTTGTCACACGCATAGTCAAGTTTGACTGCTTGCTCATTTATTTTCCACTTATCGATGTGGCAGTGGAGAGATGAGGTGGTGGAAGCAAAAGTGACAGATTTAAGTGAATTTGGCAGCATTTTGATGCAACAGTTGTTATTTCAGAGGAGTGCGTATCATAATGAAGAGGGTGGACGCTCAAAGACACCTATTGCAGGTAAAAAAAAACAAGTGTTTATTTATTGCTTACTAACTTTTTTCATGATTCATTCTTGTCATGGACTCTGATAAGCAATTCTATTAAGTGAAAAGTGTTCATTGTGTGTTTACTTCACATGCAGGAAGGCCATAATACACACTTTGAGCATGAAGAATTGATTATGTGATATTACAGGTAAATAAGCAATATTTTTTTTCGGGGGGGGGGGGGAATTTAAATGCAATTCCAGGATTCATGCTTGTCATGGACACTGAAAAGCAATGCCATTATGTGAAAAGTGTTCAATAAATACTCTACTTGTTATCTAATATTGAAGGAAGGGCATTATCCACACTTTTCACCTGATGAATTGATTATGTGATATAATCAACACTTTTCCCGGCCTTCCATAGGTGGGTCCGCACCACCCATGTTACAGTGTCTGTCATTCATACAAGCGGACATAAAATAATGATTATTATAAGCTTCAACACAGTGTACTGGCTATGTAGTAGTTGTTCAAAATGTCGTCTGTTCAGTGTTTTCGACCAATTTCAACAGTTATGAAAAACAATTTTGAGTGAGAAATGTACACGAGACTTATCAAGATCACATGCCCTAGGTCAACAGCTTTCCTTGGCATGGGTTTGGGCACTTAGTGACTCAGTCTTAATTCAAGGGGGAAAGGGTTAAATCAGACGCGCGCCGACAACTGCTCGTTGCGCATCCCCGAAATACAATGTTACCTGGTAAATATTTCTGTCGTGACAGCCGCTTCACTCGCCAACGTTTTCCACGTTGAAAATTACCTTTAGGATTTAGGTCGAGGTTCAAATTTACCATGCAGCATGTGATCCACAAGTGTCATACGTTTTTGTCAGCTTCAGCGTTATGTACCATAGTGTTTTTTTTCGGGGGGGGGGGGGAGGTGGATGAAACAATTCTTCATACCAAATTTATATTTTATATATATATATATATATATATATATAAATATATATATATATATATATATATATATATATATATATATATTTATATGTATATATATATATATATACATACATATATATATATATATATATATATATATATATATATATATATATATATATATATATATATACATATATATATATATATATTGAAAAACAAACTCGGTACATTTGACTGAGTGAATCTGAGATTACATGAATTCTAAACTCTTCCACTACAATGACACATTATAGTCCTAACCTCATAAAATGGCTGCTGTGCTGCTTTATTCTTCTGCCATTCAGCAACTATGCTGCGCTGATATGCTTACAATTGGGCAAATCATACTCTCCAATAATAAAGAAGGGAGCCGTTTATTCTATTTTCGGATAGATTGGTGTATATTTGTCTGGTAAGTACAATAATAGGTGTGAAGAGAAATATTTCTCTTTTACTACGAATAAAGAACCTAATGCCTTAAGTATACGGCAACTCTTGGTAATGAGTATACTGATATTTGCAACACTTCAACGTGATTTATACATTTTCTCTGCTGGTAAAGCTGCATGTGCAGATTAGATAAATAATATCACGTAACCCCATAGTACATTTTGCGAGCAAAAGAGTCGAGAAATTATCCACGATATTTCAAGACTGGTTTAACATCCAAATATTTCTGATATTTTTGTTGATAATGTTTTATGAATATGATATATCAGCTCATTATCTTCATAAATCAAGTCCCGAAGGGACATGTGATAGCAGACGTCTATGATCTGACTCATGATGTGTTTCTCATCGCAATTGTGCATTCGATCCATATTATTAGCAGGCGAGACCACTTTATGATACTAACCCTAATGTGCGTCCATTCTGAGCTTGTGCTTCAATACCTTTCCAAAGTGGAAGAAACCTTTCTACCGTTTAAAACATTCTTTTCTGTTTGAAAACGTTTCAATTATGTAATACGGTTTTAGACTTGAAGAAAATAGTTCCAATGTAGAGAAACGGGTCATCCGCAGAGAAAGGTGTCAAAAATAAATCAAATTGTAGAACATGATATAGTCTTTGGGGTACCGCATATTACACTAAAACATAAACGTGTTGGTCTGATTAAAGAAAGAATGAATGAATAAATGAATGAATGAATTATATTTCCAGTGCAGCTGTGCCTGATGATAGTCCCATGCGACTATATCAAACAGATGATTCCACTGATACTGCGAAAAACCAATTCAGAACATAGAAATTTATGGTTTATGACGGTAAAGGAGGGGACCACTCGTATCGTGTCCAGCAAATTATGCGATATAGAGTTGTTTTGACAGTAGGCAACAGTTAGTATGCGGGACAGAGAGCTTTTGCAGTCTCAAAAAACTTTTCTAAAACACCTACTGGCTTATATTCAGTTTTTCCATAGGATGTCAAAGTTGTCAAATGTTGTTTAAAAATAGTGTTGAATAGCACTTTTTTAGTCTGGACGTTGTTCCCCGGTATTAAGTATCTCTTGAGATCTAGTTTTTCAACAAGATATATATTATTACACAGCATTTAGACAAGCGTTCAGTCAGAAAAGATGGAGAATAAATTTTAGACTCAACAAAATAAACAACATCACAATGAACTGCGATCACCATCAAGTGACAATGCTTTTGTAAATGTTGAACTAACTAAAAAGCTCATGACTGTCATAACGGATAAATGCACGGTCCGTCGCGTAATACAAACATATTTTGCTTCATTATATGACCAAAGAAATCTCCATTGGTGCATTCATTATTTCCACCTTTTAATAAAAAAATTTAAGACACGTCATTGTGTTGTTCAATAGAAGGCCTTTGCTATTTTACCTAAGCCATTCAGGACCGCAAATCTGTTTAACGCTTTATTCTAACCTATATCACAACAGCAAACAACCACGTCAGCAACGTACTGTAAGGTGAAGTGCATGCTATAAACGCAAATGGCGTAAAGTATTTGTAAAATACAATCTTTATTAACAATTTCATGTACTTAATCTCAAATTCTGACATCCTATTCAACCTGAATATGAGTAACATTTTGGATACTAGCTGTTTTTTCCGTCTGTCTATCTATCTATCTATCTATCTATCTATCTATCTATCTATCTATCTATCTATCTATCTATCTATCTATCTATCTATCTGTCTGTCTGTCTGTCTGTCTGTCTGTCTGTCTATCTATCTATCTATAGATCTATCTATCGATCTATCTATATATCTGTCTGTCTATCCATCTATCTATCTATCAATCATCTATTTAGCTAGCTAGCTACATAGCTAGCTGGCTAGCTCTGTAGCAAACTATCCTCATGGTATACTTCATTAAAATTCCCCAATCCCATATACCCAAGGCTGGATACCATACTTGGTTCACAGGAAACATTGGGGTAACATGAATGCCCCTTGGATCGCTGAGCACTTCATGGAATATTGGTTGTATGGTTAGTATGTTCTCATTCAGCATAGGACATCCAGCAATAAAGTCGTTCAAATATGAAAATGTATGGTATCCAAAGCTTATGGCACGTACACCTTCATACTTTGGCAATTTACCAAAGTACTGGATGGTGATTCGGCTTTTAGATGTGACAAATAGTTGCTTGTATGAGAGGGGCATGCAGATAATGAAACAATTTACGAAGAAAAAAAATCGATGCAGGCAAATGGCTCATTGCACGTGAAAGTAGTCGTCCTTGGTGCCCTTGGTGCACCAGTGCTCTTCTTCAAGTCGTCGTTGACAACTCACAATGAGGTCATATTGTTGGGCTCTTTGGAATCTGAAAACAGAAATAAACACATTCTTAAATTGTTTGTGGCTCTATGTAGCATTTTATAAATTTAAGATTCATGCGCATGGGTCAGATGTCTTGAGGACGTTCACTTGCTCCATCAGAGACAGAATACAAGGGTAATATTCATTTCAGTGAGACTGGCGTGTTTAAATGTGTCATTCCTGGGATCCTGACTGCCCCAAGTACTTCTGTCATGTGATTCACCAAATGCCAAATCACTTTCTTTCTGTTGTAAACATAAGGTGTACACCATATCTATGATTGCTCATATTCCGATCATGCTTGTTGTTATGCTGAATCTTTTCACATGTAACTATAAACTAGTCTCTATGTCCATTGTTTAGTCTTCATTTTAATGCCGTTGTTTGAAAAAATTCAGGTTCAGTCACAAGCAATTTGCGAGAAATTACACAGTGGTTTGGTAGAACAGTCTTAAGTGAGACAAAGCTTCCTGTAATTTAATTTACATTACCTGTATATTATACAGATTTTTATTTTTAGGCCGTTGGTCGTGAGTTCATTGTCATAAATTTCGCAAAATGAAACCACTTTCCAACAGCTATTCTTCTAATCACTGAAAGTTTATTTGAACAATGAGGCACACACACATGCTTGACTGCTCCCCCCTCCCCCCCCAAAAAAATGAAATGAAGCAAATGTGATTAACTTAAATGCCCAACACTCGGTGTTCTTATTATTATAATACATGTGACCAACTTTTCTCCAAAACGAAGATGATTTATGAACGCTAAATAGTAAAAAGAGGCGAGGAAAATTACCTATTGTAAGGGTTTAACTTTCTGATCAACTATACAATTATAGTGCATGTTTTTCTTTATTTTTGTCGTTTTTATGGATACATCGCTATAGTCTTGACAGTGTTTCCTGTAAAATATTATTCTGGTGAATAGTCCTTCCCAAATTGATAAATATGTAACATACCTCCTTTCCCAGACGAGACAATCACATCTTTCTTCCCCTTTGCTTCCAGTACATCAATGGGATACTTTAGCAGTTGAAAGTGAATAACTCTACAATGCATCGGGAATTTCATACGTTATTTGCAACACAAAGAAGAAGATATAGCTTTGCAATAAATAATGACCATACACATAAACAGGGTTTGGTTCTCCAAAAGTTTTTACATCTTAGATTCTCAAAGGGTGCATGCCCATTTAAAGGGTACACGTGATCTGATAATTGCAGCCTTTTTGGACTGTATTTTAGCGTGTCCTTACAGTTAGTCGAAATGAAAAGTGTTCCAATCAGAAATATAGCTTAACGTATTATTACGGGGTTACTGTAACTCTTGATTCGCAACAGGTATTTTTAGTTTTGTTTCGCATGAACACACACTTGTTGACTTTTTTAACTGACATCACTTTTGTAGGTTCTACAAAGTCTTACAAGAGTGTTCCTTGTTTACTTCATCCACGTACATACACTACCATCAATTCATAAAGCTACCCCAAAGGGAAGCCAAGACGTGTATTTAGCAAGGATAGTAGCTGATGCGGAGAGATGGTAGGACAGAAACAGTACACTGCCTGTAATTATGACCTTCCATGAGGAAGGTTATAATTTCAGGTAGCAGACGGTTTTGAATTTTGAAAGTATTATATTGATACAGGAATTGTTGTACTCACATAATAAGAATAAGAGGTATTATATGCATGCATCCGGCCAGCAAAAACGAAAATCCTGCAAACCACCCAAGCGTTGCTGGATAGATTAGGTTAAAAATGATCTGGGACACCACAACACCCAGAGCCTGCATGGAGGTTAACAAAGCAAACATTTGCCCTGAAAAAAAATCAGTTTTGTTCATAAGTTTAAAACACGTCATGCTGAGTCTATGTAAAACTTATAAGCCAATAAATGTGCCACTTTACCTTTATTCAAGTCTACAGGGTAAACTTTTACGTTTAGACTGACAATATAGGGTTATTTCTATTTCTAAATACTTGTTTTGATCGATTGATTGATTGATTGACTGATAAATTGTTGTTTTATGCTTTTATATCTGAGCTGACTTCTCAGTCAACTGAACTCATAGGATAGTACGCAACCGTCCGTCCGGTCACATATCACATTTTCGAGGTGTGATGTTCTTTATCTTTTTTTACAATTTTTTGTGGTTTTGCTATTTCTGACTCAATCTGCAAATCCGTCACTTATATTGGTCTGAATCTTGGTGGAAATGTTGTTTGTGAGAAGTGTTCAATTGGTGCTAATACTCTGGATCTATGATTTGTAATATATTTATATTTCAATTTCATTTTGGATGTTCTTATATTGTTTCCCATGCAAGTCAATGGGGTCGCAATGGGTTTTTACACTGTCTATTTCCTCTCCAGAAATGTTTGTGTGCTTTGTGTATATTAGACGTTTTTTTTAGTCCCAATGGCTAAACAGGATTGTTCGAAGCTTTTCCTAACTAGTTTTCACTTAAATAATTATGGTTTTCATGGTTGTCTCCCCGCACATCCACCCCCGTATTTGTTGCCGCAATATCTGCAGTAGGCCTCAGGGGATTTCATTCTCAAGTGTGTGAAAGAGATACATTATTGTATACATGTTAGTTATCTAGATTTTCCGATCACTGTTGCCTGCACAATGTCTTCTAAATATGTTGCTGAACAATTCAGTACGGAGATGCATTAAAAATGATACGTTGATCAACTTTCCTGGTCACTCTGATCTGTTGTGTGTACGTATTGAGAGTAAATTTTCCCTTGATACCGCAATAAGTGCCTGAATGGATTCTTCTCAAATTTGGTACATAGTTGCATTCGACAAAAACACATAAAGAAAAAACAGCTGATACATTTTTCAGGTGACTGTGACCTATTGTTTGGTTCCTGTAATCCACGGTGTGGACCTGTTTACAGTTAATTCAACATCTACGTTAATTTGACTTTGTTAATTCAACATCTACAAGCTACCTCATCGCATTATATGTAACACAAAAATTAGATGGTAGATTTCCAGGTTAATGCAAGTTATTATGTTTCTACAATGAATCATTCTATGGACTTTTTTGTGGTCATTTTGACTATGTTAGTGCAGAAACATCGAAGTGACGGTATGAATTCTTCTCTTAGCACATCGATGCACTCTAAAAACAAAGGATAAAAGATTTCAAGGTCATGTATGTGAGTCAAGGCGAACAGAGCAGTGTCGCCTCTGCCAGATGTTTTGAATTTATTTTTGAATTTAAGGGTTTATTGTTTCCGCATGTAAATGAAATGAATTTGTACAAATATGACACATTTTCGGATAGAAACTTGTAAGAGTCGAATTCCATAGAAATACACAGCACAGTTTAACCATACAGCAGGTGGCAGATAATTGATTCATAATTGATTCATATGAATTCAATACACAGTAAATCATGTGCTGGATAAACATAGTTTCATTATGTCCGACCATTGATTCTGTAAAGGTTTTATTCCAGTTACAACCCCGTCACCTTCATATTTTAGATCATGGTTAGATACTAAGGTGACTGCTACCTTTTAGAGGGTATTATGACCTATAACTGTCAATTTGGCTTTGCGACCACAGTGCTCTTGAAATACGCGGACAGGGTGTTGTGTTGTTTCAAGAGGTTGATGCGTAATAAGTGTGCCTTATTAGACTCTTGGTCATTGTGACCTGTTGTGCGGCTGCTGTGATCAGTTACAATAACTTTCACTTTGTTACTGCAATATCTTTGAAATGCTTGACAGGAGTCTTCCAAATTTGCTGCAAATTTGGAATTGTAAGTAACAAATAATCTATTAGTTTTTCACTGTGACTGAATTTTTTTCTACTCTGATCTATTTACAATCAATTGGCTTTGGTTTTGCAGTATCCTCAAATTACATGGAAGGATTTTCTTCAAATATGTTTCATGTATTTTATTAGGAAGTCATGACATCGTTGGAAATTCAATTCAGTGCGAACACATTCATCGGTCATTATTTGGGACATCATGTGAAGTAACTGGGTAGTAAAGGCACTCTAGTGATTGGTCGCTGGGTAGTAAAGGCACTCTAGTGATTGGTTGCTAGTATAACTCTCGATTCTTTAAAAGATGGGATCTACAGTTATGTTCTCTCATGGTTACGCCTTGGGTTTTACAGATGTACCTGATTCTAGTTGTACTGTTAGCCACAGTGGATTTTCCATTGGCTGGGGGGGGGGGGGGGCATGCCTCATCTGTAATATTAATTTTGGAAGTGCGACAATGCAAAAATGGCAGTTGAAAGCAAATTACGTATCAGTATCCAATGTTTCGGACGGCGAGAATCACGACGATGGTAGGATTTCACAGGTAAACATTGTCTCATTCCACCCTGATAGAAAACCGAGTCAACAGCTTTCCTTTGCGCGCTCTGGTCGCAAAGCAGTTGACCATAGACATATACTTTGGAATGACCTTCCTTGCAACTTACACCCCAAATTTTGGAAAATAATGCTTAACTTAGTAAAATACAATTAGCAAATGACATTTAGGAATTAGCGGAAACAAGCGTCATTAGGGTGGAATGAGTAAAGGGAAAGCACCCGTGGGGTTTCTTTTTGTGTTCATCTTCACCTTGAATGACTGTGATAGGTGGAACTGACGTATTACCGTATCCATATATACCTGATACTTGTCTGTCCTTTCACACATAAATCATTACGTCTGAATTGATATTGCGAACAGTTACGATGGTCAAATCAGCTTTGGGGTGTGGGAGTTCTATTGGGTTGAGAGCATCAAGGTCGGCAAAGGGTGAGGTACTTTTCAAATACCCCTTTTTGTGACTAACAGTCAAAATGTCAGCCAGTGTTGGTTTATATTAAAATTAGCATCCCATGAATGGAACAAAATTTGGTGACTGTGCTTTTAACTTATACCTGTTGATCCCGTCATTCCATTGTTTTCCTGTCATTCCATTCGAGTTTGGAATTTGTTTTCTAGTGGAGGGCCATGCGTTGCTATTCAATATATATTTCGTAACTTCATATAGTTCAATTTAAAATGTGGCATTAATGAAAATTGACTGCATACCAACCGCATCTGTGTGAAACGTAGTCAAATTCTACGATTTAAGTTCGAACTAGAATGACAGTATTAATAATAATAATAATAATAATAATAATAATAATAATAATAATAATAATAATAATAATAATAATAATAATAATAATAATAATAATAATAATAATTATAATAAGAATAACAATAACAATAACAGTAATAGTAATAATAAAATATGGCGAAGCTGTATGGATCTTTGTTGCGATATTATGGTAACGTCGGTCCCTTGTGCACCACTCAGACTGCATTGAAGATAATACTTTACAGTTTGAAATAAAGTTTATAAATACAAAGAGGAAGCTGTTTCTAATAGGACCCTGGTCCATCATAAGATGCATCTCTGACGAAAAGTTCGTAAAGTTGCAGTCAATATCTTTTGAGATATCCTGGTAGCGTCGTCAGGGTTGACGCCACTTAGACGGCCTTAAAATAAATACATTAAAGGTTTTCTAAAAAGGTTTTAAATAATCACAAGAAGCTGGTTTTTAATAGGAGCCTGGTCCATCATAAGGTCCTTCTGTAAAAACAAAAAAATAGTACAGCTACGGTGAATTTGTTTTGAGGTATCCTGGTAACGTCGACACGACGGATGATGCAGGGGAAAACAATACCATTCGGCACTTTATGTGCCGAGGGTAAAAACCAGTGATTGCCAGCAACGCCACACATGAATTCGGGACAAAATTTTTTTAATGTTTTGCTCCACCGGCCCTTTTCTTCAGGGTCCATTGGTATGCAGAAGTGGTTTTCTGCAATTTCAAAATAGCTGACCAGGCAGTTGCAGAGGAAGTTCCTCAGAATTCAATGGTCAGGATCAACAGCTTCCATCGGAGCGCTTTGGGAGCATTGAACCCAAGGGGCACCGAGAAAAGCTGTTGACTGGGTCCAAAATGTGGCACTGAAAGATTTAACTGAAAAAATCAGTGTCTGATCCAGCAGCTCCTTTACTTAACTGCGTAAATGCATAATCAAATCAAATTGTTCAAGTTGAAACTGTAATTTCTGGTGGTCCTTTACCACATGGATTGTCATGGTGTGTCCCAATGTTGTACATTTGTATGTAACCCACTAAACGCATGTCCTAAGATACCCAAATCTACAAATTATTCGACAACTAAAACATGGTTAGAATACTCAACAGTTGCATTAGTCGATAACGTTCTACCTTGAAAAACATATATTTAACATAATATCGTTTTACCCACCGGTACATTACAGACAAGATATTTTGATATTATCCCCAAATTTGTTTTTCCCAGAAGGCAGAGTAACCTTCTCTATCCCCCCCCCCCAAGAAAAAGCTACAAAAACAAACTTACATGAAAAACCTACAAAAAAAGAAGACGAAGAAGAACAAGAAGAAGAAGAAGAAGAAGAAGAAGAAGAAGAAGAAGAAGAAGGAGGAGGAGGAGGAGGAGGAGGAGGAGGAGGAGGAGAAGAAGAAGAAGAAGAAGAAGAAGAAGAAGAAGAAGAAGAAGAAGAAGAAGAAGAAGAAGAAGAAGAAGAAGAAGAAGAAGAAGAAGAAGAAAGAGAACAAACACACAAAACACTCCCCCTTCAGCCTACTACTTAGTGTACACACCTTGTTCACTCGACTCCACCATGCATGACATTAAACTGCGAAGGCAGGTAAATGTTACACTCCCAAATCCTGTTATACCCTGTGCTGTAATCAGTAATTAAGATTTTTATTTTTCGCTAAAGCGTGGCTTCAAGTTACGTACTTCCCGATATCGATGGGTCTTGTAGAGTATAATTATAATTTATATTTTGAAGATTTGTTGCAGTGGTAAATATAAACAAGTACAGGTATGATTTGCATATAGAACCTCATTCCATAACGGTCCCTGATTTTTTCGTATATTTACCTGCATTTAAGACGACGACTGCATATTTAAATTCTGCATGAATAGAGCTTTCGTTCAAGTACCAACATGCCTGTAGTCTTAAGTCAGTGGTTCTGGTACTGCCTGGCAAGTCATTCTGCAGTTGCTGCAAGCGCAGCTGCAGCGTGACTTGACAGGCAGTGCCAGAACCACATACCAAGGAATGTAGCCATAGTATGGAATGAGTTATAGCCGCACCACAATCTGAACGTTTACCTAAAATGTGGAAATTCTATTCTGAATTCATATGACTACAAAGCATGTCTTCACGGTATATGAATATGTTAAATTGTATAAAAATGTACATAAATATATTCTTTTTGCTACTGAATTACATTCATAAAGCAGAAAAAAATCAGCATTGTTCTTTGGTTGCTTTTAAAATTAAAACACATGCCACAATACAATAATAATATGTGCAAGCAAATGCATTAAAACTCACACAAAAAGGCTAACCACGTCTCAGATGAAAAGGCCAGAATGACAAACATGGCACAATAGGAGACTATTCCCGTTTCCATTAAGACTGTATCCTTCACACCGAATATGCTCTTTAATATGGGGACACCTACGAGCAAACTTAAGAAACGGCTGATAGATCCAAGGGCAGTAAAATATCCAAAAGTAGTCTGATCCCAACTTAAGGGTCGTCTCCGTAGAAATAAATACTGGATACCATTTGCTGTTGGAAATTTATACAGTAATGTAAAAACCTTAAACAGAGCACACATAAAAAGATAAAACAAGCAAACACAAACAAAAATGTATAGGTATACATTAACTGTCATGGTGTGCAAATACTTTTAAGTCATATATATATATATATATATATATATATATATATATATATATATATATATATATATATATATATATATATCAGCGTGATAGCAACGATACTCTATTAATTGTATGACAAAAGATCTTTTACTTCATTTAATGAACCATCATTACGGCCTGCCCGCTGAAATAATATTCTCTAAAGAAGACAGCTTGCACTAGGACCATCATCTTTCAGGAATTTTTTCAGATGAGGAAAGGAAACGAAACTTTTCGTTTACATGTAGCAAATTTTGCTTGAAACACATTTTGAGCAACTACTTGGGTACTTCACTGCTGCTACAATATAATAATTTCAAATACTCACAACCATTGTAAATGTCCACACCTAAAAACATATATATATATATACATATATATATATATATATATATATATATATATATATATATATATATATATATATATATATATATATATATATATATATATATATACAGTGACACGTCATTATAACAACACTTAGATATCCAACATATTCAGCTACCCGACACGTTTCTTAGGGAACAGATGGTGCCACTATAATGAGTTTTCACTGTATAAATAAATAAATAAATAAATATATATATATATATATATATATATGTATGTATATTGAAAACATACTTCCAAAGCATAGGGACATGATTACTATTACAGACAGTCCCAGGCCCAGGTGAAATCTTCGGTTTTCTGCCCGTTTCTTGTAAAAACATCTCAAAGATCCAGTGATTGTTTTCAAACTGAACAACTGCAAGCATGGGTTTTTCTCGATATTGCCCCTTCGAGAAATCTCGTCTGATTTCGGTAGTTGTGCTTGAAGCGTTTCTTTAATATCTGCTGTTTCCCTTTTGATGATTATAGCAACAACTGTCACAGTGTTGATATTTCCATCTTGATAGGGTTCTTGGTTATTGGAATTACCAATTTCTTGTCCAGTCAATCGACTATTCCCCTTCAATTGCTCTTCAACGCTTCGTAGCCAAAGCCAAGTATATAGTATAGTGAACACAATTATGATATTGATTACTGCAAAGACTACTATAAAGTTGGTTAGATCTAACAGCAGACCACTTGCCACCCCAGCAATTATTCTTCCCAGCATCATCATTGAGTGTACAATGGAATTTCTGAAGGTTCTGTTCCTTCTCTCAACAACATCCCCGATGTAACTATAGGCTGACATAATTATGCCGCCTATGTTACCCATGGACCCTCCAACAAGAGAACCAATTGTTATGAAAGCAATGTTAGCATACAGGAAATAGCTGTTTAGTAGACATCCTACTCCTTCAGCAATAATTCCTAAAAGACATATTACCATTACAAGTCGCCGGCCAAGTTTGTCGCTCCAAGGACCCAGAATTTGGGGCGAAAAGATCGATGGAATCGCAATACAAAGGCTTTCTACGAGAACCCAGTGAGAAGCATCAGTTTGAACTGTATCTTCAGCATATGTATAATTTTTCAAGTTGTCACAAACACTTTCGTTGAATTTACTTAGGCACACTTTTCTGTAAATTAACGCTTGCTTAGTTGGTAACATCATGAAGTTAGCAAGCACTCCCAACAGCATGACAGGCTCGACTGTGATATAGTAATGTAGCAAGTCGTTGCAATGTTGAAGTCCCCTTATTTTCTTTCCTCTTCTCAGTCCTTCCATGTTTTATCTTACATTTAAATGTACGCGGCACACAGTTCTGAAATAAATTATTAGAGTAAGCTTTTTTTCATCCAAGTAGGAGTTGATATATTTTACTACTTAAATAGCTTCTCCAGTGTGAGGCAGATAGACAATTGGTGATAATGCCGTTTTTGATGGTTCGTTATTTTCTTGCCTCGTGCTTAAGCTAATTTATGGATATTTTGAATAATATGGCCATTTTTGGCAATGGCAAGTCTGGTATTTTGAAGAAACAAACATGTTTCCCTATGACAACTGAAGATTGCAACAGTGCAACATGTAGCAATCAATGGATACCACGACAACTGGTATGAAAAATGATAAAGGAAAACTATCTTAATTTTTGCCTATGAAAGGGGAGGGCGGGATTACAACAATGACCCCATACAAATGTATCGGAGGCCTGTATTTATTTCGGTATCGAAACTACAAACAGTGGTTAGAACGTTTGAAGCCGTGTTTATCTTTGTGAAACAACAATAAAGTCACAAAAATAAAGACATTAACATAAAATTCTGGTCAATCTAGCTTTTTCCGTGACGCCAAGAAAACGCCAAACAAGAATATTGTGACAGCCCTGTGCTGGGCTGACCTTGCATGTGTATACTGAAGTGGTCATGTGAACTTCAGAATGATATCAAGGTCGTCTTTCTTCAAGACCGTTCGAAAAAAAAGTCGAGAAAAGATTTCACACACACACACACACACACACACACACACACACACACACACACACATATGCACAAAATAAAACGTAATTGCAGGCCACGTGGGCCAAAAAATAACGTCTGGTGTCCCCGGAAGTGCGATTATGCTATTTCAAAGCAATTGGCTGGGCAATTTCTGAGAAGAAAAATTTGTAACACTTTGTCAAAAATGAACAAAAACAAATTAACTACAAAGTTACAAAATCATTAGATCGTGACCATTCGCACAAACTTGGCAGAGATTTAACTACAGAACTTCTAAACAAAGTTTGAAGAGAATAAGCTTGGGCTTTTGGAGAAATAACAAATTCGAAATGTGAACAATGAACGGCAGAACACCATGCATTCTAAAAGCTCAGCTGACCGACAATATCAGCATTTAAAGTGATCCATATCATGCACTGAGGTTCTTACTAAATTATTTTGTTATGAAATATATACACCACACGAATTGCCACCTTTGGTCTACGAGTACTCCACATCTTGGTGAGTTTACTTTGCACTGTCGCTTGGATTTCTGCATTGTCTTAATGTCTGTTTTCTTTAATTTGTTTCTTTATGCCTATTTTCGTCCTGTGTTTAAGGTTTCTCCGCTGAGAGGGATTCACAAAAGGCTAAGTCCTGCTTTCCGATCGTGTATTGTCAATTTATAAATGATATTATTGAACCATATTTGCCTCCTAAACAGCCTTTCTCAGGTTTTGGGCGAAAAAGGCCCATTTCACCAAATATTTATTTCTAGCAATGGTTACAAAACTGAGTTGTGACCCCACTCTGGTTCATGGGTCAACCAGGAAATGATTCATTGTCGATTTGACCAGGGGTACTGTTTCGACAAAGTTGCATTGAAGCTTAAATTAGCAGCATATGTAATGTAAAAACAGTAATCTCCAGACAAAAAGCAGATTTTTGCCCGGAAACACAGAAAGGCTGCTTAGGAGGCAATGATATGTTGTATTTTTCTTTCTTTTTCTTTTTTTTTTTAATTCGGTTAGTAAGATACGATTCAATCTAGTACCGGTACAACTCAAATTTACATGATTCCGTATTCCGTAAATAGTTATAGCTACGGCCAACCACAAATAAAAAACCTTTTCAGTTATATGTTGCCATCTTTTTCTTCGAGCAATAAAATGTTGAATTCATTTGGGGATCACCAGACGGTCACAAATGCAGCAATAGGAGAACACACAGACTATTAAGATTATAAAGGGTGATAATAAAGAAACATTTTGTTTAGAGCGTAAGTCACTGTCGTTGCGTTTATGTATAAACATGCTCAATCAACATATGTGTGGCCAAATGTTAAGGGCAACAAGGAAAACACGTCACCATTCTTTTTATCTTGTTTCGATTGTATATCTTTATTCAATACATGTTAGGGACATTAAATCCTCCCAAAAAGAGCCCATGATAGGTCGTAATGTTAATATTGCCTCACATTGAGAATCAAGTATAATCGAGTACGTTTTAGACTGAAATTGGTATACATCCATTTGCCCATTTTTAGGCATGGGGCACGAGCGTTTTTTGTTTGTTTGTTTGTTTGTTTGCTTGTTTGTTTGTTTGTTTGTTTTTTTTTTGGCCAAGCAGAAACATTAGTTGGTCAACACCCTTGCGCTAATGGATTTTACTGTGTGGTGATTGGCGCACCTCACCTGCGGTGTATTGTGTTACTCACTCACAACACAATTGGGTTCCTGTACTATATGTGTGCTGTATTCACCCAAACCCATGTATATATAGAGCTTTGAACCTAAATGTACATTGAGCTCTAAGATCGGGTCCAAGATCGAAACCAAGAAAGCGTACATTTGTGGTGGTTGTAATGTGTCTGTCTCCAACAGATTTCATTGAAGAGGCATTGTGTAGCTAAGCACCCAGAGGTCCCTGAAAAAGAGACATTGTGCAGCTAATTACCCAGAGGTCCCTGAAAAAGAGAAATGGTGTGGCTAAGCACCTGGAGGTCCCTGATCAAAGAGACACTGTGTAGCTAAGCACCCAGGGGTCCCTGACAAAAGAGACATTGTATAGCAAAGCGCCCAAAGGTCCCTGAAAAAGAGACATTGTGTAGCTAACCACCAAGAGGTCCCTGATCAAAGAGACATTGTGTAGCTAAGCACCCAGAGGTCCCTGCCAAAGGAGACAATGCGTAGCTAAGCACGCAGAGGTCCCTGACCAAAGAGACATTGTGTAGCTAAGCACCCAGGGGTCCCCGACAAAAGAGACACTGTGTAGCTAAGTACCGAGAGGTCCCTGACAAAAGTGACATTGTATAGCTAAGCACCCAGGGGTCCCTGACAAAAGAGACATTGTGTAGATAGGCACCCAGAGGTCCCTTACAAAAGAGACAATGTGTAGCTAGGCACCCGGAGGTCCCTGAGAAAGGTAATTTAACTGAAAGTAAAGCAACCACGAAGATGCACACTCTGGAGTTTTCACATCGAAAACCCAAATTTGGTTGTGAATTCTTCAGTTGGAAATGATAGAACTACTGCTATGTAATCCCTGTGCTGTCATCCTTAGACTATATGCTATGTCAACAATATATTGGATTGTTTAGACTGGTGGACCAATAGGCTTGAGTGATTGACATCAGGAGCAATTCACCTGTTCAAAGTGCCTGGTAAAATGTTTAATTATTTCTATCTTTGTGAATGTTAACATGGGTCATTCGCAACCAGTGGACATTTTGATGTTACATTGGTCAGGCTAGTGTGAATTTTGAATGCAGTGTTCCAATTAGTGCTATATTTTTTGTTTTTTCCTGTTGAAAGGTTATGTTAAGGGCAATTTTATTTTCCTAGATCTGCGTGGTGGCCAGCATTGTGGCATAAAAATGTTTATTAGCTTGAGTTTATTTGCATACATATATATCTCTAGGTAGCTTGTCTGATATAAGCTTGTTAACAGGACTTAAGTGTTTACATGTACTGTAGGTATCTGCAGTCTCCTCAGCTTGATATTATAAGTTTAGATTTACTGGCTATCATTACAGCCTGTTGTCCACCTGTTGGACGGTTATTTGTATCTTATATATGTACCTCCAGATCTCACCACCAAACGGCCGCCTAATGTTACTCTAGACAGAGGAGTTATGTAATTGATACCAGTGTTACATACTTTCGTGGTATGGTGCTGAATTGTAATTGTGTAATCATAATAACTATGATACTTCATTACCTAATACCCATGCAGGGTTAGAAGATATGGTTAAGAGGTTTGGAGGGGGACTGTGGTATGTCAAGAAAAAAGTAATTGAAGTTTATGAGACATCATCGATCGTTTATAAATGTTCTGAAGAAGGCCCATACAGTAGGGATTTATATGACTTGTAAAGTTTCCTGACAGTGTTGTGTAGATCAGAGTGGTTTGCAGTTTTATCTTTAATCATGTATTTTGATGTATTTTGTATGTAATAATATGAATTAAGTAGCAAAGTGCAGTGTGTTAGGTATATTTTGATGTCACTAACAAGGTTCTGCCTCTTAAAATAATAAAAAGACAAGTGGCACTTCCTCATTTTGAATGATGGAATCCTTTACTACCCTGGTGAAATATCGATCATAGGGTTTTTCCTTGGTGGTTAAGCTTTAAGAAACAATGACTTAGGATACAATATACAAATGTTCTGGGATTAAGATTATGCTGGTGACTTACTAACATAAAGGCAACAAAAATGAGATATCTTGATTTCAAACAGTTAACACATATACATGCTCTTATACGGTCACACAAATTATTGTCAGCCATGTCGCAATCGTCATATTTACGCGATACTGTTTGGTACTTGATGTTTGTTTTCTCAGTTTACCAATTGCTTTTAAATTCGTGTGGTGATACAATGAAGTTGCCCTTTGAATTGTGCAAGAAGAGATGGTATAATAATGTTTAACTAATTCCATACGAGTCCCTGATTTTTCTGTATATTTACATAGATCTAAGACGACAATTACATATTTGAATTCTTCATGAAAGAGCTTTGGTTCAAGTACCAACATGCCTATAGTCTTAAGTCAGTGGTTCTGACACTGACCAAGGCCTGTGACCATAGTATGGAATGAGTTAAAATTTTAAAATCTACGAGCACAGCATTTGTATGGCAGCTCTGCCTGGGGATGACATCCATTTTATATATGAAGATAGAAATTCTGAGTCCATGGTGTGGCTTTGATGGTTTTTATGATAGTTATAGCAGATCTCCTTTGGGGGTTGCGTAAAAAGATGATAGCCACATGACGGGAGCATATATTTGATTGAACTCATGGAAGTTTTGATGTTTCAAGGCTGCAACATGATTTTGTCATTACCTTTGTATGTCTTAAGTTTTGTTTGAATGTACACAATGGTCAAGGGACAAAGCAAACCCGAAGCGCACCTGTGTTGCATGCCACTCTGGACTACATGTATAAATAGCTGTCTATGTATTTCAAACTTTCCCAAATCTTGTTCTTGCAATTTGGCTGAAAAGGGTCCACAGAAGTTGCACTACTTCATTCAGATGTGAGATCAAAGCTATGTTAAAATATTGAGCCAGGATGTGATGGAATCACGATGCTTGGTGTCCTTGTGTCGCTACTAGCATCTGTGTCTGACCATCCCAACTTTATGATGCCAGGGCACTGCACAATGCTGGGGTGGAGGAACACAGTTATGAATTGAGGTGCACTGTGCTGATATACCGATATGTAACCTTACTGTGTAAAATGTGTAGTGGTAACTAAAGACCTTATATAATGTGTGCATGCACATCCCTGAGCATACAGAGAGTGAAGGTACAAATCCACAGGGTATATGTAAACTTAAGTAACTGTGTTGATCAGAAGATGTAGGTCCACAGTGTATGTGTAAACTTAAGTATCTGTGTTGATCAGAAGGTGCAGGTCCACAGTGTATGTATTAACTTAAGTAACTGTGCTGATCTCAAGGTATAGGTCCACAGTGTATGTGTAAACTTAAGTAACTGTGCTGATCTCAAGGTATAGGTCCACAGTGTATGTGTAAACTGAAGTAACTGTGCAGAGAGTGAAGGTGCAGTTCCACAGTGTATGTGTAAACTTAAGTAACAGTGCTGATCTGAAGGCGTAGGTCCACAGTATATGTGTAATTTTAAGTAACTGTGTTGATCTGAAGGTGTATGTCCACAGTGTATGTGTAAACTGAAGTAACTGTGCAGAGGGAAGGTGCAGTTCCACAGAGTATATGTAAACTTAAGTAACTGTGCTGATCTAAAAGTGTAGGTCCACAGTGTATGTGGAAACTTAAGTAACAGTGCAGATTTGAAGGTCTAGGTCCACGGTGTATGTGTAAACTTAAGTAACTTTGCTGATCTGAAGGTACAGGTACAAAGTGTATGTGTAAGTTACTGTCTTGATCTGCAGGCGTCAGTCCACAGTGTATGTTAACTTTAGTAAATGTGTCGTTCTGAAGGTGTAGGTCAACAGTGTATGTAAACTGAAGTAACGGTGCTGAAAGTGAAGGTACAGGTCCACAGTGTATGTGTAAGCTTAAGTAACTGTGCAAAGAGCGAAGGTACAGGTCCATTGTGTATGTGTAAACTTAATCAACTGTGCTGATCTGAAGGTGTAGGTCCCCAATGTATGTATAAACTTAATTACCCGTGCAGAGAGTGAAGGTACAGGTCCACAGTGTTTGTGTAAACTTACGTAACTGTGCTGATCTGAAGGTACAGGTCCATAGTGTATGTGTAAACTTAAGTAACTGTGTTGTACTGAAGGTGTAGGTACACAGTGTATGTGTAACTTAAGTGCCTGTGCTCATCTGAAGGTACAGGTCCACAGTAAATGTGTAAACTAAGGTAAATGTGCTGATCTGAAGGTGTAGGTCCTTAGTGTATGTTTAAACTTAAGTTACTGTGCTGATCTGAAGGTGTAGGTCCACAGTGTATGTGTCAACTTAAGTAACTGTGCAGAGAGTGAAGGTACAGGGCCACAGTGTATGTGTAAACTTAAGTAACTGTGCTGATCTGAAGGTGTAAGTCCACAGTGAATGGGTAAACTTACGTAACTGTGCTGATCTAAAGGTGTAGGTCCACAGTGTATGTGTAAACACTCAGTAGCTGTGCAGAGAGTGAAGGTACAGGTCCACAGTGTATGTGTAAACTTGAGTAGCTGTGCTGCTCTGAAGGTGTAGGTCTGCAGTTTATGTGTAAACTTAAGTAACTGTGCTGATCTGAAGGTGTAAGTCCACAGTGTATGGGTAAACTTAAGTAACTGTGCTGATCTAAAGGTGTAGGTCCACAGTGTATGTGTAAACTTGAGTAGCTATGCTGCTCTGAAGGTGTAGGTCCGCAGTGTATGTGTAAACTTGAGTAGCTGTGCTGCTCTGAAGGTGTAGGTCCGCAGTGTATGTGTAAACTTAAGTGACTGTGCTTATCTGAAGGCGTAGGTCCACAGTGCATGTGTAAACTTAAGTGACAGTGCTGATCTGAAGGTGTAGGTCCACAGTGTAGGTGTAAACGTACGCAACGGTGCAGAGAGTGAAGGTACAGGTCCACAGTGTATGTGTAAACTAAAGTAAGTAACTGTGTCGATCTGAAGGTGTAGGTCTACAGTTTATGTAAACTTAAGTAACTTTGCAAAGAGTGAAGGTACAGGCCCACAATATATGTGTAAACTTAAGTAAATATGCAGAGACTGAAGGTACAGGTCCAGAGTGTATGTGTAAACTGAAGTAACTGTGTTGATCTGAAGGTGTAGGTCCATAGTGTATGTGTAAACTTACGTTACTATCCAGAGAATTAAGGTAGAGGTCCACAGTGTATGTGTAAACTTATATGAATATGTTGATCTGAAGGTGTAGGTCCACAGTGTATGTAAACTGAAGTAACTGTGCAGAGAGTGAAGGTGCAGGTCCACAGAGTATGTGTAAACTTAAGTAACTTTGCTGATCTGAAGATGTAGGTCCACAGTGCATGTGTAAACTTAAGTAACTGTGCAGAGAGTGAAGGTACAGGCCCACATTGTATGTGTAAACGGAAGTAACTGTGCTGATCTGAAGGTGTAGGTCCACAGGGTATGTATAAACTTGAGTAACTGTGTTGATCTAAAGATGTAGATCCACAGTGTATGTGTAAACGTAAGTAACTGTGGTGCTCTGAAGGTGTAGGTCCGAAATGTAAATGTTAACTTAAGTCACTGTGCTGATCTGAAATTACAGGCCCACAGTGTATGTGTAAACTTAAGTAACTGTGTTGATCTAAAGATGTAGGTCCACAGTGTATGTGTAAACGTACGTAACTGTGCTGATCTGAAGGTGTAGGTCCACAGTGTATGTGTAAACTTAAGTAACTGTGCTGATCTATATGTACAGGTCCACAGTGTATGTGTAAACTTAAGTGGCTGTGTTGATCTGATGGTGTAGGTCCACAGTGTATGTGTAAACTGAAGTAATTGTGCTGATCTGAAGGTGCACTTCTACAGTGCGCAGTGGACAGTGAGGTGTGCTCCTATTCCCCTTTTCGTTATGGAGACAAAGAGGTTTGTTTCAGTTTCTGCCAAAAAAGGCATTAAAAACATAACAAATCACCTGAGTGTGACCATTTGAAAACTATTGGTACGGAAGTTCGAAGTAAATATCGGTGACAGTTTTGGATGACAAGATGAAAATGTTAGTTACCAACACAATCTCCATTGATGTGTATTGTAACCACTAAGATTGATACATTCACCAACAAGTATGGGAATTGAAAAAAAACTGGTCAAAAGTCAGGAATACTTCATATCAACACCTGATGAACAAAATTCGTATGCCGCTTTCATAAGGTTCGTTTCCAGGAACTTTCTGCGTGCGATTCAGAAAAGAAGTAAAAAAATGGTGAATAAGAATAAAAGAAAAAATGCAATGCTCCCTGTTGCACAAATAAAAGTTAAGGGGTATCAAATAGTGTTACTACGCAATTTGAAAGCTCCTGGACAAGTGCGCAGACTCACTAAATAACTTCAGTTGAAATGTCGTATAGCTGAGGTAAAAACTAGTTCGTTTGGGAGGAAACTTAAGCATTTATGCAGCGATTTATTCCAAAGGGTACATCATATTCTACTAAGGCAATTGGATTTAACCATTACATGTCGCTTATTGAACAGATATACGACACGAGGGTGATTGTAGTTGCAAATAGGGGAAAAAATATCAAAACAAAAAACAAAAAAATGACATTACGCATATTTATGCACATTAACTCAATTAAATGAACGGTTGGGAGATTCAAGAATGAGCAAATCATCAACATTCATTCTACAATACCAATGTGAATAAACAAATTTTACTCCTGACTTGAGACAAGCAGTCACCTCTAATGGGTCACTGGTGTCTTGAAACCATTTGTTTGCAACACTGGTTTTAAACCATGCGTGTTCTGTGTGCCATTTGGAAGCTAATTAAAAGGTGAAACATGAAATTAAGAAGAAAAACTCTGCTGTAGGTTGCACTTAGCGAATAGTATTTCTGAGGTTCTAACATATGTCGACAGTTTAGTCTTAACACTGCCCAGTTGCAAAGGTCCTAGTTAGGTAAGCCATAGGCATACGCCCAACTTGCGGTCAGGTAACCACGGTTTATGGATCCTATAACCCTGGGTCAAAATGATGGTGGTTTCATTTGCAGAGGTCGAGGTCCAGCCCCAGTTATGTGACTCTGACTTATCTGCCAGGCAGATCATTCAGGTCTTGTCATTCTTGTTCTTTAAAAATATTATACAACCCAATTTCATAAGTTTGGTAGTAACACACGCTGACAATATGACAGTTGAAACTGTAGTGGACACTGAAACCTCCAACGTTCACCACGACACCAGAGGAAGGCAGAAAAGTAAAAGCTAAAAACTGGAAAGGAAGTTCTTGTACCTGTTAAGCTGATCAAAGAAGATATTGGCTTCATTAAATTGAAAGATGGCACATTGATAGAAAAAAGAGGCATCCTGGGACAGAATCGTTACAAAATTTAGCAGTGGACATGGTGGCAACCAACAGGATAAAATACAACTCAAAAGCTGCTGACAAAATTTGAAAAAAAAAAAAAAAACAAAACGGAAGTGTTTGTGGAAATGAGTATCGAGTCGGTAACCAATTTCACTCTTTTGATATATTCTACTGCCATGTGTACTACCCGGCCACCTGGAAACAATATTTATAATTTTTTGGGTTGAATCTCCAACCACTATAAATTGAACAGAACCCATTTGTATTTGGGAAGAGCTCTGCCTGCTGTCCTCCTAGTGAGAGTATGGGATGTGAGTGCAGTCAATTGCCTCAACAATGCCAAGGATGGTACTTTTTCATAGAACTTCTGCTAGATGGCAGTAAGTTCCCTCAACCTCGGAAAAAATATATACTGGGTCCTATGCCGACCTATTTCCTTCGAAACAGGCATCACGATTCTACTGGCAATTGAAATGTGAATCCCAAAGAAGTCAGTATCTACACGTAAGAAGCTTTCTGTGACATAGAAAACATAAAGCCACCAGTATTAGCAGAAGTGGAGGAATGTATATTTGGTAGCACCTGTATGCCCCATCTAGTCTGTATTTTAGTGAACCCACAATCATATACACTGTATCCTTTCTGAGTCGGAATCTGTTTCTAAAGTCCATCTCAACAAACATTAAAAAAGAATAATTCCTTTGCTGAATAACTCTTTCTGTCTCTCTCGTTGGAAATGGCATTCCATCACTAGGTAAGGTCAAGATCAGCTAGTTCATGTGGGTTCTCAGTAGAGGGCTCCGCAGGTGGGTGGGCTAGGTATTATGTGTATTTCCATTAGCTTCCATCGTAATTGGTACCTATGTAACTTGAAAGACATTCTACCGAGAAACACCAAGTTTCTTGTGGCAAATGGTTGTAGATATTTAAAATACTCCTGTGTATTGGGCAACAAGCTTTTCAATGAAATGCATGTTACTTTAACATATTATCTAATGGGAATACATATACACACACTTACTAATAGCTACCGATCCTATTTCACTTGGTCCAACTGGTCCAAAAGATTCCCATTCTAACCGGAATATTTAGCTAGTTTTGCATACAACCACACATGTAGCACCCTCTGTGTAATTGTAACCCATCATGTACCCTGGGTTACATTTAATACTAAAATAGAGTGTGGTTTCACAATAACCTCAACCTCTGCAAACGGCTCATTTTTGACCTCAACATAACCTGGGAATAACCACAGGTTTCTTTGACTGCAGACTAACTTCAACCTCTGCGAATGGACCTAAAATATTGCAGCTAACGTGACTGAGTCTCAATGCCTTTTACTGAAAATGATCCGCAACCAGAAAAGCATCATGTTCTATCTAATGTTCTATTAAATCCAAGCAAAAGTAAATGGACATCATACAGTCAAAGTGAAACATGTCAATTGGGCTGTGTGGCTATATGCATACCCATAAGCTTATCAGTCTTGATTCTGTTTGTGGCAATATTGAACCCCCCATTAATAAATTTGATTATCTGGTCAATGTTACCATGCCACATCGTGGAACCTCACTGTTTTCCTGCCGCTTTTGCTTAGATAAGTCCCACTACATGTAATTTTATGGCCGCCAGAACATTTGAAAGAAAAGGTAAATTTAACAGATCCTAACTGCATGCTTCACAGCATCTCATTTCGTATTGAAATATATCGATTAAATCGTATGTTTAAGCTCCCTTTGTTCCAACCGAGATTTTCAAATTGATTGCAAATGCATATACATAAACCTTATGTATTCCGGTCTTGAAAAGAAGGCTCTCATAAAGAGAATAGATAGAGTAAAATTTCATAATTATAAATCGACAGCTAAGGGTCATTCAAGTTAATTTTTTTGACATACTATATTTGTAGAACCAAATTAAAACACTGATACATTGTTATGGTATCACAACAAAGAAATATCAAAACTCTTCTGGGCAGGCCATAACCCACATAGATATCACCTGTTAACTCATTGAAGTTTGCGCTGACCGAAATTAAAATTAAAATATGTGACATTGTATGTGCAGTATGTATTATCAATGGAAATATGAATGTGCAGTGGGACAATGAACATATATAATCCCGTTTCCATTACAAATCACCCAAAAGCGCAGGGAAGTAAATTGTCGTCTGCCTTAACGATTTTACATAGAAAACATCTTTCCTGATCTCTGTATGCAACGCCATTTATGATAGCACTCCCTACGCCAATGCGCGCCCTAGGCAAATAGGATTCCTAGGCGTGGATTGGGCACCATTCATCCTAGCCTCGCCAAGAAGAGCTATTCACTCAGTCGTACTCTGTCCAGGAATGGGTTAAATCTTCTGTCATCATATCATTTTGATACTTCTGTTAATGTTATCGTATACGTCAAGTTTTCACATTAATCTGATTGGCCCGATCAATGCATTTTAAACGCCGGACAAGCTCTCAGATCAGCGTTAAAAGTATCTTTTGTGATTATACTTTTACCATATTTAGCATGCTATATCTAGTAAACAACAGACCTTGCAGGCCAACACACGCAGATTGATTTTTGTATCAATACAACATTACACAACAGCATTGAGGCTACAAAGGTCCCATATTAGGACACATGCCCTACATTGGATCACTTGGGGAGTTTATTATTTGTCAGATCAATAACCATCGCAAGACTTTTTTTCTTCTTATCTTTGTCTGATGTGTGCATACGCAATGTACGAAAGATACAATTGATAAGATGTTTGTGTGGAAACGGTTAATGTTGGATTCTCGTGTTTTCATAATTTATAAGAGGTAATATTGAAATACTAGTGCCCCTCGTATATTGCAAATAAATTTTAAACGATTTATGCACGCCCTATTACCTTTTGCTTTTCGCGCAACTTGGTGTTCATACTTTCTGATAACAGAGTCTTTGTAATCCCCTTATATTTTGCACTACTCTTTTAATCGCCTAACAAATGTTTGCAATTATGAAAAAACATCTTTTATAGTGAGTGCAAAAGGGGAACAATAGTTACTTTACATTCCCTTGATCAGTGCCGAAGGAAGATTGCAATCAGCAGTATGCAACTCAATGAATCTAATGGTTTCAAGGTATAAAATCGACAAATATAATTTGAAGAAGCTAAACGTAAGTTTCTGTCTTAAGCGCATCCACAGTATCGCGCCCTTTGTAGCTAATACCATAGTTGATGGGAACAATTGTACTGCACAATTTGTCAGAGAACTTTGCCTTGCTGGCGAAGACAAATTAAATACTATATACTCACGGCAAGATATTTGTGACACCATTACCATGTTATGCACCAAACGTTTGTTGTGAATCACACATAAGATCCACAGGACCTTCCAGGTCATGATTCTTGAAGATTGATAATTTATACTTTATACTTGTATGCATGTGGTGGACGCAATTTTTTTTTTGCTTGCTTGAAATGTCTGATAATTCTTGTATGTGTACCTGCTGAGTAGGAATTAAGATGTATATATATATATATATATATATATATATATATATATATATATATATGAGGGCGGATATACCAGTCGCCATCCCGAGCGGGCAGACAGATGGATAAGAGGGCAGATAAATGGCTGAGCGGGTTGTGAATGAGTATTAACTTCGCAGACTAGAAAGGAAATCAGCTCACGCCACGTGAAAAAGCTACGTGCAAAAACGTAACGGAAATAAAAGTGCTTCTGCTATGGTCTAGGCAATCTATCCGTGGGTAAGCCAAGATTTAGAACATTATGAACTTTATGCGGCAAGCACTGTTAAAATTGTTGATTTTTAAGAATAATAACAAAAAAAATAGTCGCTTTAAGGCGTGGTATACTTTTATAACAATTTACATAGCACATACCACTTTGTTGGAAACATGTCTCAATAAATGTATACACTAGACTTCTTATTAGATGGCATATGAACTATTTATTTCCTAACAGTTTACATTTGGATTAAGCCATTAAAATTGAAAAATCTCTGCAAGTGCTAAGAAAGTGAATCTCAATTGTTTAATGAATATACATTCATTTTACCTGTTTTTTCGGAAAAAATAGCACAATCAACAAAAATGGAAACCGTTATTTCTTTTCCTATGGAAGAGAAAACAGTACACTTTCTGCTGCAAAACCGTATTTAAAATTTCGGATAATGGTTTTGATTCAAAAGTTACAAGAAGCTTTAATTATAGTAAAAATGAAACGTTTGAAGCATTAAAACAGAAATAAAATTAGAACTAAGCCCTTTTTCAAAACATTAAGATAAACTTTTAGAGGCCGTCGTATTTTATTTAATATGACACTTTAAATAAAACTGATTTCCATTATCCTAAATTCCATTAAAAATATTATGCAAAATTTAAGAATTATAAATAGAATGTAAGTGCATCAATAGCGATACTAAAATTTTATATTTCGTACTAGAATCAAATTTGATGTTATTTTGTTGAGAAAATGTATACTTTCAGATAATAAGACCACAATAACATAGTACCCATAAACATAAATTAACATTTATGCATGGGAATCATCAAATAAACCACGACGGTAAAGTATCATGCCCTTTCTTACTTGCTTATCTGCAAAGGCGAATCGTCCCCCTGTGGTAGTCGGCAGCCTGGCGTTGGACAGTAGAGGGTTAAGCTGGTCATGAAATCCTAATCAAACTGGATTTGCAAAGAAAATTCCACTAAATAACAACAATATTTTCAGGAAGGACAGCGGCCAGTCTTGTGCACGATGCAATCCATCTGATGAGAACTAAGCACATTCTATTTTTACTGCACCTAAACTTTGATAACTAACATTGATTGACCAAACTGCACAGTCATTGGCAGCACAAGAATATATCCAAATCTGGCATAAGCTTTATTGGTTATTTTTTATTATGGTTGGCAGTATCTGTGTATTTGCTTACCTAACAACAAATCTACCGACGAATATGCTAAATACACCAAGTTCTTAAAGAGAGTGAAGAGTTGGGACTGCGGAATAGGGTAATAATTACTAGAAAGTGGTTCTGGACAAAAAGAAACAAATGCAAATCAATCAAGTTTACTCTTTACTATAACTTGAAAACTACCTGAACTGGGACGTTGAGTTCCACATGTTAGTGTTCTTCCACAGATGTCAGACTTACTCAGTACATAGGTGACCTTCCTAAGTTCACAGAACCTCAAGGGTAATAAATCTCCAGGTCAGCTGAGCATAGGCTGTTCACATAGCCCTTTTGTTTAATTCATGTTTATAATCTACACTAAGTTAGGTCCAGCCCGAGGTGCAACTTTTTAGTTCAAGTTCAAATAGATTTTGAGTCATCATCTAGAATTTAAATTTTCTGCATTTGCTCTGTAATCTGAGCAGTTCAGCGCAGGTGAATCATATAGAATTCCTACGCTGTCCTTAATCGAGACATTCTTGTCCGCATTGGAATAAATTACACAAATACTTTCTCGGTGTTCAGTCGAGGGGACCCTTTAACTTTGGGGAGGGTATTGGGAGGGGACCCCCCCCCCCCGAAAGAAAGACCGACGTGACAAAAATTGGTACATATAGGTTCTGTGGTCAATATTCTGTTGCTAGCCACTGGACCAAAAAAAAAAAAAAAAAAAAAAACACTAGTTAGACATTTAAAAAAAAAATGACCTTGTATTTTGGCCTTTTTTATGTTGTTACGTAGAACGTTGCTACTTTGAAAAATACGCAATCCCAAAAATGACAAAGTTGGCAACACTGTGGATAGTGATCTACCAAATTACCAGCAGTGCAGGATCAATTATAGCCTATTTGTATTCTTCATGATGGCAACAGGAATAACAACGCCATCCAGCGGCAGTAGACAAAAATGGACCGTTAATACCGGTTTGTATTGTTTGCTCGTACGAGTATTATGTCTGTGTGCAAACAGATCTTTTTTTTCAATGTTGTTTATATTTTTATTTATTTATTTTGATCTGAATCGCTACCTTGACATTTTGTCGCCAAATTCGAGAGCTAGAAACTTCAAATGTGGCTTATAGAATACATAACTTGCAGGGAAGCTGATTCTCTTAAATCAGTGAAGTTATGAAGTAGAAGCTTGTGAAATTTAGGATCATTAAAATGTGTGGTGCTCATTTGGTTTGAGGTCCCTATATTCGATAATGAAAATACAAAGACCATGGTATCGCTTTTAATAGCAGAAGGTGCTGTCATCCTTTGTCTAGCCATAGTGTCTGTGCTCACACACGAACATTCCGTTTTTCAGTTCTTTCTATTGCAAATCATTGATAGACTTCTGCCTCGTCAACACACAATTGTGCAGCAAATTGTCTTTCATATTTGTCTGATAGCGGTGGGAAAGCATCTGATAGAGCTACAGGCGTATGGCTGCGGCTACATCCAACCCAAACTGTATTTGGTGTATATGTGAAGCTTTTGGACGGAGTGTCCCTGTCTGTCTCGTAAATATCGTGGGTCTGTACCTTCTAAGTGTTGTGTCTGCGTCATTGTTCATTGTACCGTCCTGTGTCTCGTAGTCTTTGTTCTTCCTGTTTTCTCTTTATATATATATATATATTACTCATCTACATATCTAGCATAATTGCTATCACAACGTTTGTTATCCGCTGTTGTTCTGTGTTTAAACTGAGTGACCATTACATATTTATGCAACTACTTTGCTTATTGACAACTATTCGTACTTGTTTACATATTTTTTATTTTTACAACACGAGAAGGATTCATATAGGCATTGCCTTTTTCCCAATTGTAATTTTGTGAAATAAGATATGTTTAAACCATATTTGTCTGATAAAGAGCTACAGGCGTATGGCTGCGGCTACATCCAACCCAAAATGCATTCGGTGTATCTGTGAAGCTATTTGACCGAGAAGTATAAAAAATAGTCTCTCCAATACATCACTGGTTCAGTAAGAAAGTAAAATTTCTAACAGGAAACGATATATTGTGGCAGAACCTTATTTGGCACATGCAAGTTTGTACCTTAACATAATAGTTCTTTTCTCGCTCTGTTGGAATGAGCGCGGTACATTTGGTGATGTAAGCGTTAAGTATAAGGTGTAGCTTATCTTGAGTCAGTGACATCCCTTTCAAATTTATTGGCCAGAACAACAAACAACGTCGGATAAGAATCTGGCACCCGTAAGTTGTAAAGGATCTTTGACATGGTCACGAGCAGGTCATTTTGGATTCAACATACTGGTTCACAGTGTGAGTAAGGCATACAGTTGATCATATAGTGGATCACAGCGTAAGTAAGGCAAAATATACATATACTGGATCACAATATAAGTAAGGCAAACAATAATGAATTTAATCAACGCGCACGTAATTATGACATAAGCTGCACTTTCAGTAGCATGTCAACAATATATGTATATATATATATATATATATATATATGCATATACACACATTATACATATATATGCATATATATACATATATATGTATATATATATGTATATATATATATATATATATGTATATATATATATATAATCATTTAAAAGACGCATGATAGTAAGAGTGGATATTCCCGAACTGTGAAGACAAAAGGAATTGTCGTGTTTGGCAGAGCCCATCCTTTTCTTAATATGAGCAGACAATACATTCTTTAGCAACAGTACCTGTCGTTTTAAAATAATACTTTGCACTTGCTACTCTCCAATATGTTGCGTTTTAATGGGAGGCACGCGAAAACATCAATATGATTGAATGACAATAAAAGCGTTTTTCATTTGGAAAATTAAAATAGCCCACATACTGTGTATGGGGATATGTTCTGGTTAACCCATCCTATCCGCTGGGTATTATCCAAGAGGGCACAGAGAGCCTCCTTGGTATTATCTACCATTTTAGGTGGGCGGGCTCCATTAAGGTCATAAATCCCAGACCCCGTGGGAAACAGATCGATGTGAAAATTGGGGGATCTTTTGGAGCAGGCCAGCTGATGTGGGGGTTGAAGTCAGCCAGAAAGCGGCATTGAAAAGCACATACGAAATGGGATAAATCGCCGCAATTCAGATGGATCACAAGATACGGGGTCCTTGTGAGCGACACTTAAAAACAGTGGGCCTTTGGGATCGATTTATCGACAAAAAGGATCATTGAGAGCGGCAAGTGCCCCCAAAGTTAAATATTTGGGAAGGGCGGCTTAAAAGTACTTTTTCCCCCATTAATTGTAGGGTTGGACCTTTTTAGTAGGGTCTGTCAGGTTACCGGAACCACACATATATTTTTGTTAGGCCTTGGGTAACTTGGACATCTGTTGAAACACGTTGAAAATGGGTGTTCTTTCCACTTTTACACATTACCTCCTTTGACGTCAGTTTAATTTGTTACCTGGCCATAGCTGGAGGCGCTTGTAGCAGATAGAAAACAAACAGGAGATACATAAAATGGCACGTTTTAAATGTGCGACTCTTTAACAATAATAAAAGACCTAAAATGCAAGACCCTGAAATAATTTTTACACAGACACACAGACACACACACATATGTATATATATATGTACATATACATTAACTCGTACACGTTTGTACTCCTGGACTTTTTTTTTCTGTAGAGTGTGATAGGACAGAATATTGACATTCATTGTGGCTCATTCATCCATAATTTCCTGACCATTTCCAGTTTGTATGGATTCACTAGTTTTAAAGGTCTTAGAATTTCTGTCATGTCCGACAAGAGAGGAAAGATCATGTTTTGCATAAATAACTGTGGTATATATCTAAATTGAAGAACTTGAACATCACAAGCATTTAGGTATAATTGTAATAAAAAAGGAACTTGGGATAATCATATACATTTGAGTTTGTTTCGGCGATATAAAGAGTAGATCGTCTGCGTAAACTAAGTTATTTCTTAAACAGAAAAACACTTGAAAAATGTATTTTACTAACATACGACCTGTTATGGACTTTACTGACGTCATCCGGCACGGCTGCACTGACCAGCTGAGTTCAATGTTTGAACCTGAAAACCCGACGGTCCGTAAAGGTAGTGACAGGCGCTACGCGTCACGCTTCAGGTAGACTTTATATGAAGAGACTAAATGGGAGAGCTCAGTGCAATGAAGTTAAAAGCACAAATTGACAATTGTATACAAAATTATTTATCTCCGTTATATCTAAGCGATCGCCTCCCCACCAACACTGCAACGACTTATAATTTGAGAAATGAAAATGACATTCCGGGTACCTCCGTGTAGAGCTATGATGAGACAAAATTCATTTTTCCGGCCACAATAGCGTTGCTGAATTCTCTGGATATTAGCATAAGAAACGCAAGCAATTTCTCCAATTTAAGGCTCAACTGAATAAATCCACCACAAAGGTTCCAAGTGACGTCCATTGCGGCTCTCGAAGAGGTCAGGTACTGCACGCTCGACTCCGCACGTCCTCTAGTTCATTGAAAGACCACTTGCACAGACATAACTAAATCGACTTTGCCCGGTGTTCCTGTGGTTACGTCAGATAAACCACAAGGCATCATCTTCTTGAATGCAACCGTTATACTCGTACTCAAGCAACACTTGTAAGTCGGTTACCTAACCACTTCAACCTAAACATCAATAACCTACTATGAGGCGACCCAAGCCAATCAGAAAGTGTAAACATTAACTTTAATATTTAGGACAGTTCATGATTTCCTTATTCAGACTAAGCGTTTTTAACTTGTCAGTGTGTTTATGGAAAGTTTCATATCATCTGTTGCATAAATGCATTCTTCTGTGAAACTATTGCAATATATATATATATATATATATATATATATATATATATATATATATATATATATATATATATACATATATATACATATACATACATACATACATATTGTATAAAGTTGAATCGCCCAGACTAAGCGTTTCTAACTTGTCAGTGTGTTTATGGAAAGTTTCATATCATCTGTTGCATAAATGCATTCTTCTGTGAAACCATTGCAATATATATATATATATATATATATATATATATATATATATATATATATATATATATATATTTATATATATATATATATATACATATATATATATACATACATACATATTGTATAAAGTTGAATCGCCCTATTAAGATCACCTATGCAACTGAAAAAAGTGGTCTTAATAGGTATTGGTCTTAATGGGATATAATTTAATGAAAGATAATAAATAATGGGTATGTGAATGGGTGATATTAATGTAAAAATGATCTCTTTATGGATGTGGTCTAAAATAGAGACTCTACTGTATGTCCTATTTATACCTACCAATGAAAAAAACACCTCTTTTGAGAGACCAAAATATAATCATCTTGGGATGTCTTTTGAAAAAGTACCGTATAACGTGGTCAAGAGAACAGGATGAAGCGTATAGTGAGGACCACCTGCTGGTTTTCCTGTTCACCCACGCTTTTTGCAGGGGGGAGGGGGGAACTGGGAGACCGGCAGGGATAGGACTTTTTACTTATATGACATGATATGCATATTGTATTGCATATACATTAATTATTTTTGTGCTGTAACTGTGTAACATTTTATTTGTAAAGTATTATTTTTACTTTCAGTTATGTGAATGTATGTATGTTGGTATATCTCTGATGTATTTCAATTGTATACGTTTGATTTTAATTTCAGTTCTATTACGTAATCCATTTCTGTGATTATGGATCATTTTACTTGTAATATTTTGATCGATGTTTCATTTTTCTGTATGTATTTTACCTCTTTGTATACGTATTTATTTCCTCGCTTGCGGGAGCTTCATAAATTATTATTAGTAGTGGTAGTAGTAGACAGGATAACTACACTTCCTTTGTTACGTTTCATGTTTGGTTATTTAGTTACTTAGCTGTGTGTGAAAGGGTCACGTGCTGCGATCCTGAGGGTAAGTTATATTGATCCTTGACGTACCCCTGCCCTGATTCACCTTGGCAATTGCACATTGGAAATCCTCTTTGTGAAGACATTTTTTCAGGTGCTTCCAGGTCAAGTGCCTTGAAACATTTATATGCACAACCAGATTAGAGTCTCCGCTCTACTGGTGTGACATGCAGGTAGAAAAAATGAACTATAATGTTTTGACAAATTGCATGAATAAACAGTTCGCGAAGCTCTGAGGGTAAGTGCTCAACGCTACAGGATGCCTGTCACAGAAATGTAAATAAGCCACTATTCGGAATATTATTGTTTGTAGGAATATTCGAAAGTAACACTGTTTTGTGTACAGTAGAACCCGTCATTGTTGATGCCTCAAGAGAAACTGGATTCGGTGCAGAAACCAACTATTATTTATGCACTGCCGGATGGCCAGGGCAATCTGTGTATCCAATTTTAAAACAAAACAAACAAAACAAAACAAAACGAAACAAAACAAAACAAAAATAATAAAATAAATGAATAAAATAGAATAAGATAAATAAAAGAAAAAAAGAAAATACACCCCCCCTAAAAAAACAAACAAAACAAAACAGGGAAACTATCAAAAACTACTTACTATAACCAGGGACGTGTTATAACACGTCCCTGCTATAACTGTCAGAAAATCACTTAAAGGTCATAAAATTGATTGATTTACACAATTATTTATAAAGTTGCCCACACTTATAAACCTGTTCGTATTGAGTTTTTATCGAACTTTCCCCTGAATAAATATGCATTATATTGTTGGCCTAATTGTCCAATCAGCAAGTGTCTTGTGTGGCCCGCGCATTTATTTTTACACCGGATGCCACAGCTAACGCTGGTGATTAGAGCATGCCTAATGCCAAACAATGCAAATCTATTACATAAAATGTCACATCAGTGGTGAAACGTTTATTTTTAGTTTGCTGACGGTTTGATTTTTTATTAAATCCAAGCGGATTCTGTGTTTTATTTTCAGATTCTTCCACGTGTAGTCCGGCCAGCTGGGTCGAGTACAAAACGTAAACAAAGCAGGGTATGCTTTCCCGAGTGAGTCGCATTAACCCGAGTCATGTCAACTGGTCTATTACAAACAACGCAGGGAAACGCAATATAACGTCTCAAAGTAAAGAATTTCTTGTTATGTTGTTACAGAGAAGCGACACCAAAATGGCAAGAGAAGGCACTGGGCATTGGACAAGGAAACACTTTACCGACTGGCTTTGTCAAGCCAAAACTTCCGTATCTGTGGAACCCGTCATGTTTCTCTACATGTTTGCTGCATCTTTTATAGACCCAGTTGTAATGCTCCTTATTTATGAAAAATCCTGCATGGCCAAGTTTAATGAGACTGTATGTGGAAATCTCACTTACTTCAAGGAAGCAGAAGACGTTGTGCAAACTGATTCAGCTTATTTCATCTTGGTTCTTAATCTTGCCAACACTATCCCTGCCGTGGCATCAGCACAGCTACTCGGAGCATGGAGTGATAAAATAGGTAGAAAACTTGTCATGGCGTTCCCTATTGCTGGTCAGATGATTGCCTCGACTGGCTATCTTGGCAATGGTATTTTCATGCAGGCAAGTGTGGGTTACATTTTTGTTGGCACCGTTATAGGGAGTGCTATTGGTAGCATGAATGTGATGATGATGGCCATTTTTAGCTATTTAGGAGACATAGCAGACAATACAGATAAGACATTGCGTCTTTCCACAGTACAGTCGATGATGATGATAGGAAGATCTATCGGAGGTGCAATCAGTGGAGTTCTGTTGGACACTAGTGGCTATCCGGGCACAATTGCCACGGTTCAAAGCCTTTACGTCTTATGTGCATTGTATATTGCCTTTGGTCTCTGGTCGGTACCCAGGCAGACAAACGAGCACTGAGAAGACTTGAAGGTACAAAATAGAGCATGTGTCTCCCTCGATAATAAAGTACATCCTGGCAGTGACTTTACCCCAAAGGAACATTCAGTTAAGCCTGCTGGAACGCCAGATGGAAGACAAGATCATGGCCAAAGCATGGAAAGAAGGAAACAGAATATTTGTTACAAAATATTTGCATGTGACACCGTCACTGGTTCAATAAGCACTTTAATACGTAAACGACAGGAACATCGCCGACTGCACCTATGTTTGTTGCTGATATGCAGCGCAGTGTACGTCTTCAGTTTTGGATGTAAGTTGTTTATTCATATCTTGAAGTATTGTGAAACATTAATCCTTCCCTTGACCGGAGGTTTTTTATTGGGCATTTGAAGATTGATTGCAGTTGTGGTAATTGCAATGGACGTTTGATAAATTACCGCCTGCAACAACATTCCAAACAGGTAGGTATAAACAAATACATATTGAATTTTGCAATCCCTGTGGAAGTATGAGTGACACTGCGGACTGATCATGTTAAATTAAATTGATTTTTTTTTCATGATGAAGGTGTGAAATAGATTCGTCATCTGAAATAGTATAAATACTTTCAATTAGTAAGATGTATACATTTCATTTTTCATGTGACCTCATCCAAAAGACATGACATTGCCTTGTATGAAGTGTGCTGCCCATGCGCTGTGGCAACCATCTGTCAAAATAGTTACGTGGACTTCTGTTGAATGACCTTGGTGTTGATTTCATGACACAAAAGTAACATACTCACTAATGATTGCACCTTTCTCTTTTGCCCGATAAATGGACATTTTAATGACTGCACATAAAACAGTCGACAGAAAGCAAAAGCGTTATCTTGCAGTTTACGATTCCAGGTCTTTCATAGCATGTTCTCTGTTTAGAACGGTGCGTGTGGTCGTTCGTGATGTGGATATATTGATAGTCTAATATATCTTTCGTGTAAGATACCCACATTCAGATGGTAAAAGTGTTGGTCTGTGTCAGTATCGCTGCTTTGCGTTCTTATACGTTGTGTCGTTACTTTTCATCCCTATACTCCTTGAGATTAACGTTGACACATTTAGCAAAACAGATATTTTAATGATTCGTTTATAATTCAAAGGCCACTAAAATGTTACAATGTGAGCGTCTCTTCTAAGAAGGGTAGTTAACAGATCAATAAGTTGACTAAATTGTTATTATATATGCCGTTCGTTTACTTTCCACAGCATTTAGCGTAGAGTTCTTATTCCTCGCCAAAAGACCTCTCAGTTGGAGCAGATCATTGTATGGATATTACATGAGTTTCACGACGGTGCTGCGCTTCCTGTGTCTCATAGTTTTGGTGCCTACACTGAAGAAATTTGTGCATGCCAAGGACACAGTACTAGTCGTGATTGGGTCCATGTCGTTTCTTGTTTCCAATATAGTCTTGGCCTTCTCCAGAGTGGTTTGGATGCCATTTCTATGTAAATGCAATATTCTAGCACATCGTGTTTGCCAAAAATAATCTTTAAGTTTGCATATTTGAACAAATAGACATGAACCACAGACATCAGATTAAATTTTTTGTACTTTCATTTGTGACATTGAAAGGACACATGTGGGGATTTTTAGCATGCCAAAGAAAACATTTCCAAATCATGAACAAAAATTCAGATATTTTTAGACGTATCAAGTTACCTTGTGAGAGACATGATGCACAGTCAACATACTTTGCTGTGGCGTCATGCTATCGCTTCACTGTCAATATTCATAACTTCAATCTAATGTGTAAAATGGGGAAAACAAGAGCCAAACTAGGGTGAGGGCAAAGCAGTAATTGGAGCAGGTCTCTCTCTCTTTTCTCTCTCTCTCTCTCTCTCTCTCCATCTCTCTCTCTCTCTCTCTTTCTGCCTGTCTGTCTGCTGTCTGTCTCTGTATCTATGTAAAAACACGGATCCATCAACATATCGAAGGTCTCCTCTCTTTGTAAAACAAGAGCGAGAGGTACGACTGACAAAAAAAAAGTCAGCCTTCGAGGTTTCTTGTAGCGGTAGATTCGTGAATGCTATCTTGCTTTCACGGGCGAAGTCTCGATCATCCAGTGTTCCCCAAAGCAGACACCTTGCAAATTAGCTTTTCCGTAAATATTAATGCACGATAGGTTCAAGCCCAGGGTCCAAATGTTACCTAAATAAATATGTTAATAATGTGAGGTGTTCAACTATTGATTCTCATAGACATTTGAAACGGCAAATACATATCAATTATTTCATATTCATTTTTGAGACTTTGGAAAGAAGATGTTTCAAATTACTCTATATATTTAAATGATACAACGCCAATATTAAGAACAGTTGACACGGAGATAAGTTCTTTGTTGAATTGTACCCAGCAAGATAACCGATATTTAATTGTACTGCACACAACATAAAATGTATTTGAAAGAGATTCATGCAAAGTTATAAAAATATGTAGAATATAAATATCTTAATTTACGAGCGATAAGACATATGATATGGTCGCTCAATGGTGCCAACCAGATTTTAAAAAACATCTCGTAATTACCGGATAAAATCTCTTCTTTCTCCCTTCGTTACATGTGCATTTTATCGGACAGGGCATATTTCATATCATTTGACAAATAAACAAAACTTACGAAGTATAATCCCCGTGTTTTCCTCCTGATGTTGATGCAATTCAATGTACTGACATTTCAACTCCTGAAACACAGAAATAGACTCACAAATATATAAATGTGCATCTTTTTATTTTTTTATTTCTAAATGGAAGACTGTAAAAGGCATTAAGAATATAGTACTGCTGAATTTTGTTCCAAACTCTGTGAACTTTAAACATGCCTCAGGGATGTTCGAATGAATCTGGTGCGAAAAAAGTTATCTTTTAAGGTCAGAAATCATTGGTATTTTATCAGGATTTGGTCTTTTAAATTTCGCAGTTTTTGATAACATAGAAATTTTAGTTTGTAATGGTAAAGAGCACAGAAAGTTTACACTTTTTCTGCTGTCGTTCTGCACAGATTATTCGTTTGTTAAAGTCCAAAACTAAAACAAACGTTGGTTGATACAATTTTGCTATAAACACGATTTTTTTTCCTTTCATAATTGAGGTCTATCTGCGACCTGAAATGAAATATTTCGACGCTGTGATAGGGTTTCAAGTGTGAAATCACAGCCGGCTGATGATCAAGTGCCCAAAAGTTTTTTCTCTCTCTCTCTCTCTCTCTCTCTCTCTCTCTCTCTCTCTCTCTCTCTCTCTCTCTCTCGCTCTTTCTTTCTCTCTCTCTGTCTCTTTGTCTCTTTCTTCTCTCTCTATGTATTCATATATATGTATGTATATATATATATATATATATATATATATATATATATATATATATATATATATATATATATATATATATATATATATATATATATATATATATATTTGAAACATACTTCCAAAGCATAGGGAAAATGCAATTTATGTTTGCAAGTATCAAACGAGTAATTAAATATGTCAATGATAATTTATTCATTTCAATAAGATCTTTAGGGACTTTTCAGTTAAATGCAAACAAACTGTAACGGTGAGGAGATTGACTTAGTTGTTTTTATATACATGTACACTGTGAGCACTATTTTTATGAGTCATGGTAGTTCAGTCAAAGTCTTGTAACAAAGGTCCTCCGCAACTATAAGGAAAACATGCCTAAGTGATTGAGTGAAAATGTATATAATATATAATGTATGATGTTTGTACTCCTTTTCTCTGACTAACAGCCGTGTTCCTTGCATCTTTTGCCATCGTCATACCCCTCTGCACGCGTAGCATGATATCCTGCATGGTGGATCCTGATGAACAAGGTATGGTGTGTGGTCCCATACCGTGTGTTGTCCCATACCACGTGTGGTCCCATACTGTGTGTGGTCCCTGACAGCATTCAAGATCACCTTATAGGAAATTTACATGCGTTTTTTTCCACCTTGTAAGAGTTGGCAAATCAGTAAATACGATTACATATTTGTTTAAGAAATTCTGACTGTGGTGCTTTATGGATAACATCTCTCGTGACGCTATGTCAGCAAATGACAAATCTGAAGTATATAGTAATATTAGGAATATCACAGTCCTTTTCACAGCTGCGAAAGCTGATTGAAGTCAAAGTCAATCGAGCATGACATGCCAATTGAAAAAACATTGATGTCACCCGCGCATCAAATGATGCTGACATTCCAATATTGAAATGTGCTGGTGTTGACCATTAAAGCATAAATAAATGAAAAAAAAACCGTGATATAACAACAGCGAAAAGTGGTGAACAAACAGTAATGAGTCTCATTTGAAATGATTATTCAGATGCCCCCCCCCCCCCCCTCGAAACTTGCTTGTTATTAGAGTTGATGTGTGATCCTGGAAACTTACATCAAGGTTATCTACATGGAGTGTAAACATAGTCTTTATAGAGATTATTTTGTGGCCTTATAGATTACATCAAGGTAACCCATATAAATGTTGGCAAAGTAAACTTCACAGAACCGGGACCTGTAAATGATAAACTTGATACCAACTTTGTAGCGAATCCAGCCCAAAGTTATAGAGGAATCATTTTTTTAATGTCAGGACTGGTGGCACAAAACACAAAACATTTAGCAAAATGCACAGATCGGTTAAGTATGACAAAAGGTACAGACCACGCTATAGCCTTGCTAGGTTTCAAGAACAAAGCAGTTTTCAGAAGATGTCGAAAGTGTCAGTGATATTAGAAGCTTGCTTTCAGACAAGCCAAGCCGAAGGAAAAAATGCCTATAAAATAATTTGGTTCAATTTATCAATACAAACTCTCTACCTAATTGTTTTGCATTGTGTTCATACACTAAAATGATACAGAAGGTAATAACGTACACAGTTGTCATGCAGTAAACGCAATGGTGAAAAAATACTCATGTCTCAAATGTTACATTTTTTCTAGTTGTCTACAATTCCACAATTATTGTGCATATGCTACTTCAATTAACAAAGTTTTAACCCTTAAAATGCTAATCACTGCTATAGTTGCTTTCTCATTACCATTAAACATATAATGGCTATAGTTGCTTTCTCATTACCATTAAACATATAATGGTTAAAAGAGTCACATTCCTCATGAAGATACCTTTCATTCAAATACCAGCAAGCCTTGTCTGAAGCAAAAAGTAGTCTTAGTCAACAGCTTTCCGCGAGACACTTTGCGCGCAATGCGCGCAAAGTGTCCTGAGGAAAGCTGTTGACTCAATCTTAAATCGGCACTTCAAGGGTTAATAGCAGAAACAAGGTACTTTTCACCTTGCACATCAGTAATCATGTTAAATAGAAATCACGTTTTGCATCGGTAGTGTCATTAACGCTTGAGAAGGAAATTATTCTCGGCATTCTTTTCAGTCATTTTCCAATTTTTATAATGACGTGAGATATGTGATAGTCTATGTCGTATAACAATAGGAAAAGGACACACTAAATTGTAATATACCTGAATTATGATACATATCCATTATATCTAACGTTTCGAAAAGCCTATAGTTTAAACATGTTGTGCAAAAGACATTGTTTGTCACTGAATGTTTGTCCAAACAGTTATGGACAAATTCATAATTTTCAATTATTGTCAACTTTATGCCGTTGTCTTTGTGCAGTTGAACCCTTTGGTTACAGGACAGCTTTTTGCTGTACTCTCAGCCGTAGAAGGTACATGTGGAGTAAGTGGTCGCGTAGTATTCAACACAATGTACCCATCAACATTGTCCTGGCTTCCAGGCTTTGGGTTTCTACTTGGTGGCGTAATTCATCTTGTACCCATAGTCATTTTTACGTAAAGTATATTCTTTGCCTCTTCAATCAATCATAACCTAATCATTTGACATAACGCTGTGACGTTTGAATTTGTTTAAACTGTTCTTAACAATGACAACATCGTTGTACTATGAAAAAAAAAAAAACCTAAAGGCTAACGTAAAGACTTCAAAGATAGATGTAACATTTAGTCCTAGGTAAGGGAGATACTGATTACAATCTGCAGCGGGAAACAGTGATTGTCTTCCTCACTAAGCAATGTTAATATTAAACGTACTGTGGGGGCCTATAAGTAATTGCTGATATACCTTGAACATTTTTCAGTTTACACATTCCGCAGTATATATCAGGCATGTGCCCTATGACACGTTTTAAGTGTTTAAATGGATTGTGTTTAATGCTATCAGAATGGTTGAAACAAATGTTTACACCTTTCCATGATGCTATAATGGATAGAAATGTATATACTATGTATTTTTTTGTTTCAGATTCTTGCATATCCAACTGAATATTTATCCACTCGTTCACCCACACAGCTGTGACAGAGACTGAAACTAAAGAACCGTTATTTTCACAGTGTAACGGATTGTTGCTTTACCCAACACATTAATATTTTTAAAGGGTAAACACTATTTATGTATGTATTTCTATTTTATTATATCAATGCTTTTTTTTAAAGCAGAAGTTCACCAAATGGCCGTTCACAGAGCTCAACCAGCCAGTTGTTAATTGGTATATCTTTTGATCTGTTGTTTATTAGTCAAAATGTAAACTGGGGAGAGATCATTATATCGATTTGTCTGGACACAGACATGAGTTACTCCAATTTCATTTTGCACTCTGTATACATTTTTTAAAAGTATTTTAAATAAAAACAGCAAATGTGAAATAAAGGTGCTATGAAAGTCACGTGTGGACATATACATCATGGTGATAAACAAATTCTGAATATAATGTGTTAGTAGGACACGTGAAATCTACAGTGACTGCTTACTGTGCGTTTATCTATATAAAAGCTAGAGGCCACACCCACGGTTTAGCGATACCAACAAGATATTTGTCATACGAACTCACAATTCTACTTGTCTGAAACAGCTACGAATACACTAAATATGTTGCTCATTTCAGTGTTTTTGACTTAAGCATCATAAAGTGAGACGTCAATGTTACAATATCAAACTGTCCTAGAAACCAACGAAAGCAACATTTGGGAAAAATAAGACCCGTTTTTGCATTCACACCTTATAATATATTTTACAAGAATTTCAAAGTTTGAATGAAAAATTAAAAAAAGAACCATTTCAAACTGAACAATTAGGAGAATTGTACGTTTACCTTGCGCACTTGCTGTATAAACACAAGACAAGTGGCACAAGTGACAATGACAAACAAAAATTTCTGCTTTATGTGGTTTACAAAATATATACTTTTTGGACCTTTTTTTAATTTATTGTGTTTTATAGCCTATTTTATGGACACCTGAGCTTAGCAGAGCTAAAACTTACAACATCAAATATTGAATTTCATATATCAACGAGCTAAAAATCACAAGTAAACAAACACGGTAATGCTTTAAAAATAATGTTCACCCTCATTGGGCATTCAGTTGACAGACAAAAAGTGTATGCTTCATCTCTAAATATTAGTTATTAGACGCTACAAATTAACAGTATTACAGAAAGATCAAACGACAGTTTGGGAAGGAGACTGAAATTGGAGGCAGCAGCAATAGAAGTAGGGCTAATCAGATAAGGAATGTTGGTCAGATCAACCCTGGAATTCATGCGTTGTGAATGAAACCCTTAAAACATTTTTAATTTAAAATATAACTGAAAGGGTGTTCTGAAAAGCAGTTAGACTGACCAGCAATAAATCCCATACTACCAACAGGACCACATGTACGTTACTGTCTTGTATAATTCAATTCTAAAGCAACGCAGATCCCAAGCACACAGAACTGCCCATTTCACGTCAAAATGTTTCAATTGAATGACTAAACTCTTTGATGTTCCTTTTTCACACATACAGTTGGGCTATTATCCCATAGCAATCTCATCGCATGCGCTTCATGTGGTCCACGCCATATGTACCTGGTAAATTGAAATTTGATTCATGGGCTTTAAGATGTGCATTCATAAACTTTAAAATGCCCACACATGCAGGATAACACGTATCTGTAATCAGTAGTAATATTGAGATGTAAATATAGTAAGGACCGTACAAGGTAAACTGGAAAACTTGGTATCAACATACAATTAGTAAAACTCCTGTAATTTTCATCCTTTGAGAGAACAGCCTAATTGAGCAATCTCTTTAAAAACCCTATATTGCATATTTACTTTCAGTTATACGCTTGGCACATTATTGCGAACTGGTAAAATGAATTGTTTTGTCATACAAGTGCAATGTTATTTTGCCAATGACTATATATTTGTCACTGACAAACGGAACGTACTTGGGTAATTCCATCCAATACACAAAGAAAAACGGTCAGGTGAAATTACTTTTCATGCATCCACTAATTCTTTTCTTCCATATATCCATATGTACCATTATGCCAATAAAATGTATCACCATATGTACCATTATGCCAATAAAATATATCAACATATGTACCATTCTGCCAATGAAATATATATTCATATGTACCATTCTGCCAATAAAATATTTCACCATATGTACCATTATGCCAGTAAAATATATCACCATATGCACCATTGGAAACATCAGAACGAGGAGGAGACGCGAGGCCGTGCGATAATTGACATGTTTTCAAATAACACGGAAAACCTGAACCAGAAAACCACTTAGTTTGCTAACATTTTGCACATCAGTCCCTATATCAGTCTGGTACAGATAGTTTTTGCATCTAGAAAACTTATACACTGCATGTGTAATTCATGAGTTTCAATTTGCAATTTTAAAGTGAACGTCTTTCAACCAGATGCCATTTGATTAGAACTCATTGTTTAGATGCTGTGAACTAAGTTGGGCAATGGTGCCAACCTTAACATGCATTTTCCAAAGCGCGTCGCACTAGTGATACATAAATACTCACAAGCTTATCTGGTGGAAATTCTGTTCGTTTAAGTTCCTTCATATAGTGCCATCTTTTTTATATATCTACTATAGTATAATCTATATGCTTGTCCCCTTGTAAATCATCTTGAATTGCAACACCTTAAAGTGTTGCCTCTGACACTCTTTCAATTTGGATTCCAAGGGCTTTGTCGTCAAGGCATTTGTAATCCGGAAAGTGGTACAAAAGTAGGTGACCATGTGTCTGAATAGTTCGGGGACACTGGGTACTCCGCCATTTGTAAGTGAATGTTTGGGAGTAAGTTTTTTAGACGTTGTTGTCATTGGCTGAGGAAAGTGTCAAGCAAACTGGCAATTTCACGTGATTCGTTTGTAACCAACGTGCTGTCGTTAGTTCCGATTGTATTCGTACAGCGTGGAGCATGGTTATCCAAAATAGTCAGTACACTTTCCTCAAAAAAGCTAAGTTGCCAGTTTGTTTGTCAGAATTGTGTCTAGGACGCTTTTGTTCCTTGTTGCTTGTTTTTCATCTGTTTCAGGTAAAACTACTTCCAAGGCAATAAGTGTTTGGTTGATTGGTATTGCCAGAAATAATAATACCAGCATTTGAATGTTTAAGAAATTCAGATTGTCATTCAAGTGTCATGACGACAGCACTTTAATTATTCCCTGCTCGTGTGGCACTCTAAGAACCTTAAAGACTCATTACAAACGGAAATTACTCGAGGAAGAACCGTATACTTTGTAAATAATGACCGTGTATGTAGTTCCTCAAATGTTCAACAACATGCTAAAAACCTTCTTTGTATCTAAGTAGAATTATAACACTTTCTATAGAATTTTACAAAATTATCATTGATTATAGTCCATCCTGCTTAAGTCATATGTTTATAAGAAAAAAAACATCTTTTGGTCCACGAAAGTTATGAATGAACTTCAGGAGCCTGCTTACAAAAAACGGTAATAACTCTGCCTGATACCGAGGGCCAAGATGTGGAACAACTTGCCTCGTCATATTAAAGAATCCATGGATGTCAACCTCCTTAAGAGGTTAATCAAAGTATGGTTTGATCCCTCCTGCTCTTGTTTTATGTGCATTCTATGTTACTTGGGGTTAAAGCGGATTCCATGATCCTCTTACGCCCCTGCAGCCACATTCAAAAAGAATTTTAATCTGAAAACAAATTTAGGATCGAAATTAAAATCAATCTGTTTCGTTCCCACATTCCATAATCCTAGGTCCCCTGAACAATTTTAGTTCTGACCCAACCTCTTTTATGGCTTTCGACAAAGCCAATGGTTAAAATTTCAAGATTAGGGCTTAATCTGAATTTTATATAGATTTTGTTCAAGCTTTAAAGACAAAGTACTGGGTTAAGCTAAAATTAATTTTAAAAAAATGAAAAATGTTGAAACAGGGTAAGTACTGTAGCTATAAACACAGATGGTTTATTCCTGAAAATTATGATTTATATATTAGGCCAAAGATTGAGTAGTTTAGGGTCAAAGGAGCATCAATTTGAATTAAGGATAAATGCCAAAATCAGATCAATTCCTTTTTGAATACAGCCATTGGTATCTGGTTAGACCAGCTATATATACGTTCAGCTGCGATTTCATTATATATACCACCTTCTGTCTTCTCTTCCCATTACTTCATTACTAACAATAGGATGGTTGTGCTAAGTAAGAGTTATAGCATGTCACATGGCCATTATGCCACATAATCAACGAGGTCAAAGACTGAGTTGATTATGATGGCATAATGGTTAGTGTGACATGTTATAAAAACATGGGTGATAAAAACTATCTATGATATTCCTTGGTGCATGGCATTTTCCCCCTACCTTTTGTGGTACAGTTTGCTGCTTACATAAGTGTTCACACGCATAGTCAAGTTTGAATGCTTGCTCATTTATTTTCTACTTATCGATGTGGAAGTGGAGAGATGAGGTGGTGGAATCAAAAGTGACAGATTTAAGTGAATTTGGCAGCATTTCGACACAACAGTTGTTATTTCAGAGGAGTCATATCAAAATGAAGAGGGTGGATGCTCAAAGACACCTATTGCAGGTAAAAAAGAAACAAGTGTTTATTTATTGCCTACTTACTTTTTTCATGATTCATTCTTGTCAAGGACTCTGATAAGCAATTCTATTAAGTGAAAAGTGTTCATTGTGTGTTTACTTCACCAGTTATTATATTATGCAGGAAGGCAATAATCCACACTTTGAGCATGAAGAATTGATTATGTGATATTACTGGTAAATAAGCAATAATCTTTTGGGAATTTAATGCACTTCCAGGATTCATGCTTGTCATGGACACTGAAAAGCAATGCCATTATGTGAAAAGTGTTCAATAAATACTTCACTTGTTATCTAATATTGAAGGGAGGGCATTATCCACACTTTTCACCTGATGAATTGATAATATGATATAATCAACACTTTTCCCGGCCTTCCATAGGTAGGTCCGCACCACCCATGTTACAGTGTCTTTCATTCGTACAAGTGGACATAAAATAATTTTTATTATAAGCTTCAACAGAGTGTACTGGCTATGTAGTAATTGTTCACCTTTTCCCCCTCAAACTGGCCATGACCGGCTGGTGGTCAAATGTTGTCTGCTTCAGTGTTTTCAACTACTTTCAACAGTTATGAAAAACAATTTTCAGTGAGAAATGTACACGAGACTTATCACGATCACATGCCCCAGGTCAATAGCTTTCCTTGGCATGGGTTTGGGCACTTAGTGACTCAGTCTTAAGTCAAGGGGGAAAGGGTTAAATCAGACGCGCGCCGACAACCGTTCGTTGCACATCCCCGAAATACAATGATAGTTGGTAAATATTTCGGTCGTGACAGCCACTTCACTCACCAACGTTTGCCACGTTGAGAATTACCTTTGGGATTTAGTTCGAGGTTCAAATTTACTATGCAGCATGTGATCCACATGTGTCATACGTTTTTGTCAGCTTCAACGTTATGTACCGTAGTTTTTATTATGGATGGGAGGGTGGAAGAAACAATTCTTCAGACCAAATTTATATTTTATTTATATATATATATATATATATATATATATATATATATATATATATATATATATATATATATATATATTTATTTATTTTGCAAAACAAACTCGGACTGAGTGAATCTGAGATTACATGAATTCTAAACTCTTCCACTACAATGACACATTATAGTCCTAACCTGATAAAATTGCTGCTGCTTTAATCTTCTGCCATTCAGCAACTATACTGCGCTGATATGCTTACAATTGGGCAAATCATACTCTCCAATAATTAAGAAGGGAGCCTTTTATTCTATTTTAAGATAGATTGGTGTAGATTTGTCAGGTGAGTACAATCATAGGTGTGAAAAGAAATATTATTAGAAAACCTAATGCCTTAAGTACACGGCAACTCTTGGGAATGTCTATACTGATATTTGCAACACTTAAACGTGATTTATACATGTTCACTGGTGGTAAAGCTGCATATGCAGATTAGATAAAGAATATCACGTAACCCCAGAGTATATTTTGCGAACAAAAGAGTAGCGAAATTATCCATGAGATTTCAGGCAGTTTTAACATCCAAATATTTATGATATTTTTGTTGATAGTGTTTTATGAATATGAAATATCTTCTCATATCTTCATAAATCAAGACCTGAAGGGACATGTGATAGCAGACGCCTGTGATCTGACTCATGATGTGTTTCTTACCGAAATTGTGCACTCGATCCATATTATTAGCAGGCGAGACCACTTTGTGATACTAACCCTAATGTGCGTCCATTCTCAGCGTGTGCTTCAATACCTTTCCAAAGCAGAAGAAACCTTTCTACCGCAAGAAAGACATTCTTTTCTGTTTGAAAACGTTTCAATTATGTAATACGGATTTAGACTTGAAGAAAATACTTCCAATGTAGACAAACGGGTAATCCGCAGAGAAAGTTGTCAAAAATAAATCAAATTGTGGAACATGATATAGTCTTTGGGGTACCGCATATTACACTAAAACATAAACGTGTTGGTCTGATGAATGAATGAACGAATGAACGGATGAATGAATGGATAAATTAATTAATTAATTATATTTCCAGTGCAGCAGTGCCTGATGATAGTCTCATGCCACCTACTGCCTTATATTCAGTTTTTCCATGGGATGCCGCAGTTGTCAAATGTTGTTTAAAAACAGTGTTGAATAGCACTTTTTATAGTCTGGACGTTGTTCCCCTGTATTTAGTATGTCTAGGGATCTAATTTTTCAACAAGATATATATTATTACACAACATTTAGACAAGCATTCGGTCAGAAAAGATGGAGACTAATTTTTTAGATTCAACAAAACAAACAACATCACTATGAACTCCCATCAACATCAAGTGACAATGCTTTTGTAAATGTTGAACCAATTACAATGTTCATGACTGTCATAACGGATAAATATTAATGTACGGCCCGTAATACAAACATACAATAACAATAAACATATTTTGCTTCATTATATGACCAAAGAAATCTCCATTGGCGCATTCATTATTTCGACCTTTTATAAAAACAATTTAAGACGTCATTGTGTTGTTCAATAGAAGGCCTTTGCTATATTACATAAGCCATTCAGGACTGCAAATCTGTTTAACGCTTTATTCTAACCTATGTCACAACAGCAAACAACCACGTCAGCAACGTAATGTAAGGTGTAGTGCATGCTATAAACGCAAATGGCGTAAACTATTTGTAAAATACAATCTTTATTAACAATTTCATGTACTTAATCTCAAATTCTGACATCCTAATCAACCTAATTAGACACTGTCATTACCATATCCAAACCGTAGTCCTAACAAAACAAATCCAAGTCAATTCCGACCAAAGGCAATGTTCCTTGGCATGTATAGCTGAAACATATAAATTCATAGTTCGTATTTACCCAAAAGAGACCAAAAACGTAAGTGCAAAGGTCCATAGGAGGAAAAAAACATTATCTAGTTTTCACATGACAGAATGCAAAAAGTTTTGTTTGAAATTATAGGCCTATTTCAGTAAATTGGCTTGAACAGTTGCATCATTCATGCATATACAGGACCATACAATTTATGAAAAGGGAACAAAATTTGCAGCACATCAGATAATTTGTAAGCGGAGGTTCTTAATTTGTTGAAAATGTCAATAAAATTCAGTATTTAAAAAGGTACTACTTGCAACAACCATCTCAACAATGATCATCATCCATATAAGTCCACAAAGCGACACCAACACCAACATCAATCCATCAGAAAAGCCCTCTAGGCCTTAAACACCATCAATAAGAATCTTAACAACATGATTATATAATTCGATGTGTTTTAGGCATGTAGTTAAAGACATGATGTTTTTTTAAAGGAAATAAACTAAGGGTATTTCCAAAAGAAAAGTGTTTGAATTTCCAAATATAGTAAGTACATTGTTTCAAATGTTAAACATCAGCCAGAGGCAAGTGACATTAGGCCTCAAATCATTAAAACGTAGTCAAAATGGATTACAATAGTCAAAATTTGTAAGGATTGCAGTCACATTTCAAGTTGGTTTCCAGAAGTATTTTTGAAAGGACATTTAAATGTTCAAGAAAGCATATAATCCCACAAATCATCTAATAAGTCAATTATTAGGGTAATAATTTAGAATTCCAAAAATGTAGTATGCCATTGTAAGTCATCTGTAAGTCAGCCAAGCATAATATACATCTAACTCGTGGTTCTATAAAGTTCAAAAGGTCAAATTGTAAAACAGTCCTAATTATTGTAAAATTTTACTACCTTTATCAGAGAAAGAATTCGGTTTTATGAAGAGAAAGAGAGAGAGAGAGAGAGAGAGAGGGGGGATCCTTTATGAGTAACATTTGGGATACTAACTGTTTTCTCTGTCTGTCTGTCCGTCTATCTATCTATCTATCTGCCTGTCTGTCTGTCTGTCTGTCGGTCTGTCTGTCTGTCTATCTATCTATCTATCTATCTATCTATCTATCTATCTATCCATCTATCTATCTATCCATCTATCTATCTATCTATCAATTTAGCTAGCTAGCTACATAGCTAGCTGGCTAGCTCTGTAGCAAACTATCCTCATGGTATACTACATTAAAATTCCCCAATCCCATATACCCAAGGCTGGATACCATACTTGGTTCACAGGAAACATTGGGGTAACATGAATGCCCCTTGGATCGCTGAGCACTTCATGGAATATGGGTTGTATGGTTAATATGTTCTCATTCAGCATAGGACATCCAGCAATAAAGTCGTTCAAATATGACAATGTATGGTATCCAAAGCTTATGGCACGTACACCTTCATACTTTGGCAATTTACCAAAGTACTGGATGGTGATTCGACTGTTAGATGTGACAAATAGTTGCTTGTATGAGAGGGGCATGCAGATAATGAAAAAATTAATGAAGAAAAAAAATCGAAGCAGGCAAATGGCTCATTGCACGTGAAAATAGTCGCCCTTGGTGCACCAGTGCCCTTCTTCAAGTCGTCGTTCACAACTCACAATGAGGTCGTATCGTTGGGCTCTTTGGAATCTGAAAACAGAAATAAACACATTTTCAAATTGTTTGTGGCTCTATGTAGCATTTTATAAATTTAGGATTCATGCGCATGGGTCAGATGTCTTCACGAAGTTCACTTGCTCCGTCAGAGACAGAATACGAGGGTAATATTCATTTCAGTGAGTCTGGCGTGTTTACATATGTCATTCCTGGGATCTTGACTGCCCCAAGTACTTCTGTCATGTGATTCACCAAATGCTATATCACTTTCTTTCTGTTGTAAACATAAGGTGTACACCATATCTATGATTGCTCATATTCCGATCATGCTTGTTGTTATGCTGAATCTTTTCACATGTAACTATAAACTAGTCTCCATGTCCATTGTTTAGTCTTCATTTTAATGCCGTTGTTTGCAAAAATTCAGGTTCAGTCACAAGCAATTTGCGAGAAATTACACAGTGGTTTGGTAGAACAGTCTTAAGTGAGACAAAGCTTCCTGTAATTTAATTTACATTACCTGTATATTGTACAGATTTTTATTTTTAGGCCGTTGGTCGTGAGTTCATTGTCATAAATTTCGCAAAATGAAACCACTTTCCAACAGCTATTCTTCTAATCACTGAAAGTTTATTTGAACAATGAGGCACACACACATGCTTGACTGCTCCCCCCCCCCTAAAAAAAATGAAATGAAGCAAATGTGATTAATTTAAATGCCCAACACTCGGTGTTCTTATTATTACAATACATGTGACCAACTTTTCTGCAAAACGAAGATGATTTATGAACGCTAAATAGTAAAAAGAGTCGAGGAAAATTACCTATTGTAAGGGTTTAACTTTCTGATCAACTATACAATTATAGTGCATGTATTTCTTTATTTTTGTCGTTTTTATGGATACATCGCTATAGTCTTGACAGTGTTTCCTGTAAAATATTATTCTGGTGAATAGTCCTTCCCAAATTGATAAATATGTAACATACCTCCTTCCTTAGCCGTGACAGTCATATCTTTCTTCCCCTTTGCTTCCAGTACATCAATGGGATACTTTAGCAGTTGAAAGTGAATAACTCTACAATGCATCGGGAATTTCATACGTTATTTGCAACACAAAGAAGATATAGCTTTGCAATAAATAATGACCATACACATAAACAGGGTTTGGTTCTCCAAAAGTTTTTACATCTTAGTTTCTCAAAGGGCGCATGTCCATTTAAAGGGTACACGTGATCTGGTAATTGCAGCCTTTTTGAAATGTATTTTAGCGTGTCCTAACAGTTATTCGAAATGAAAAGTGTTCCAATCAGAAATATAGCTTAACGTATTATTACGGGGTTACTGTAACTCTTGATTCGCAACAGGTATTTTTAGTTTTGTTTTGCATGAACACACATTTGTTGACTTTTTAACTGACATCACTTTTGTAGGTTCTACAAAGTCTTACAAGAGTGTTCATTGTTTACTTCCTCCACGTACATACACTACCATCAATTCATAAAGCTACCCCAAAAGGGAAGCCAAGACGTGTATTTAGCAAGGATAGTAGCTGATGCGGAGAGATGGTAGGACAGAAACAGTACACTGCCTGTAATTATGACCTTCCATGAGGAAGGTTATAATTTCAGGTAGCAGACGGTTTTGAATTTTGAAAGTAGTATATTGATACAGGAATTGTTGTACTCACATAATAAGAATAAGAGGTATTATATGCATGCAACCGGCCAGCAAAAACGAAAATTCTGCAAACCACCCAAGCGTTGCTGGATAGATTAAGTTAAAAATGATCTGGGACACCACAACACCCAGAGACTGCATGGAGGTTAACAAAGCAAACATTTGCCCTGAAAAAAATCAGTTTCGTTCATAAGTTTAAAACACGTCGTGCTGAGTCTATGTAAAACTTATAAGCCAATAAATGTGCGACTTTACCTTTATTCAAATCTACAGGGTAAACTTTTACGTTTAGACTGACACTATAGGGTTATTTCTATTTCTAAATACTCGTTCTGATTGATTGATTGATTGACTGATAAATTTTTGTTTTATGCTTTTTTATCTGAGCTGACTTCTCAGTCAACTATGCTCATAGGATAGTCAGAAACCGTCCGACCGTTCACATATCACATTTTCAAGGTGTGATGTTTTTTATTTTTTTTACATTTTTGTGGTTTTGCTCTTTCTGACTCCATCTCCAAATCCGTCACTGATATTGGTCTGAATCTTGGTGGAAATGCTTGTGAGAAGTGTTCAATTGGTGCTGATACTCTTGATGAATGACTTTTTATACATATATAATTCAATTTCATTGTGGCTAGCTGTCCGTAAATGGATGTCCTAATATGGGGATTGCAATGGGTTTTTACACTGGCTATTTCTTCTCCAGGAATGTTTGTGTGCTTTGTGTATATTAACGTCTTTTTAGTCCCAATGGCTATACAGGATTGTTCGAAGCTTTTCCTAACTAGTTTTCACTTAAATCATCATGGTTTTCATGGTTGTCTCTGCGTGCATCCACACCCGTATTTGTTACCGCAATAGCTGCAGTAGGTCTCAGGGGATTTCATGCTCTAGTGTATAAAAGAGATACATTATTGTATACATGTTAGTTGACTAGATTTTCGATCACTGTTGCCTGCACAATGTCTTCTAAATATGTGGCTGAACATTTCAGTACGGAGATGCATTAAAAGTGATAAGTTGATCAATTTTCCCGGTCACTCTGACCTGTTGTGTGCACGTATTGAGAGTAAATTTTCCCTTGATACCGCAATAAGTGCCTGAATGGATTCTTATCAAATTTGGTACATAGTTGCATTCGACGAAAAAACATAAAGTAAAAACCGCTGATACGTTTTTCAAGAGACTGTGACCTATTGTTTGGTTCCTGTAATCCATGGTGTGGACCTGTTTACAGTTAATTTGACTTTGTTAATTCAACATCTATGTTAATTTGACTTTGTTAATTCCACATCTACAAGCAACGTCATGGCATTGTAACACAAAAATTAGATGGTAGATTTCCAGGTTAATGCAAGTTATTATGTTTCTACAATGAATCATTCTATGGACTTTTTTGTGGTCATTTTGACTATGTTACTGCAGAAACATCGAAGTGACGGTATGAATACTTCTCTTGGCACATCAATGCATTCTAAAAACAAAGGATAAAATACTTCAAGGTCATTTGTGTGGGTCAAGGCGAACAGAGCAGTGTCGCCTCTGCCAGATGTTTTGAATTTATTTTTGAATTTGAATGTTTATTGTTTCTGCATGTACATGAAATAAATTTGTACAAATATGACAAATTCTGGGAAAGAAACTTGTAAGAATTGAATTCCATAAAAAATACACAACACAGTTTAATCATACAGCAGGTGGCAGATAATTGATTCCTAATTGATTCATATGAATACAATACACAGTAAATCATGTGCTGGATAAACGAAGTTTCATTATGTCTGACCATTGATTCTGTAAAGGTTTTATTCCAGTTACAACCCCGTCACCTATATTTTTTTTAAACATGATTAGATATTAAGGTGACTGCGACCTTTTAGAGGGTATTATGACCTATTACTGTGAATTCGGCTTTGCGACCACAGTACCCTTGAAATACCCGGGTGGGGTATTGTTTCAAGAGGTTGATGCGTATTAAGTGTGCCTTATTAGACTCTTGGTCATTGTGACGCGGCTGTGATCAGTTACAATAACTTTCACTTTGTTACTGCAATATCTTTGAAATGCTTGACAGGACTCTTCCACATTTGCTGCAAATTTGGAATTGTAAGTAACAAATAATCTATTGGTTTTTCACTGTGACTGAATTGTTTTTTTCTACTCTGATCTATTTACAATCAATTGGCTTTGGGTTTGCAGTATCCTCAAATTATATGGAAGGATTTTCATAAAATATCTTTCATGTATGTTATTAGGAAGTCATGACATCGTTGGAAATTCAATTCAGTGCGAACACATTCATCGGTCATTATTTGGGGCAACACTTGAAGTAACTGGGTAGTGAAGGCACTCTAGTGATTGGTTGCTGGGTAGTAAAGGCACTCTAGTGACTGGTTGTTGGGTAGTAAAGGCACTCTAGTGATTGGTTGCTGGGTAGGAAAGGCACTCTAGTGATTGGTTGCTGGGTAGTAAAGGCACTCTAGTGATTGGTTGCTAGTATAGCTCTCCATTCTTTAAGAGATGGTATCTACAGTTATGTTCTCTCACGGTTACGCCTTGGGTTTTACAGATGTACCTGATTCTAGTTGTACTGTTAGCTACAGTGGATTTTCCATTGGCGGGGGGGGGGGGGGCGGACATGCTTCAGCTGTAATATAAATTTTGGGAGTGCGACAATGCAAAAATGGCGGTTGAAAGCAAGCTGCGTATCAGTATCCAATGTTTCGGATGGCGAGAATCACGGCGATGGTAGGATTTCACAGGTAAACATTATCTCATTCCACCCTGATAGAAAACCGAGTCAACAGCTTTCCTTTGCGCCCTCTGGTCGCAAAGCTGTTGACCATAGACATATACTTTCGAATGACCTTCCTTGCAAGTTTCATCCAAAAGTTTGCAAAATAATCCTTAACTTAGTAAAATACAATTAGCAGATGACATTCAGGAATTAGCGGAAACAAGCGTCATTAGGGTGGAATGGGTTAAGGGAAAGCACCCGTGGGATTTCTTTTTGTGTTCATCTTCACCTTGAGTGACTGTGACAGGTAGAACTGACGTATTAGCGTATACATATAGACCTGATACTTGTCTGTCCTTTCACTTATAAATCATTACGTCTGAATTGATATTGCGAACAGTTACGATGTTCAAAACAGCTTTGGGTTGTGAGACTTCTATTGTGTAGAGAGTATTAAGGTCGGCAAAGGGTGAGGTACTTCTCAAATACCCCTTTTTGTAACTAACAGGCAAAATGTCAGCTAGTGTTTATATTAAAATTAGCATCCTATGAATGGAACACAATTTGGTGACTGTGGTTTTGAGTTGTACCTGTTGACCCCGTCATTCCATTGTTTTCCTGTCGTTCCATTCGAGTTTGGAATGTGTTTCCAATGGAGGGCCATGTGTTGCTATTCAATATATTTTGTAACTTAATATAGTTCAATTTAAAACGTGGCATTAATGAAAATTGACTACCTACCAACGGCATCTGTGTGAAACGTAGTCAAATTCTACGATCTAAGTTCGAACCAGAATGATATTATTATTATTATTATTATTATTATTATTATTATTATTATTATTATTATTATTATTATTATTATGATTATTATTATTATTATTATTATTATTATTATTATTATTATGATTATGATTATGATTATTATTATTATTATTATTATTAATAGTAATAAAAATTAAAATAATAATAATAATAATAATAATAATAATAATAATAATAATAATAATAATAATAATAATAATAATAATAATAATAATAATAATAATAATAATAATAATAATAATAATGATAATAATAATAATAATAAGTTTCAAATAAAGTTTATAAATACAAAGAGGAAGCTGTTTCTATTAGGACCCCGGTCCATCATAAGATGCATCTCTGACGAAAAGTTCGTAAAGTTGCAGTCAATATCTTTTGAGATATCCTGGTAGCGTTGTCAGGGTTGACGCCACTTAGACCGGCTTAAAATAAATACATTAAAGGTTTTCTAAAAAGTTCTTAAATAATCAGAGGAAGCTGGTTTTCAATAGGAACCTGGTCCATCATAAGGTCCTTCTGTACAATAAAATTAGTACAGCTACGGTGAATTTGTTTTGAGGTATCCTGGTAACGTCGACACGACGGACGGACGGAAGGACGATGCAGGGGAAAACAATACCATTCGGCACTTTATGTGCCGAGGGTAAAAATCAGTGATTGCCAGCAACGCCACACATGAATTCGGGACAAAAATTTTAAGATGTTTTGTTCCACCGGCCGTTTTCTTCAGGGTCCATTGGTATGCAAAAGCGGTTTTTTGCAATTTCAAAATAGCTGACCAGGCAGTTGCAGAGGAATTTCCTCAGATTCAATGGTCCGGATCAACAGCTTCCATCGGAGCGCTTTGGGAGCATTGAACCCAAGGTGCACCGAGAAAAGCTGTAGACTGGGTCCAAAATGTGGCACTGAAAGAGTTAACTGAAAAAGTCAGAGTCTGATCCAGCAGCAGACATAATGGCTCTCGGTGTCGTATTGCAGCACATGCAAAGAGAATATTTTAAGGTCTCATCATATTGAATGTGCCTGGATAACTCAATGCACATTCTAAGACTGTTACGTCCTTTACTAAATTGCGTAAATGCATAATCAAATCAAGTCATGGTGTGTCCCAATGCTGTACATTTGTATGTAGCCAACTAAACTCATGTCCTAAGATACCCAAATCTACAAATTACTCGACAACTAAAACATGGTTAGAATACTCAACAGCTGTATTTGTCGATAACATTCTACCTTGAAAAACAAATATTTAACATAATATCGTTTCACCCAGCGGTACATTAGAGACAAGATATTTTGATGTTATCCCCAAATTTGTTTTTCCCAGAAGGTAGAATCACCTTTTCTATCCCACCCCTAAAAAAACCTACAAAAACAAATCTACAAAAAAATCCTACAAAAAAGAAGAAGAAGAAGAAGAAGAAGAAGAAGAAGAAGAAGAAGAAGAAGAAGAAGAAAGAGAACAAACACACAAAACACTCCCCCTTCAGCCTACTACATAGTGTACACACCTTGTTCACTCGACTCCACCATGCATGACATTAAACTGCGAAGGCAGGTAAATGTTACACTCCCAAATCCAGTTATACCCTGTGCTGTAATCAGTAATTAGATTTTTATTTTTCGCTAAAGCGTGGCTTCAAGTTACGTACTTTCCGATCTCGATGGGTCTTGTAGAGTATAACTACAATTTATATTTTGAAGATTTGCTGCTGTGGTGAATGTATACAAGTACAGGTACGATTTGCAGATAGAACCTCATTCCATACCGGTCCCTGATTTTTTCGTATATTCACCTTAAGACGACGATTGCATATTTAAATTCTGCATGAATAGAGCTTTCGTTCAAGTACCAACATACCTGTAGTCCTAAGTAAGTGGTGCTGGTACTGCCTTGCAAGTCATTCTGCAGTTGCTGCCAGCGCAGCTGCAGCATGACTTGACAGGCAGTGCCAGAACCACTGACCAAGGAATGTAGCCATAGTATGGAATGAGTTATAGCTGCACCACAATCTGAACGTGTACCTAAAATGTGGAAATTCTGTCCTGAATTCACATGACTACAAATCATGTCTTCACGGTATATGAATATGTTAAATTGTATAAAAATGTACATAAATATATTCTTTTTGCAACTGAGTTACATTCTTAAAATAGAAAAAAAACAGCATTGTTCAATTATTCAGCTGTCAATTATTTTTTTTTTGGTTGCTTTCAAAATTGAAACACATGCCACAATACAACAATAACATGTGCGAACAAATGCATTAGAACTCACACAAAAAGGCCAACCACGTCTCAGATGAAAAGGCCAGCATGACAAACATGGCACAATAGGAGACTATTCCCGTTTCCATTAAGACTGTATCCTTCACACTGAAGATGCTCTTTAATATGGGGACACCTACGAGCAAAATTAAGAAACGGCTGATAGATCCAAGGGCAGTAAAATATCCAAAAGTAGTCTGATCCCAACTTAAGGGTCGTCTCCGTAGAAATAAATACTTGACACCATTTGCTGTTGGAAATTTATAGAGTAACGTAAAAACCTTAAACAGAGCACACATTAAAGAGATAATAAAACAAGCAACAAACAAAAAATTGCCCATGTATAGGAAAACATTAACTGTCATGGTGTGCAAATACTTTTAAGTCATATATATATATATATTTCAGCGTGATAACAACGATACTCTATTAATTGTGTGACAAAAGATCTTTTACTTCATTTAATGAACCATTATTACGGCCTGCCCGTTGAAATAATATTTTCTAAAGAAGACTACTTGCACTGGGACCATGTTTCAGGAATCTTTTCGGATGAGGAAAGGAAACGAAACTTTTCGTTTACATGTCGCACATTTTAACTAGAAACACATTTTGAGCAACTATTAGGGTACTTCATTACGGCTACAATATATCAATTTCAAATACCCACAACCATTGTAAATTTCCACACTTAAAAACATTAAATAATACTATGTATATATGTATATATATATATATATATATATATATATACATACATATATATATATATATATATATATATATATATATATATATATATATATATATAGTAAAACGTCATTATGACGACACTCAGATATCCGACATATTCAATATAGTGACACAAATTTTCATGGGAAAAGATTTATTTTCTTTGTTATTTGACTCATTTATCTGACATATTCAGTTACCCGACACATTTCATGGGGAAAAGATGGTGCCACTTTAATGAGTTTTCACTGTATATATATATATATATATATATATATATATATATATATATATATATTATATTTGAAACATACTTCCAAAGCATAGGGACATGACCACTATTATAGACAGTCCCAGGCCCAGGTGAAATCTTCGGTTTTATGGCCGTTTCTTGTAAAAACATCTCAAAGATCCAGTGATTGTTTTCAAACTGAACAACTGCAAGCATGGGTTTTTCTTGATATGGCCACTTCGAGAAATCTTGTCTGATTTCGGTAGTTGTGCTTGAAGCGTTTCTTTAATATCTGCTGTTTCCCTTTTAATGATTATAGCAACAACTGTAACAGTGTTGATATTTCCATCTTGATAGGGTTCTTGGTTATTGGAATTACCAATTTCTTGTCCAGTCAATCGACTATTCCCCTTCAATTGCTCTTCAACGCTTCGTAGCCAAAGCCAAGTATATAGTATGGTGAACACAATTATGATATTGATTACTGCAAAGACTACTATAAAGTTGGTTAGATCTAACAGCAGACCACTTGCTACCCCAGCAATTATTCTTCCTAGCATCATCATTGAGTGTACAATGGAATTTCTGAAGGCTCTGTTCCTTCTCTCAACAACATCACCGATGTAGCTACATGCTGACATAATTGTGCCGCCCATGTTACCCATAGACCCTCCAACAAGAGAACCAATTGTTATGAATGCAATGTTAGCATACAGGAAATAGCTGTTTAGTAGACATCCGACTCTTTCAGCCATAATTCCCAAAAGACGTATTACAATTACAAGTCGCCGGCCAAATTTATCGCTCCAAGGACCCAGAATTTGGGGCGAAAAGATCAATGGAATCGTAATACAAAGGCTTTCTACGAGAACCCAGTGAGATGCATCAGTTTGAACTGTATCTTCAGCATATGTATAATTTTTCAAGTTGTCGCAAACACTTTCGTTGAATTTACTTAGGCACACTTTTCTGTAAATTAACGCTTGCTTAGTGGGTAACATCATGCAGTTAGCAAGCACTCCCAACAGCATGACAGGCTCGACTGTGATATAGTAATGTAGCAAGTCGTTGCAATGTTGAAGTCCCCTTATTTTCTTTCCTCTTCTCTGTCCCTCCATGTTTTATCTTACATTTAAACGTACGCGGCACACAGTTCTGAAATAAATTATTAGAGTAAGCTTTTTTTCATCTAAGTAGGAGTTGATATATTTTACTACTTAAATAGCTTCTCCAGTGTGAGGCAGCTAGGCAATTGATGATAATGCCGTTTTTGATGGTTCGTTATTTACTTGCCGCGTGCTTAAGCTAATTTATGGATATTTTAAATAATATGGCCATTTTTGGCAATGGCAAGTCTCGTATTTTGAAGAAACACACAGGTTTCCCTATGAAGACTGCTACAGTGCAACATATGGCAATCAATGGATACCACGACAACTGGTGTGATGAATGATAAAGGAAAACGATCTTAATTTTTGCCTATCAAAGGGGAGGGCGGGATTACAACAATCGCCCCATACAAATGTATCGGAGGCCTGTATTTATTTCGGTATGGAAACAACAAACAGTGGTTAAAACGTTTGGAGTCGTTTTTATCTTTGTGAAACAACAATAAAGTTACAAAATAAAGAAATTAACATAAAATTCTGGTCAATCTAGCTTTTTCCGTGACGCCAAGAAAACGCCAAACAAGACTACTCTGACAGCCCTGTGCTGGGCTGACCTTGCATGTGCACACTGAAGTGATCATGTGAGCTTCAGAATGATATCAAGGTCGTCTCTCTTAAAAACCGTTCAAAAAAAACGTCGAAAAAAGATTTCACTCACACACACACACACACACACACACACACACACACACACACACACACACACACACACACACACACACACCATTCGCACAAACTTGGCAGAGACTTAACTACAGAACTTCCAAACAAAGTTTAAAGAGAATAAGCTTGTGGTTTTGGAGAAATAACAAATTTGAAATGTAAACAACGGACGGCAGAACACCATGCATTCTAAAAGCTTAGCTGACCAACAATATCAGCATTTAAAGTGATCCATATCATGCACAGAGGTTCTTAATATATCATTTTGTTATGAAATATATACACCTCACGAATTGCCACCTTTGGTCTACGAGTACTCCACATCTTGATGAGCTTACTTGGCACTGTCGCTGGGATTTCTGCATTGTCTTAATGTTTGTTTCCTTTAATTTGTTTCTTTATGTGTTTTAGGTTTCTCCGCGGAGAGGGATTCACAAAAGGCTAAGTCCTGCTTTCCGATCGTGTATTGTCAATTTATAAATGATATTATTGATCCATATTTGCCTCCTAAACAGCCTTTCTCTGGTTTGGGGCGAAAAAGGCCCATTTCACCAAATATTTATTTCTAGCAATGATGATAAAACTGAGTTGTGAATCCACTCTGGTTTATGGGTCAACCAGGAAATGATTCATTGTCGATTTGACCAGGGGTACTGTTTCGACAAAGTTGCATTGAAGCTTAAATTAGCAGCATTTGTGATGTAAAAACAGTGATCTCCAGACAAAAAGCAGATTTTTGCCCGGAAACAGAGAAAGGCTGCTTAGGAGGCAATGATATGTTGTATTTTTCTTTTCTTTTCTTTTTCTTTTTTTGCTTAGTAAGATACGATTCAATCTACTACGGGTACAACTCAAATTTACATGATTCCGTAAATAGTTATAGCTACAGTCAACCACAATTAATACCTTTTCAGTTATATGTTGCCATCTTTTTCTTTGAGCAATAAAATGTTGAATTTATTTGGGGATAACCAGACGGTCACAAATGCAGCAATAGGAGAAGACACAGACTATTAAGATTATAAATGGTGATAATGAGGAAACATTTTGTTTAGAGCGTAAGTCACTGTCTTTGCGTTTACGTATAAACATGCTCAATCAACATATGTGTGGCCAAATGTTAAGGGCAACAAGGAAGACACGTCACCATTCTTTTTATCTTGTGTGCTGTCTTCACCCCAACCCATGTATATATAGAGCTTTGAACTTAAATGTACACGGAGCTCTAAGATCGGGTACAAAATCGAAACCAAGAAAACGTACATTTGTGGTGGTTGTGATGTGTCTGTCTCCAACAGATTTCAGTAAAGAGGCATTGTGTAGCTAAGCACCCAGAGGTCCCTGACAAAAGAGACATTGTGTGGCTAAGCACCCAGAGGTTCCTGATCAAAGAAACATTGTGAAGCTATGCACCCAGGGGTCCCTGACAAAAGAGACACTATGTAACTAAGCACCCAGAGGTCCCTGACAAAAAAACAATGTGTAGCTAAGCACCCAGGGGTCCCTTACCAAAGAGACATTGTGTAGCTAAGCACCCAGGGGTTCCTGACAAAAGAGACATCGTGCAGCTAAGCACTCAGAGGTCCCTGACTAAAGAGACATTGTGCAACTAATTACCCAGAGATCTCTAAAAAAGAGACATTGTGTGGCTAAGCAGCCAGAGGTCCCTGATCAAAGAGACATTGTGTAGCTAAGCACCCAGGGGTCCCTGACAAAAGAGACACTGTGTAGCTAAGCACCCAGAGGTCCCTGACAAAAGAGACACTGTGTAGCTAAGCACCCAGAGGTTCCTGATCAAAGAGACATTGTGTAGCTATGCACCCAGGGGTCCCTGACAAAAGAGACATTGTGTAATTAAGCACCCAGAGGTCCCTGACAAAAGAGACAATGTGTAGCTAAGCACCCACAGGCCCCTTACCAAACAGACATTGTGTAGCTTAGTACCAAGGGGTTCCTGACAAAAGAAACATTGTGCAGCTAAGCACTCAGAGGTCCCTGACCAAAGACACATTGTGCAACTATTTACCCAGAGGTCCCTGAAAAAGAGACATTGTGTGGCTAAGCAGCCAGAGGTCCCTGATCAAAGAGACATTGTGTAGCTAAGCACCCAGAGGTTCCTGATCAAAGAGACATTGTGTAGCTATGCACCCAGGGGTCCCTGACAAAAGAGACATTGTGTAATTAAGCACCCAGAGGTCCCTGACAAAAGAGACAATGTGTAGCTAAGCACCCACAGGTCCCTTACCAAACAGACATTGTGTAGCTTAGTACCAAGGGGTTCCTGACAAAAGAAACATTGTGCAGCTAAGCACTCAGAGGTCCCTGACCAAAGAAACATTGTGCAACTAGTTACCCAGAGGTCCCTGAAAAAGAGACATTGTGTGGCTAAGCAGCCAGAGGTCCCTGATCAAAGAGACATTGTGTAGCTAAGCATCAAGAGGTTCCTGACAAGAGAGACAATGTGTAGCTTAGCACCCAGGGGTCCCTGACCAAAGAGACATTGTGTAGCTACGCACCCACGGGTCCCTGACAAAAGAGACACTGTGTAGCTAAGCTCCCAAAGGTCCCTGACAAAAGAGACATTTTGCAACTTATTACCCAGAGGTCCCTGAAAAAGAGACAATGTGTGGCTAAGCACGCAAAGGTCCCCGATCAAAGAGACATTGTGTAGCTTAGTACCGAGGGGTCCCTGACAAAAGGAACATTGTGTAGCTAAGCACCCAGAGGTCCCTGACCAAAGACACATTGTGTAGCTAAGCACCCAAGGGTCTGTGACAAAAGGGACACTGTATAGCTAAGCAACCAGAGGTCCCTGACAAAAGAGACACTGTGTAGCTAAGCACCCAGGGTTCCCTCACCAAAGAGACATTGTGTAGCTCAGTACTCAGGGGTGCCTGACAAAAGATACACTATATAGCTTAGCACCCAGAGGTCCCTGTGAAAAGAGACACTGTTTAGCTAAGCACCCAGGGGTCCCTGACTAAAGAGACATTGTATAGCTAAGTACCAAAGGTCCCTGACAAAAGAGACATTGTGTAGCTAATTACCCAGAGGTCCCTGAAAAAAAGACATTGTGTGGCTCAGCACCCAGAGGTCCCTGACAAAAGAGACAATGTGTAGCTGAGCACCCAGAGGTCCCCAACAAAAGAGACAATGTGTAGCTAAGCACACAGGAGTCTCTGACCAAAGAGACATTGTGTAGCTAAGTACTCAGGGGTGCCTGACAAAAGATACACTATGTAGCTAAGCACCCACAGGTCCCTGTGAAAAGAGACAATGTGTAGCTGAGCACCCAGAGGTCCCAGACAAAAGAGACAATGTGTAGCTAAGCACACAGGGGTCCCTGACACAAGAGACCTTGTGTAGCTAGCCACCCACAGGTCCCTGACAAAAGAGACAATGTGTAGCTAAGCACCCAGAGGTCCCTGAGAAAAGTAATTCAACTGAAAGTAAAGGAGCCACGAAGATGCACACTCTGGAGTTTTCACATCGCAAACCAAAATTTGGTTGTGAATTCTTCAGTTGGAAATGATAGGACTACTTCTATGTAATCCCTATGCTGTCAACCTTAGACTATATGCTATGTCAACACTATATTGGATCGTTTAGACTGGTGGACCAATAGCGTTCAGTGACTGACATCAGGAGCAATTCACCTGTTCAAAGCGCGTAGTAAATGTTTAATTATTTCTAGCTTTGTGAGTGTTAACATGGGTCATTCGCAACAAGTGGACATTCTGATGTTACATTGGTCAGGCAAGTGTGAATTCTGAATGCGGTGATCCAATTAGTGCTATATATTTTTTACCTGTTGAAGGTCATGTTAAGGGCTTTTTTTTTCTAGATCTGCGTGGTGGCCAGCATTGTGGCATAAAAATGTTTCTTAGTTTGAGTTTATTTGCATATATATATTTCTCTAGGTAACTTGTCTGGTGGAAGCTTGTTAACAGGACTTGAGTATTTATATGTACTGTATGTATCTGCAGTCACCTCAGCTTGATATTATAAGTTTAGATTTACTGGCTATCATTACAGCCTGTTGTCCACCTGTTGGACGGTTATTTGTATCTTATATATGTACCTCCAGATCTCACCACCAAACTACCGCCTAATGTTACTCTAGACAGAGGAGTTATGTAATTGACACCAGGGTTACATACTTTCGAGGTATGGTGCTGTATTGTAATTGTGTAATCATACTAACTATGATACTTCATTACCTAATACCCATGCAGGGATAGAATATATGGTTAAGAGTTTTGAAGGAGGACTGTCGTATGTCAAGAAAAAAGTAATTGAAGTTTATGAGACAGCATCGATCGTTTATAAATGTTCTGAAGAAGGCCCATACAGTTGGGATTTCATTGACTTGTAAAGTTTTCTGACAGTGTTGTGTAGATCACAGTGGTTTGTAGTTTTATCTTCAATCATGTACTTTCATGTATTTTGTATGTAATAATATGAATTAAGTAGCAAAGTGAAGTGTGTTAGGTAGGTTTTGATGTCACTAACAAGGTCCTGCCTCTTAAAATAATAAAAAGACAAGTGGCACTTCCTCATTTTGAATGATGGAATCCTGTATAACCGTGGTGAAATATCAATCATTGGGTGTTTCCTTGGTAGTTAAGCTTTAGGAAACAATGACTTAGGATATAATATACAAATGTTAAGGGGGTAAGATTATGCTGGTGGCTCACTAACATAAAGACAAAAAAAAAATCAGATATCTTGATTTCAAACAGTTAACACATATACATGCTCTTATACGGTCACACAAATTATTGTCAGCCGTGTAGCTATCGTCATATTCAGGCGATCCTGTTTGGTACTTGATGTTTGTTTTCTCAGTTTACCAATTGCTATTAGATTCTTGTGGTGATGCAATGAAGTTGCACTTTGAAGTGTGCAAGAAGAGATGGTATAATAATGTTTAACTAATTCCATACGAGTCCCTGCTTTTTCCGTATATTTACATAGATTTAAGACGACAATTACATATTTGAATTCTTCATGAAAAGAGCTTTCGTTCAGGTACCAACATGCCCATAGTCTTAAGTCAGTTGTTCTGGCACTGACCAAGGCCTGTGACTATAGTATGGAATGAGTAAAATTTTTAAAATCTACGAGCACAGCATTTGTATGGCAGCTCTGCCTGGGGATGACATCCATGTTATATATGAAGATAGAAATTCTGAGTCCATGGTGTGGCTTTGATGGTTTTTATGATAGCTATAGCAGATCTCTTTTGGGGGTTGCGTAAAAAGATGATAGCCACATGACGGGAGCATATATTTGATTGAACTCATGGAAGTTTTGATGTTTCAAGGCTGCAACATGATTTTGTCATTACATTTGATAACTTGCATTAGGTTCCTCATGTGTTTATTATGTATGGTTCTTACAACATATCCACTCTTGTATGTCTTAAGTTTTGTTTGAATGTACACAATGGTTTATGGGCAAAGCAAACCCGAAGCGCAGCTGTGTTGCATGCCCCTCTGGACTACATGTATAAATAGCTGTCTATGTATTTCAAACTTTCCCAAATCTTGTTCTTGCAATTTGGCTGAAAAGGGTCCACAGAAGTTGCAATATTTCATTCAGATGTGAGATCAAAGCTATGTTAAAAAGTTGAGGCAGGGTGTGTTGTCATCACGATGCTTGGTTTCCTTGTGTCGCTACTAGCATCTGTGTCTGACAACCCCAACTTTATGATGCCAGGGCACTGCACAATGCTGGGGTGCAGGAACACAGTTATGAACTGAGGTGCACTGTGCTGATATACCGATAGGTAACTAGGGTAGTGGTCAAAGCCCAAAAGTACTCGAGTACCCCTCCCCATGGTAGAACAAGACACAACCCATTTTTTATTGACGATTGGTCTGTGAGACATAAGAAAATGATGGTTGTGGTAATTTATTTTAGTGACAGGTGTATCTTATAACCATTTATAATGAAGAATCACTCTAAAAATCAATAAATTCTCACTTTGCTTGTTTTTTTTTTGCATAAAATCAGCACTATATGCTGAAACTTGATGACATTAGGCTTATATTAAAGAAAAATTATGTGAAAAAGTAAGAAAATAATGATACTAGACATTTAGGAACTTAAAGATGGGAAAAATGTAGAAAACTGCACAATTATGCAAAAATATTTTTGATTTTGACAGTTTTATCTCCCAAAAATATGTCAAAAAATCTACAATTTTTGTCCAATATTGCATTTTTATACACAAAAAATTACCTTAGCCATAAGGCTACGAGGTTACATGGAAATTATTATCCCAAGTTTCTCAAAATTTTATTAGCACCAAAAAGTATTACCCCTACCCCCTTATTTTTAAAAATAATTAAAAAACACTGCTTTGTCGCTATAGGATGCTATTCTTCAATTGATAATACTTCCTCATTGATAAAATTAAAACTTGACACAAGAACAAAGTTATTAATCCAGTGCAAGTGAATTTAATGTCACCTTCTTTCAAAATTTTGAGTTTGGATATGGAATGAAGATCAAACCTATTATTTCGTCCAAAACACTGATAAATTTTCTACCACAATTTTGCAGTTAAAAACCTTATATCAGAATTTGCATGTACTTTGATAATAAGGAAAATGACTCTGTGTTACAGAAATTATCAACATACTAGTATTTGGCAATTTTTGGGGGAAAAAAAAGAACTTGTCACATAGTCCACCATCTCCAAATAGCTTGCAAATGCTGGCAATGAATGCCACATACTAACACACATTCACTACCCACTTTTTTCCCAGGACTCATCATGGCACCATCATTTGTGAATTTATCCATATCCCATGATCTATCATAACCTTAGGAGATGGAAGCATAGTGGATGGAACTTACCCAAACACTGGCACAGTTTATATCTGCCTATTTGTCTGTTTGTATTTGACGATACAGGGTTGTGTTATATGATTTGCAACCAAAGCATAAAATTAATCACATACTGGAACTTACTTTCTCAATTGTGCGATGTTGCGCCCCACACCACTGGGCTTTGACGAGCCCGCTGGTATCGGGCACAGGGTCGCACAGTTGAGAAAGTAAGTTCCAGTATGTGATTTATTATGTCTGGGTACCAACCCAGACATTTTGTTTTTCCAAGAATTCTTTCTTTCTTTCTTTCTTCTTTACGACCCCATTTGTCCGGAGTTTTTCTCCGACCCTACTATTTCGAAAACCACCAAACTTGCCCTGGTGACTGACCTACCAGTGAAATTAGGCACCTGACTTGGAATAGTCATGATGATTAAAGTTATGCAAATGAGGGGCAATTAAAATTTTAAAAGCTCCATATCTTCTAAACTATTGGAGATAAACAGAAAGTTCTAACTTACACATATAGGTTTCAGACAACTGGCAAATCCAATAGCATGCAAACAAAAGTTGGGGAATTTTAATGTATGCTAAATTCAGTGAACTTCCCAACAATCCACATTTTGACTGGGGCTTCTGCTGTACTGCATGTTATAAGCCTCCATGGTGCTAGGCAACCATTTTGCATTCATGATACTTGAACCTGTCTCATGGCATTACGTGGGTTTATAAGTTATTTTGGAAGGTACAGACTGCAACCTGGTTTGTTTACATTTTTTGCAGGTTGAATTAGTAGTGTAACACCTTAAGGGGCACTGCAGGTGACTACTTTGGGCAGCAGAAAGACCCATTATCAGGTCTGTACGGTCATTATTTCATTTAATTACTTAAAATGTTACATTCTATGAATGAATAAACACATAAAAGTGCATTTTGATAATTTAAATCACATTTATGCTCAAAATTAACACTCAATTGTACAAAATGAGGGAGGTCCGCAAACAATTTGCTTTGTGATTCATGTCTCACACAATTTTAACTGATGCCATGGGTTCCTGGGTCATAATCTTATTATGGAGAGCACACTCATGACTATGAAAACTCCAAAAATAGGATATTACTGTTAAATAGAACAGAAAGCTCAGTTTAGATGGATGGCGATTTCAACTATGGGCAAAATTCTCTATTTGAGAGGGTATGGAGTTTCAGTTACAGTCACCATATTCAATTCCAAAGTCTATTTTTTATGGAAGTTCACAATATTTACCTCATGAAAAACACAATTTACAATAGGCATCATTGGGAAAAATTTTTGGTAGCATACCCCTGCAACATGCACATACAATTTTTCAGTTTTTGCTCATATGCATTCTGGTTTATTGCATTATATATGGCTGTTAGGGAAAAATAGTGGCCCCAGTTCAAGCTTTTTAATATCATTTGCACACAAAACAATATTTCCAATCTTCAAAGATCATTTATTTGATAATTGTGGAGATGACTTGTTCCCTTAAGGTATTACATGAGTAAATCGGCCGGCTTCCGGGTAGAAGGATTATAGACTGCATATTAGAAATGACCCTTACAGATACAGGGGCTGCCTCTTACATAATTATCACCACAGTAACATCTTTTTTTTTTCCTGAAACTGACAGATACAGTGTGCAGTATTTATTGACAGATCAGTTTTCAACATACCCAGCGTCGTGACTGAATACACATAGCCACAATGTGAGTACTTCAAGTCACCGCGCAAGACGGCGTGACTGCTGTCAGTACTTTGGCTGTAGCAAACGGTAATGTCTGAAAATTTTCCCAATGATGACCAGGTTTTCTTGTTCTCGGATGATTGAGAATATTGTAAGGAACAATTTGGCATAGGATATGTTTGGGTTTATAAGTTATTTTGGAAGGTACAGACTGCAACCTGGTTTGTTTACATTTTTGCTGGTTGAATTAGTAGCGTGACACCTTCATAGGCAGCCTTCTGGCCATGCCTGCTGGGTTTATGGTTTGAAAGGTTTGGGTCTTATGGCAAATTGGAGGTAGGAGTGGAGTGGGGTGGGGTGGGGGAACTCCCAACCACTGTGTGATGAGGTTCTCAATAAAATACAGAGAATCTCTATCTGTTTATGCAAGAAACATATCTGATCCATGTTCACACTAAAGCTGGACAGAGCTGTAAGTGCACCATGGCTGAGAATGACCAGTCAGAATTTGCCTGCATGAGGCTAGGAGCCTGCTAGGCTTATCAGTCCCAAGGGATCAGAGGGTTTGGAATTCTAGGCAGAACAAGCCAGGTGTACCCTCTGTTAAAAATAGACTACATACAGAGCTGAGTTTGCTGGACCGATCAAAGTCTGACTTATAGTCCTCAGTGACCATTTCACATTTTGGTGAATTTTGAAAAAGTGTGCGAATTTGTGTCATCTCAATGACACTTTCATGTCTTTGTTTTCTTGTAACCAGTGAGATGTAGCCTGTTCTTCATGGCCAATAACTGAGTCAGTATAGTGCATGTCTCAGTTCACAGGTACATGTACATGTAGTTTTGTGACAGCATCTGTTAAAATTTGTTTATGTAATAAAGGTGAAAAGAGAGTTTTGTATTGCATGTATATACATCCCTCTGTATTATTATATGTGTACACTGTACATGCACATATACTCATCAATACTGCCCAGAAGGGCTGACCCTCTCAGGCATGAGCACCTTTCTCTGGTCGCGAAGGTGCCCACTGTAGAGAGGTTTCACTGTACAGTGGTACCTGCAATTTAAGATCACCCCTAATGCCAGATAAAAGTGGTCACATAGGAGAGGTTGTCTTTCATCTCAGATAAATTACCAAAGAAATAAAAAGCCAGTGTCTTTCTTTCTGACCAAGTTGGTCCAGAGTTTTTTCGGACACTATTGGAAAAAATCACCAAGCTTGCCATGGTGACTGACATAACCAGCAAAAGTGTGCATCTCATTTGGAATAGTCATGATGTTTAAAATTATGCAAATTTTAGAGGCAACAAAAGTTTTAAAAGCGCCATATCTTCCAAACTATTGCAGATGGACTCAAAATTTCAATGTGCATCTATACCTTTGTGACACTTGCCACTGTAATGGACAGTATAGTGGTAGAATTTTAAATTATGCTAATAAGGGGCATTGAAAAATTTAAAAGTTGAGTATCTCCAAAACTATTGTTCATAGAGATGCCATTCCAACTTCAATTTTTAGGATTGTGGCAAAGCCGCATCCAATGAAACATGAACCAAAGTTGTAGGATTTTAATTTATGAAAATTAGGTGAATATGCAAAATGCAAATCTTTAATAGCTTCAAATCTATTATAGAGGTGCCATTTCTACTTCAATATACCGGTTTGTGGCATAACCCCATCCAATGAACAATAAACCAAAGTTCTTCTAGGCTTATGATTCATGCAAATTAGACATGCACAAAATTAGAATGTTGAATAGGTTCAAAACTACTATAGATACTAGTTTCATTCACTTTATAAGTTTGGGACATGGCCACATCCCTTGAACCAAGAACCAAGGCTGAGAATTTTAATTTATGAAAATTAAGCTAATACACGAAATTTAGATTATGTTGAACGATGGTTCTCATTTTGAAGGCACCCAGATAGATTTGCTGTGACGCAAATCTCCTTTTCTAGTTTTATGCTTTATTTGACAACTACTGGATGACTGAAAACATACATTGTTATGATTTGCAACCATTACCTGTTCACTTTTGATTGTATAGTTAGATTATGGCAGTTCTGGTAAAAAAATGAGCATTTTAGACCTGTCAGAAAATAAGGGGGGTGGGGTAACTCTTTTCTCTCCAATTTAAATTCTGAGAAAGGTGAGGCTATATTTAGCATATTGCCTTTTAGCTCGACAATTAGGGCAATTTTTGGTGCATTAAATGTTTTCCTAGAGCAAGAACTTCGAGCACTGTGTAACATTTTATGCACCGTAGAATATCGAACTTGAAGGAATTTTTGCACTAATTTGCCCAAATTTGGTATTTTTCGACATTTTATGACAACAAAACCATACAAACATCATTTGTACAGTGCTTGCCATATTATTTCAGATACTATGAGCCATATTTGGTATGTTTCTTGAATTTATTTTTGAAGTTATGCTCAGTAGTGTCTTGTATGGAATGATAGTTAAAGTGATGACTACTATTTTCAAAGATATGGCTACAAAATACCCCTGTCATCAAATTAAAAGACCACAACCATCATAATCCAATGCAGAATATACCAATCTTTAATAAAAAATGGGTTGTTATTTGTTCTACCATAGGGAGGGGTATATCCTTAATAAAGCCACTTTTTTAGGGTTGGCCACTAGCCTAAACCTTACTGTGTAAACTGTGTAGTGGTAACGAAAGACCTTATATAATGTGTGCATGCACATCCCTGAGCATACAGAGAGTGAAGGTACAGGTCCACAGTGTATGTGTAAACTTAAGTAACTGTGTTGATCAGAAGGTGCAGGTCCACAGTGTATGTATTAACTTAATTAACTGTGCTGATCTAAAGGTACAGGTCCACAGTGTATGTGTAAACTTAAGTAACTTAGTTGATCAGAATGTGCAGGTCCACAGTGTATGTGTAAACTTAGAATACATAACTGTGTTGATCTGAAGATGTAGGTCCACAGTGTATGTGTAAACTGAAGTAACTGTGCTGATCTGAAGGTGCACTTCTACAGTGCGCAGCGGACAGTGAGGTGTGCTCCTATTCCCTTTTTCGTTATGAAGACGAAGAGGTTTGTTTTCAGTTTTTGCCAAAAAAAGCATTAAACATATAACAAATCACCTGAGTGTGACCATTTGAAAACTATTGGTACGAACGTTTGAAGTTATTTTCGGTGACTTTTTTTTGATAACAGGTTGAAAATGTTAGTTACCAATACAATCTTCATTGATGTGTATTGTAACCAATAGGATTGATGCATTCACCAACAAGTACGGGAATTTAAAAAAAAATGGTCAAAAGTCAGGAATACTTCATATCAACACCTAGTGAACAAAATTTGTATGCCTCTTCCATAAGGTTCGTTTCCAGGAACTTTCTGCATGCGATTAAGAAAAGGAGTAAAAAAATAGTGTATAAGAATAAAAGAAAAAATGCAGTGCTCCCTGTTGCACAAATCAAAGTTAAGGGGTATCAAAGAGTGTTACTACGCAATTTGAAAGCTCCTGGACAAGTGCCCAGACTCACCAAATAACTTCAGTTGAAATGTCGTATAGCTGAGGTAAAAACTAGTTCGTGTGGGAGGAAACTTAAGCATTTGTAAAGCGATTTATTCCAAACCGTACATCATATACACCTAAGGCAATTGGGTTTAACCATTACATGTCACGTATTGAACAGATATACCACACGAGGGTGATTGTAGTTTCAAATAGGAAAAAAAGACACCATTACCCATATTTATGCATATTAACCCAATCAATCAATGGTTGGGAGATTCAAGAATGATCAAATCATCAACATTCATTTTACAATACCAATGTGAATAAACAAATTTTATTCCTGACTTGAGACAAGCAGTCACCTATAATGGGTAACTGTTGGCTTGAAACCATTTGTTTGCAACAATGGTTTTAAACCATGCGTGTTCTGTGTGTCATTGGGAAGCTAATTGAAAGGTGAAACATGAAATTAAGAAGAAAACTCTGCTGTAGGTTGCACCTAGCGAATAGTATTTGTGAGGTTCTAACATAAATCGACAGTTTAGTCTTAATGCTGCCCAGTTGTCGAGGTCCTAGTTAGGAAAGCCATAGTCATACGCCCAACTTGAGGTCAGGTAGCCACGGTTTATGGATCCTATAACCCACGGTCAAATGATGGTGGTTTCGTTTGCTGAGGTCGAGGTCCAGCCCTAGTTATATGACTCGGCTTTATCTGCCAGGCAGATCATTCAGGTCTTGTCATTCTTGTTCTTTAAAAATATTGTACAACCCAATGTCATGAGTTTGGTAGTAACACACGCTGACAATATGACAGTTGAAACGGTAGTGGACGCTGAAACCTCCAACGTTCACGCCGACACCAGAGGAAGGCAGAAAAGTAAAAGCTAAAAACTGGAAAAGAAGATTCTTGTACCTGTTAAGCTGATCCAAGAAGATACTGGCTTCATTAAATTGAAAGATGGCACATTGATAGAATAAAGAGGCCTCCTGGGACAGAATCGTTACAAAATTTAGCAGTGGACATGGTGGCAACCAACAAGATAAAATACAACTCAAAAACTGCTGACAAAATTTGAAAAAAAAGAACCAAAACGGAAGTGTTTGTGGAAATGAATGTCGAGTCAGTAACCAATTTCACTCTTTTGATATATTCTACTGCCATGTGTACTACTTGGCCACCTGGCAACAATATTTCTATTTTTTAGGCTTGAATCTCCAATCACTAGTTATATAAAAGAACCCATTTGTATTTGGGAAGAGCTCTGCCTGCTGTCCTCCTAGTGAGAGTACGGGATGTGAGTGCAGTCAATTGCCCCAACGATGCCGGGGATGGTACTTTTTCATTGAACTTCTGCTAGATGGCAGTAAGTTCCCTCAACCTCGGAAAAAATGTATACTGGGTCCTATGCAGAGCTATTTCCTGCGAAACAGGCATCACTATTCTACTGGCAATTGAAATGTGAATCCCAAAGAAATCAGTATCTACACGTAAGAAGCTTTTTGTGACATAAAAAACATAAAGCCACTAGTATTAGCAGAATTGGAGGAATACAGCTTTGGTAGCACCTGTATGCACCATCTAGTCTGTTTTTCAGTGATACCAAAATCATATACACTGTATCCTTTCTGAGTCGGAATCTGTTTCTAAAGTCCATCTGAACAAACATTAAAAACAAATAATTTCTTTGCTGAATAATTTCTTAGCTCAAGAACTCTTTCTGTCTCTCTCGTTGTGTATGGCATTCCATCACTAGGTAAGGTCAAGATCAGCTACTTCTTGTGGGTTCTCAGAGGAGGGCTCCGTAGGCTAGGTATTATGTGTATTTCCGTTAGCTTCCATCGTAAATGGTACCTATGTAAATTGAGAGACATTCTACCCAGAAACACCAAGTTTCTTATGGCAAATGGTTGTAGATATTTAAAATACTCCTGTAAATTTGGCAACAAGCTTTTCAATGATATGCATGTAACTTAAGCATATTATCTAATGGGAATACATACCTCTAGCCCACAAAATGTGTATCAAGCGGTTTATTTAGCCCAATACACACACACTTACTAATAGCTACCGATCCTATTTAACTTGGTCCAACTGGTCCAAAAGATTCCCATTCTAACCGGAATATTTAGCTAGTTTTGAATGGAACCACACATGTAGCACCCTCTGTGTAATTATAACCCACCATGTACCCTGGGTTACATTTGATACTGAAATAGAGTGTGGTTTCACAATAACCTCAACCTGTGCAAACGGCTCCCATTTTTGACCACAACATAACCAGGGAAAAACCACGGATTACTTTGACTGCAGGCTAACTTCAACCTCTGCGAAGGGACCTAAAATATTGCAGCTAACGTGACTGAGTCTCAATGCCTTTTACTGAAAATGATCCTCATCCAGAAAGGCATAATGTTCTATCTCATGTTCTATTAGATCCAAGCAAAAGTAAATGGACATAATACAATCATAGTGAAACATGTCAATTGGACAGTGTGGCTATATGCACACCGATAACCTTATCCGTCTTTATTCTGTTTGTGGCAATATTGAACCTCCCATTAATAAATCTAATTATCTGGTCAATGTTACAATGCCACATTGTGGAAACTCACTGCTTTCCTGCCGCATTTGCTCAGATACGTCCCACTACATGTAATTTTATGGCCGCCAGAACATTTGAAAGAAAAGGGAAATTTAACAGATCCTAACTGCATGCTTCACAGCTTCTCATTTTGTATGGGAATATATCGATTAAATCGTATGTTTAAGCTGCTTTTGTTCCAACTGAGACTTTCAAATTGATTGCAAATGCATATACATAAACCTTATGTATTCCGGTTTTGGGAAGAAGGTTCTCATAAAGAGAATAGATAGACTAAAATTTCATAATTACAAATCGACAGCTAAAAGTCATTCAAGTTAATTTGTTTGGCATACTATATTTGTAGAACTAATAAAAACACGGATACATTTTTACGGTATCACAACCCACACAGATATCACCTGTGAACTCATTGAAGTTTGTGCTGACCGAAATTGAAATTAAAATATGTGACACTGTATGTGCAGTATGTATTATCAATGAAATATGACTATGCAGTGGGACAATGAACAAATATAATCCCGTTTCCATTACAAATCACCCAAAAGCGCAGGGAAGTAAATTGTCGTCTGCCTTAACGATTTTACATAGAAAACATCTCTCCTGATCTTTGTATGCAACACCATCTATGATAGCAGTCTCTATGCCAATGCGCGCCCTAGGCCAGTAGGTTTCCTAGGCGCGGATTGGGCACAATTCATCCTACCCTCGCCAAGAAGAGCTATTCACTCAGTCGTACTCTGTCCAGGACTGGGTTAAATCTTCTGTCATCATATCATTTTGACACTCCTGTTAATGTTATCGTATACATCACGTTTTCACATTAATCTGATTGGCCCGGTCAATATATTTTAAACCCCGAACAAGCTCTCAGATCAGCGTTAAAAGTATCTTTTGTGATTATACTTTTACCATATTTAGCATGCTATATCTAGTAAACAACAGACCTTGCAGGCCAACACAGGCAGATTGATTTTTGTACCAATACAACATAACACTACAGCATTGAGGCTACAAAGGTCCCACATTAGGACACATGCCCTACATTGGATCACTTGGGGAGTTTATTATTTGTCAGATCAATAAACATCGTAAGACTTTTTCTCTTTTTTTTCTTTTTCTGATGTGTGCATACGCAATGTGCGAAAGATACAATTGATAAGATGTTTCTGTGGAAACGGTTAATGTTGGATTCACGTGTTTTCATAATTTATAAGAGGTTATATCGAAATACTAGAGCTCCTCGTGTATTGCATATACATTTTAAACGGTTTATGCAAGGCGTATTACTTGTTGCTTTTCGTGCAACTTGGTGTTCATACTTTCTGATAACGGACCCTTTGTAATCCCCTTATATTTTGCACTACTCTTTTTATCGGATAACAAATGTTTGCAATTATGAAAAAACAAACAGTAGTTACTTTACATTATCTTGTTATCGGCTAACAAATGTTTGCAATTATGAAAAAACATTAGTTACTTTACATTCCCCTTGATCAGTGCCGAAGGAAGATTTCAATCAGCAATATGCAACTCAATGAATCTAATGGTTTCAAGATATAAAATCGACAAAATATAATTTGAAGAAGCTAAACGTTAGTTTCTGTCTGAAGCGCATCCACAGTATCGCGCCCTTTGTAGCTAATACCATAGTTGATGGGAACAATTGTACTGCACAATTTGTCAGAGAACTTTGCTTTGCTGGCGATGACAAATTAAATACTATATACTCACGGCAAGATATTTGTGACACTATTACCGTGTTATGCACCAAACCTTTGTTGTGAATCACACATAGAATCCACAGGACCTTCAAGGTCATGATTCTTGAAGATTGATATACTTTATACTGGTGTGCATATGGTGGACGCATTTTTTTAAATTTTGTTTGTTTGTTTGGTTTTTTTTTTGCTTACTTCAAATGTCTTATAATTCATGTATAATTCTTGTATGTGTACCTGCTAAGCACGAATTAATATATATATATATATATATATATATATATATATATATATATATATATATATATATATATATATATATATATATATATGTGTGTGTGTGTGTGTGTATGTATATATATATGTCTATATATGTGTGTATATGTATATATATATATATATATATATATATATATATATATATATGAGGGCGGACATACCAGTCGCCATCCCGAGCGGGCAGATAGATGCTTAAGAGGCCAGATACATGGCTGAGCGTGTTGTGAATGAGTATTAACTTCACAGACTAGAAAGGAAATCAGCTCACGCCACGTGAAAAAGGTACGTGCATAAACGTAACGGAAATAAAAGTGCTTGCGCTATGGTCTAGGCAATCTATCCGTGGGTAAGCCAAGATTTAGAACATTATGAACTTTATGCGGCAAGCACTGTTAAAATTGTTGATTTTTAAGAATAACAACAAAAATATATAGTCGCCTAAGACGTGGTATACTTTTATAACAATTTACATAGCACATTCAACTTTGTTGGAAACATGTCTCAATAAATGTATACTCTAGACTTCTTATTAGATGGCAAATGAACTATTTATTTTCTAACCGTTTAAATTTGGATTAAGCTATTAGAGTTTAAAAATCTCTGCAAGTGCTAAGAAAGTTAATCTCAATTGTTTAATCAATATACGTTCATCTCACCTGTTTTTGTGGAAAAAAAATAGCACAATCAACAAAAATGGAAACCGTTATTTCTTTTCCAATGGAAGAGGAAACAGTACACTTTCTGCTGCAAAACCGTATTTAAAATTTCGGATAATGGTTTTGGTTCAAAAGTTACAAGGAGCTTAAATTGTAGTAAAAATGAAAAGTTTTAAGCATTAAAACAGAAGTAAAATTAGAACTAAGCCCTTTATCAAAACATTAAGATAAACTTTTAGAGACCGTCGTATTTTCTTTAATATGACACTTTAAATAAAACTGATTTCCATTATCCTAAATCCTATTAAAACTGTTATGCAAAATTTTAGAATTTTAAATAGAATTTAATTGCATCAATAGCGATACTAAAATTTTATATTTCGTACTAGAATCAAATTTGATGTTCTTTTGTTCAGAAAATGTATACTTTCAGATTATAAGACCACAATAACATAGTACCCATAAACATAAATTAACATTTATGCATGGGAGTCATCAAATAAACCATGAGCGTAAAGTGTCAGGCCCTTTCTTACTTGCTTATCGGCAAAGGCGAATCGTCCCCTGTGGTCGTCGGCAGCCTGGTGATGGACAATAAAGGGTTAAACTGGTCATGAAATCCTAATCAAATTAGATTTGCAAAGATAATCCCACTAAATAACAACAATACTTCCAGGAAGGACAGCGGCCAGTCTTGTGCACGATGCAATCCATCTGATGAGAACTAAGCACATTCTACTTTTACTGCACCTAAACTTTGATAACTTACATTGATTGACCCAACTGCACAGTCATTGGCAGCACAAAATTATCCAAATCTGGCATGATCTTTATTGGTTATTTTTTATTATGGTTGGCAGTATTTGTGTATTTGCTTACCTAACGAATACACTACGTTCTTAAGTTTTGGAGAAGTAGTTTATTCATTTATTTTCCAGCATGATCATAAAGTATTGTCATTCTGAAACGAAATAAAGAAACAAATAATACGAATATGCAGGAGAGGCTAGGGAAAATCTGGATGGCCGCGGAAAGGAAGAACAAGCAATATGGCTGCAAACTGTGCCAGAATGAAATACTAACTCACGCGTGTTGTTGGGTCTCTCGTACGAGGATTACATACTAGAATATCTTGATTCTTGGCTGCGTGCATCTGAACAGTCTTTGGTATACTTGTTGCTGAAATGTTTATGTCACCTGCATCTTATGTTTTGACAAGAACAGGGAAAAAAGGACATTTAGCTTAAAATGTATATATCTAGCATGTACATTCCAATTGTTTTTCATGAAATTGTTGGTTCAGGTAAATAAATATGTTCCATTGTGGAAAAATACATGGCAAAAGTTGGGACAAAATTCCCTATGTCCCTTGGGCTTATATTCTAAGTCCTACTCTCCCTAGGTTTTTTTTTGCAAACAAGATATGTGTACAATATGCTTGTGCCTCTTCTCTTACGTTACTGCCGCAGTGTATGCACGTGTTGTCCGATCTCTCTGCTAAAAGTGTTTCTTTTATTTCCGGTATCATAACAGCGCATTCCATTCTAAGTAAATGGCACACTTTTGGGCTGAATGCTCGTGTGAGATACATTGTCGATCGTTCATTATACTTATTAGTCTGTCCCAATCAAACCTTTACTAGACCTCCTCTCACACATGCCAAGCTCATACAAAACTTTAAAAAGAAGAAAGAAAAAAGAAACCATATCAGGACAGTTCCTAGCAGGTCAAAATAGGAGTACACATCAGGACGGAGTAACAGTTTCAAAGCCAAGACTGTCACCCTTTGAAACATCAAAGTCTCGAATGGAATGTGTAACCAGGCTGATCACGTCATGTTTCTGATAAATGATTAACAATTTTTATTTTCTGCAAGCGATTCAATTTACATTATTGGTAATTTAACTCCAAACGGATAGTTACCTCAAAGTGTATGTTCTACATGGGTTTAGTGTTTATATCAATATAAAATACAGCATAACAATAAAAGTGACTATCTTTTCAATTTAACTATCAGCCAGTTTGGCCATGACACGGGTGCTAAACAGAGCTGCAATTCAAATACTGCTGCCACCCCCACACCCCCTCAAATCAAACAAACGAACAAACAAATCAAAACCAAAAGCCATAAAAAAAAAATAAAAAATAAAAAAACAAAGAAAGCAAAAATTCAAAAAAAAAACAAAAAACAAAAAACAAAACAAACAAACAAACAAACAAACAAACCAGGCACCCCCTGCCAATAGGTTTAACATGGGCCGCTCTAAACATTAGTTTGTGAAGGAAATGTGTGTGTGTGCAATGGAGTCTAATGTAAAATGGACAAGGTAACCGAAAGTATATGTCCGATCCGATGTTCTGGGAAAGAAAGAACAGCCGCAAAGGTGCAAAAACGTGTGTGGTATTCAGGTGCTTATGGGCTTTATTATGGGCCACTGGCGACACAGGTATCCATGTGACTCCATAATGCCACGGCGCACAAGTTATTCAGATATCTCTAAATTCAACAGAGGCAGGATTAATTGGCCTGTTGAAGGCTGGTTTTTCCAAGTCATAGGTTGCTAGGAGAATGGGGTGGGGCAGGGTAGCCGTACAGAGGTCGTTTGACCGTTTTCTGCAAACTTGAGGGTACCAAGAGGAACGCTGAATGTAGAAGATTAAGACTTTTAGATGGAAGGAGTGACCCTTACCTGACCCTTACAAAAATTTTTGACTGCAGCATGATTGCAGCAGGATGGTGGGTAGACTGCGGCTGGGTTGCATGGTTGCGGGAAGCACATTTTGATTGCAGATAGACTGCAGGATGATCTAAATTTCATAGACTCGCGGTCAACTTGATTGTAGAGCAATCTAAACTTGATTCCTCTGCAATCTAATTGACTGCATTACTGTCTAAGCTTGATCGTCCTGCAATCTACTAGAATGCACAAAGATATTGGATTGATGATCCTGCGGTCTACTTGATTGCATTGCAATCTATTTAAGTTCCATAGTTAGGCATATATGTACTCAATTGTGAATGTACATGCATATTCCTGTCGTCTGCTAGGTTGCAGGCAGCAGTATTTCCACTTACCAATTTTGAAATGTATATACAGCGTGTACACATGCGTACAAATTCAGGCCTGGGTGTTCCTACTCTCTTCATATACCCAAGTGAAAGATAATTGCTAGTTTACTTGTTAGCCTTGGAATTCACTAGATAGCAGGTAGGGCTGATCATGAAGAACCCAATAATAAAGGCATATATGTGTACATCAAACATGAAGTTTTTTCAATCTAAAAAAATCCCCCCCAAAATCATGAAAACTAAAAAATGGCTGGACTGTGACCATGTGAACACACTTGATAGAGACTCACCTAAGGTACATCCCCACCAAATTTGAAGTGAATCTGTAGACAGTTTTGGAGCAATGCAAAATATTAATTACCACAACCAAAAAATCAACAAATATTCACAAGCAATCCAAACATCAATGGATTGTGACCATTTGAACACACTTCCTAGAAACCCACGCAAGGTACATCCCCACCAAGTTTCAAGGGAATCTGGGTGACGGTTTTGGAGAAGTCGAAAATGTGATTTGCGACAGCAATCCCCATGCACTTACATGGTAATCAATAGGCATGCATGCATGGGTGGCCTTGAGGTAAAGGTCATGCATAAACAATGCACTCTAAAGTTTGGCCTAGATGCATACTCTGACCACTTTTAAAGGCAAATGAATTAATAACATGGAAAGTTATCTGACGTGATAGACACTGGACACAATGGACGGACAGACCGATATACCGTTTACTTTTTAAATGCGCTTACAACTTCTTCAGCGTTTTACGTTTTAAAAATCTCTGAAGTTAGATTAACAGCTTTACGGCTTTTTCTTCAGCTCTTTTATTTAATATTCGCAAATACCATTACATTTAAAATAGTGTTACAACTTCTGCATAGTTTTAAAACCTATATAAGTTTTGGAGTATGATTACCCCTTTTCCCCTATTTTTGCTATTTTTCTGTTGTTCTTTTAAAGTATAGCAACTCAAATATGCAGTTTATTTCCATGTTTCAAATATGGTGATAGGTGACACTTTCTCCTGGACAACTTTCTAAAATATACCCATAAAGTCCCATACAATTAACATTTTGGACAGCATGCAAACCTGAATTCATTATGACAATGTTTACAGAGCAATTATAAAAGTGTACAAAAAAGGTTACATATTTTTCAATACAAATTTGGCTTCACCTCCAACAATTTCATATATTTTGACATCAAATTAGTGGTAAACTGTAGAACACACTACATATTAAAAAAGCATGAAAAATAATATAATGTAAAAATTTTGCAGTTCTTCCTATTACATTCAGGCATTTTAGGTTGGGAAGATTATATGTGCATCACTTACAGGCTACCTTTGGCTTGCTCTGGTGAAAAAAAGTAAAGATAAAGGGAATATTTGAGATGCTCCATTTTGAGTCACAACATAAACTTTAGTTTCCTGCACATTTGAGGGGGATTGAATCTTTATTTCTGGCAAATGATGACAATCACCATCTTTATTATTGTGGAAGTATTGTAACGAACTGACACTCTCAACGGGAATTAAACAACATCTCCACTATTTCAGCTCTCAGAAAATGTATCAAATGATTTTTTATTTTTCATTTATTAGTAGTTTTTCTTAACAAACTGATGAACAAACTGTCGCAAAAACCATGTAACAAAGGGGTTGAAAAATGCAACAATATACTTTGCGACAGAGTTGCAACAAAATAACTTATGAAAAAATGGGTTATTAGCATTCCAGAAGCTAATTTCATACTTTCCAGCCATTCCTAGTTCCATCTCTCAGTGCGTATTTTGTTTGCGCCAAGCCGCTAGTTGACCCGTTTGAATTTTGAACCCAGGGGAGGGCCATGGTGTGAGCATAAGATGGCGGGAAACAGACTTCCATACAGTCTTTTTAAATAAGTATGTACACGCAGAGTCAATTTTCAGTAGAATCTTCCATTTTACATGTGTTTAAAGCACGTAATTTGCAGTCAGTGGTACCATCAGTCAACACATGTTATGTACCGTATCGACTTTGTGGAACTAGAGTGCAGTAATATCACCTGGAATGAAGTGTAATATCAACTGTCTTTGCGTGCTGAACCTGAAATTTTACCCTAAATTTTACAGCATTGAAACAGTAGCTTTAGATAGTTTCAGGTCAGTGCAGAGAGGATGAATTATTGTATAGAATGTGATTGTTCCTCAATTCATTTGGGTAATTTAGCATGGAATGCAGTGTGTTGGTAAACATTTTGCACCAATGAGTCAGCCCATACCATGTTGCGTGGGCCATGGTGCCTCAGGCTGCGAAACTGGCTTATATATATAATATATATATATATATATCGTATATTTTGCGTGTGCAAATTTCAGTCAAGATTGTTTCCTACCCAGGTAAATATTATCAAAGGCCCTGACTGCTTAACAAAATATAAATATGGGAAAAATACTGTTTTGGATTGGATGTCACAGTATTTCTCTGGTGGATAAAATAGTTTGAATTGATTCAACTTAATGTTTGATTTTTTTTCTACTGAAAAAAAAAGAAATTATTTTTGCTGTGATGTCTAATTATTCTTTCCTGTTAGGTCAATTATTTTTCTTCAAATGATATTACATTGACACAAACAATGACAAAACTCATTCTGGCTATTACAATCACTAGCAAATGAGTCAATGGCTCTATAGAATAACCATAGTTGACATGTGCAAATATGTGCATTTTTATATATATCTGTGAAGCAAAATTGCCAAGATATCTGTTTACACCTTAGTGATAGTCCTACATGTAGTTTTTGTCTGCTATATATTTTTATATGGCACTTAATTTCATCTGTGGTTAGAAGAAAGTGTAATTTAAGATATTCTTGTATTGACGTTAGCAAACTCTGGAGAGAAATGTGAAAAAAAATTCATGCTCTACTTTCACTCTGACATGAAGAATTAAGTACCTGTATTTTACTTGTGTAATGGTAACTGTTTTGCGATTTTATGTATCATAGAAAGTTTGAAGAATACTTTTCAGGTTTTTTAAGATGCGTTATTTAATATTTTTGTTCAAACCACTTTCACAATTAGATGTACTTCACAGTGTTTTTGTCTTCTGCGGTTTGTTCCAGTAATACCTAAGTGTACAAACATTGAAGTAGTGGTACATGTGACATGATCGATGATACAGAACTGAAAGGTTACATGTTGTACACCAAAACCAATGGCTGATTACACTGTATACTTGCATAACAACAGGTCTTAGTGGTCCTATCAAGGTAAAGGTGCACATATACACAGGCTCTGTCATGAGGGACCACTCTGACAATTATTGTACAATGTGCATGAAAACACTGTTATTTGTGTGTAATAAGTACACAATTTGAGTCTGAAATAAAAATCAACTTATCTTGCAAAAATGAAAATTCCTAAAATGGCTGAATTGCAAACATGGTAACTTTTACACGTGTTGTATTGCCATCATAAAACCTGTACAATTAAAGCTTCCCAGTGGAAACTTAATAAATAAATAGGTAGTGATCATATTTCATATTTACACTTTTTTATATTATTTATGTTATCTCATAGGATGAGGCTTTGTGTGTCAGATTTTTTCTTTTTTTCTAAACATCTAAAGCCACCAACCAATGTATATCTATATATTTTCAGGATTCTGTGCAGGACAAACCCACAGCTGACATCCAGCAGGTCACGAAAAGCAAAATAACTTTAATACGGTCTAAGAAGCCATTTACCTAAGACCTAACCAGCAGCCTGGCAGGCATGGTAGGTCAACCCAATGTGAGCCTCTAGATTGAACGAAAAAAGGACACTGAGCATGTATGATTTATTAATACATATAGGTATAAATATATTGGAAATAAATGTTAGGAATCAATTCATTGCCATGCTCCTCTCACTTTTCAAAGGTATAGATTAATATTACAGTTCTTCCAACCCTGCGTGAATACCTGCACCATGGGCAAAAGAATTATCGACCATTGAATTTTCAGGTTGACCATGGAGTCTAACTGAGATATACATTTTCATGCCCCCGATATACCATTTTTTTTTCTCAGAAATACCTTCAATATGCCTATGATATAGCTGTTTGTATTCCCTATATGCCTCAATATGTCCCAAGTATATACCTGTATACCCCAGAATCCCACCGAATTTGGTGAGATTGTGAGGGAGGTCAAAGTCTAATTTGCTTATGATACCCGTGGTGCTACCTGTAATTTGACGGAAATTATGAGCCAAAGTGTGTTTTATGATATAAAACTCCATATTTGGAAACGTAATTGGATTAGACTTGCCAAATTTATAGGATATATAAACCACAGCCACAGGATGGGTGCTATGTAATATCAGTGAACTTTACCCACATTTGTGAGGTCACAATGCCAGTAAAATTGAAAAGGTGATTTTGTAATGGGCAAGTGTAGCTTGAACATCAGTGGCAGAGAGAATTGAGACTCCAGATGAAAATTGCACTTGGTTATGTAATACATAAAACTGCACTTGGTGACCTTTTTGGGAGAGAGGCAGGGCACTGTGAGCTGGTTATTATGACGTTTGGCGCTTGTACAAGTTTATGTATTTTCTCCAATAACTCGAAACGCGATTACCTGATTTGAACAAATTGACCCTATATGGAAAGCTGGATAAAGGGCATCAATGTGAACATACCATTTTTTTTATTTGAGATGTCGACCAAGGTCAATGGCTAGTTTGAATATGGGGGTCATTTCATGAATGCTCTGCACCCCACAATTTTTCGATAGGCCAATATTACATTTAGGAATTATAAAGTGCATAAACATCTTTGTTGACAGCAATATTGGTGGCGCCACCTATAGTATTATGTGATATACAGATGAAAATGCGAAAATCTTGTGATTGCAATACCGTCCACAGTTCTGAAGTTCGCTCTATATAACTTTCAGGACTGAAAGGGTGTATAAAATCAATATGTGTTTTAATATTGGTGTAGCCACCAACAATGTTATACAATATAGGGATCAAAATATGAAAATTTTGGGAACACTAGCGTCTTTAATCTTTGGCAGACTTTCACCAAATTTGGTGAGATTGTGGGGGAGGCCAAAGTCTAAGTTGCTAATGATACTAGAGGCGCCACCTGGTAATATGACGGAAATTATGAGATAAAATCTGTTATTTAAGATATAAAATCCCATATCTTGAAAAGTAATTGGATTAGACTTGCCAAATTTATAGGATATATATAGAAAATTGTCCAAAGCTAGAATTTACATGCCTGTTAATTTGAAACAGGTGATTTTGTGATGGCAGGGCGTAGCTTGGACATCAAAAACAATGTCTGCCAAATACCATGCCTTTGGGTTTCTTGTATTACATGATCGGGGTGCCCTTGATCTTCTGTCCCAAGGTCACTTAGGACTCGGACATTGTTCTCTTGGCACATCCAACAATATCCATGACGTGAATTGCACAAATAAGCTATAATTTGACGGAAATGTAGAAGGAAGTGCCATCTAGTGGACATTTTAGATACAAAGTGTACATAAGCTTTATTCATACATACCACATTCAAGGCCCTACAATTTTCCCGAATTTAATGATCCGGCACTGGGTTTCCGCGGGAAAATTCGGGAATATTTATCCCGAGTTAGAGTTATTGTTATAAGAAACTTCATGTCTGTCATAACGAACAGGTGCTAAAGTATATGAACAAAGGAATCTGTGCATGCGCATTCATTATTTCTATCTTTAATTTTAAACAATTTAAGACACGCCATTCTGTTCTTCAATAGAATAACAGAAGTTAATAGGTTTTGAATATTAAAGAATTCTGTAAGTTTACTTGACGCTTTACAAACAGATAATGTTTCACCTTACAGGCACATATCATCTGGGGAATTTTCTACTCTCTATACTACAATACCTCATGCAGATTTGAAACGTAGCATTCAAACATTGGTTTTTAAAGTTTTTGAGAAAAATAAATTTCAGAAAATTATAATTGGTCATAAACATGCTTTCTTTGGTGATTCTGCTAAGAATGGTCAACATGCATTTGACTATGATGAGTTTATAAAACTGTTTGAATATTTGATAGATAATATTTACATTCATTTTGGTGATAGTGTCTTTAGAATGGGCATAGGAATTTCCATGGGTACAAATTGTGCGCCACTTTTGGCTAATCTTTATTTATTTTATCACGAGTATAATTTTCTAATGAAAATGGCAAAAGATAAAAATTACCATGCTAGATCATTTAATTTAACTTTCAGATATATAGATGATTTATTAAGTGTCAACAACAAACATTTAAAAGATTACATTACATCAATTTATCCTAGTGACCTGGAACTAAAAGAAACCACTGAATCGAACATAACATGCTCATTTTTAGATCTACTCCTATTCAATGATGGTGGTATATTAAAATCAAAAGTGTATGATAAAAGATGATTTCAATCTTGATATAGCAAATTATCCATATATAAGTGGTAATATTCCTATCAATCCTGCTTATGGTGTCTATGTCTCAAGACTAGCTGATTTCGCAAGAAACTGTACTGATTTTAAAGATTTTGCTGATAGACATAAATCCCTTTTTGGAAGACTTATTAAACAGGGGTTTCCAAATTAAGATTAAAAAAGGTTTTTCTTAACTTTAAAGCTAAATACCAATATGTTCTACAGAAATATCATGTTGATTTATATGAACATATTAATAAGGTATTTTCTGAGTGTCAGTAAAACACATAAAAATATGTTTATGTATTTTAATGTTGTAGCTGAGATTGTTTTACGATGAGCTTGATCAAACTTTCAATACTGGAACATAAAATTTATTATAATTACAACAAATATAAAATGAAATAAGGACCAATTAAGTTCTCAGGCATCATGTTGAACAATACAGGCCTTCTATTTTCTCATCCTTTTGAATATAATGACAAAATGTAAGGAATACTTACTCAGCTGATGTGAGTAATATTTTTGCAACAAATTTTAGGCCTATTGTGCTGTTTTTTCTGGTGAGAATGTAACATGGAAGAACTTAACCATGTTTCATAATAAATATAATATTAGTATCAAATTTAGTTATCCTCTGTTCACGTGGAAACTTTATTTTTTGGTGTTTAGATTCAAATTTTGACATGTTACGCAATTCTAATGTAAATATAGTAATCTGGCTTAAAATTCTTAATTGTCCTGTCATTGTTTGGATGATGTCTGTGAACTATGGTCAAGTAATTACCTTTTATAACTGTACATTAACATTAAGGGCTAAATATGTTTTAGGCCTACTTTAAATGAATGTGAGTGTTTTCCAAAGTGGGAGGGTTTGGATCCCGTAAAACTGGTTTAACCCACTGCCAATATGTTGGTAACCTGTTCCAAGTCAGGTAGAAGATACTCTCATTCGTTTAAATCTCATTACTGTTGGTCATGGATCCTTCTGACGACGAACACTAGCATGTCTTACTATTTCGTAAATGATCCTGGATCTGACAAGGTTAAACTGATATTCGGTTTGGTCTTATCACTATCATTGAAAAATATTATCCACTTCTCTTTTCATGGAACCCTTATATATTTGGTAACAATTTGAACATTCAGGCATTTTCTGCACATATTGTAGTGCAGTAAGTGTTCCAAGTGTAGTGAAACTGATGTTGTTTTTTATAATTGTCTGATGAATATAGTTTGTTATTGTGAAAGTCATGTCAGGTTGGCTCAAAGTGTTAAATGTACTCTTTCTCTGTCTCTCTCTCTTGTATAAATAATTAGCATCTAAATCAACTGACTGACAAGTTGAACTACGTCTGATTATAAATGAAAAAATTTAAAACTGTTACAGGAAAACAGTTATACTTACAGTTACCTGTAGGAATTTCAAATGATCCCTCCCTCTCTCTCTCTCTCTCTCTCTCTCTCTCTCTCTCTCTCTCTCTCTCTCTCTCTCTCTCTCTTCATAAAACCGAATTCTTTCTCTGTTAAAGGTAGTAGAATTTTACAATAATTAGGACTGTTTTACAATTTGACCTTCTGAACTTTATAGAACCACGAGTTAGATGTACATTATGCTTGGTTGACTTACAGATGACTTACAATGGCATACTACATTTTTGGAATTCTAAATTATTACCCTTATAATTGACTTATTAGATGACTTGTGGGATTACATGCTTGCTTGAACATTTAAATGTCCTTTCAAAAATACTTCTGGAAACCAACTTGAAATGTGACTACTATCCTTACAAAGTTTGACTATTGTAATGCACTTGTGACTACGTTTTAATGATTTGAGGCCTAATGTCACTTGCTTCTGGCTGATGTTTAACATTTGAACCAATGTACTTACTATATTTGGAAATTCAAACACTTTTCTTTTGGAAATACTCTTAGTTTATCTCCTTTAAAACATCATGTCTTTAACTACATGCCTAAAACACATCGAATTATATAATAATGTTGTTTAGATTCTTATTGATGGTCATTTTAGGCCTAGAGGGCTTTTCTGATGGATTGATGTTGGTGTTGCTTTGTGGACTCATATGGATGATGATCATTGTTGAGATGGTGGTTGCAAGTAGTACCTTTCTAAATACTGAATCTTATTGACATTTTCAACAAGTTAAGAACCTCCGCTTACAAATTCTCTGATGTGCTGCAAATTTTGGTCCCTTTTCATAAATTGTATGGTCCTGTATATGCATGAATGATGCAACTGTTCAAGCCAATTTACTGAAATAGGCCTATTATTTCAAACAAAACTTTTTGCATTCTGTCATGTGAAAACTAGATAAGGTTTTTCCCCCTATGGACCTTTGCACTTACGTTTTGGTCTCTTTTGGGTAAATACGAACTATAAATTTATATGTTTCAGCTATACATACCAAGGAACATTGCCTTTGGTCGGAATTGACTTGGATTTGTTTCGTTAGGACTACGGTTTGGATATGTTAATGACACTGTCTAATTTGCTATTCTGCATTGACCACCCAAGACCGCAAATCTGTTTGACGTGTTATATGAACATATGTCACAACAGCCAACAACCATGACGGCAATGCAATGTAAGGTGAAGTACCTGGAATAAAAGCAAGTAGATTGAAATATTTGTGATCTACAACCTTAAACAACAGTTTCCTGCATTTAATCTCATAATCCTGATAGCCTAACCAGCCTAAATATCAGTAACATATTGGATACTAGATGTTCTCTTTCTTTGTCTCTGTCTGTCTCTGTCTCTCTATGTATACATACATATATGTACACACACACACATATATACATACATACATACATACGTACATACATACATACATACAATACAATACTATATATATATATATATATATATATATATATATATATATATATATATATATATATATATATATATATATATATATATATATATATATATATTACCTATCCAACTAGCAAGCAAAGTAGCTGGCTTTGTACCAAACTGTCCTCGTATGCAACATCCAAATTTCCCTATCCCATTTTCCCAATCGCAAGGCTGGACAGCATACTGCGCTGATAGAAAATATTAGGGTAACTAATATATGCACCATAGAACGCTTGACACGTCATGGAATATGGGTTATATGGTTTATATATATTCTCATTCAGCATATGACACCCCTGAATAAGGGTCGCTTAGATATAAGAAGTCATGGTTAGCCGAAGCTAATGGTACGTGCACCTTGATACTTTGGCAATTCAAGAAAGTACTCTATGGTGATTTGGCCCTTAGATTAGACAGATATAAGTTTCTTTGAAAGGGCCATGCAGATAATGGAACTATCCATAAATACAAAAATTCGTTGTGCACCAATGGCTTATTGCCGGCGAAGGTAGTGGTTCCTGATGCACCAGTGCCCTTCTTCCTGGCGTCGTTGTTCTTGTAGCCGTTCACAACTCATATTGCGGTCACATCGTCGGGTACTTTGGAATCTGAAAGAAAATATGTTTTCAGATTGGTTATTGCTCCATGTAGCAATTCATGTTAAATTTACTTGATCACTAGATGCTCTGGGTGTAATGGCAAGATGTGTAATTTATAGATTTATGAATGTGTAACACATTTTGCAGTCATGATCATTGGTCCGATGTTCAGAGGAAATTCACTGGCTCCACCATAGACCCAGCAGCCAGCAGGAGACTAATATTCGTTTTAGTGAGATTGGCGCGTTCACGAAACATGTTAATCCTATGATCCTGACTGCTGGAAGTAGTACTTCCCATTTTCTTCACTATATCACCTTACTGCCTGTTGTAGACATAAGGTGAACACCATAGCTGTGGTTGCTAATGTGCCTATTATGCTTACTCCTATGCTGCTTCCCCCTTTCACATATAACTATAAACCAGTCACCATATCCATTGTTTGGCGCCTGTTTTTGATGCCGTTGTTCTAAAAATACAGGTACTGTCACATCCAGTTTGATAGATCTCACGATGCCTTGTTGGAACAGCTCTAAGTGAGACAAGCGTCATTTAATTAAATTTAGTTGACCTGTTTATTGTACCGCTTTTTATTATTAGATCGTTAGACCTGTATTCCTTAACATGAAATTTGCAAAAGAAACCAATTTCCGCAGCCATTCTTCTAATCACGGGACCGCTCACTTGGACAATGGAGCACATGTGCATGCGACCTTGTGACTGGATCTCACTACCAGAACAATTTGATGCGATATAAATTTGGTTAATTAATGCATATATTTCAGTGTTTTTGTCGTTTTTATGTATATAGAATTATGATGTTTTCTTGTGATGCTATTCTGGTAAATAGTCCTACATTAATTAATATATGTATAACATACCTCGTTCCTCACATATGACAATCCCCCCCCCCCCCCCCGTGCTACCACTCCATGGTGAATAGTCCTTCATAAATTGATATATGTATGACACACCTCCTTTCTCACCTATGACAAGCACAGTTTTGTCGTCTTCTGCTGCCAGTCCATTGATGGGATACTTTATCAGTTGAAAGTGCAGAATTCTACAATGTAGTGGGAATTTTGTAAGCCATTGGTAAACCGATCAAAGATGTAACAATGAGCATACATATGAAAAAAAGGCTTCATTTTTTCCGAAAGTGTTTATTTTCTGTCTTTTCAAATGGAACATGTACATTTAAATGATGCACGCGACCTTTTAATTGCCGTTCTTTAACTGTATTTTAGTGTGTCCTAGTAGATATTCTTCGTGAGAAGTATTCCAAACAAAGAATACAGTTCCGCTGGGCCTACTGTAACCATGTAGTCGCGATGGATATTTTTCCGTTGTTCTTGAACGTATCATGCTTTTAAACTTTGTAACTGAGATCACTTGTGTAGGGTCTACAAGGTCTTACAAGAGTGTTCCTTGCCGACCTCATTCACGCAAATACAGTGGCCCCGATTCCCAAGGCCACACTGAGGGAAGAAAAGGCATAGCTGGAGTGGGGAGACGGGAAGACAGAAGCAGTATACTGCCTGCCTGCAATTATTACCTTGTATCAGGAAAGTCATAATTTCAGGTAGTAGAGGGTCTTGTATTTTTCTAAAATGTAATGTGGATATAGCAGTTATCGCACTTACATGATAAGAATTAGAGGTATTATGTGTATGCATCCGGCCAGCAAAAACGAAAATCCTGCAAACCACCCAAGCGTTGCTGGATAGATTAGGTTAAAAATGACCTGGGACACGGCATTACCCAGACTCTGCATAGAGGTTAACAAAGCAAACATTTGCCCTGAAAGAAAATTGGTTTTTGTACATCAATTGTAAACAAGTTGTGTTGAGTTTAAAGTTACAAACCAATAAACGTACGATTTTACCCTTATTACAATATTGCAGAAGAAACATGCACGTGTAAACCAAATAAATAAATAAATGCTATTTCCATTGACATTCTTTTAATTATTCTTTGATTGATTGATTTTTTTTTTTTTTTTTTGCTTTTTTGCTTCAACTGATTGTCAGTCAACTGAGCTCATAGGATGGTTAGCAGTCCGTCCGTTCACATTTCACATTTTGAAGCTGTGGTTTTTTTTTTAGTATTTTCGTCATTTTAGACTTCTTCTCCAAGACTGTCACTCAGATTGTTCTGTATCTTTATGGAAATATAGCTTGTTGATGGGCAAACAAACAAACGGGTTCACTGGGTCGTGATACTTTGCATCTTTGATGCTTAATGGGTTGGTTTTTTGTTTGGTTCTTTTGTTTTTTCGTTTATTTTTATATTGTTATTTTTTTTTGGGGGGGGGGGGTTCCTGTCGGTTAATGCACGTATTAATATTCTCTCCTATGCAAGTCAGAGAAGATGACAATGGGGATTCACATTGCCTGCCTCTTCTCCAGGACCTTATTCCAGATTGAGTTCAAGCTTGGTGAGGTCGTACCTCAGATGAGTCTTAAGTTGATTAAGTTTGTTCAAATGATCATACTCCAATGACTTAAACATTTTAAAGGGATGTTCTTGTTAATTTTTCAGAATAAAATGAATATTCTTCTACGAAACAGGTGAGCCGATGGCTATGAAAATTCACATCAATGCCCCTTGTGACTTCTAAACTACAACATATTCGATAGGTGGCGCTGCATTTTTTCTTTGCTTTTGAAATTTTATTTTTTCGGTTTTACTTTTAGGCCACTTTCTTTTGTTTCACAGACGGACCTGCGATTTTCTCTTAACTTTTTGTGAATGTTTTTGGAAGTTTTTCTTCCAACGGATATCCAGGATTGTTCGAAAATTGTCCTAATTATTTTCCACTTAAAGTCCTTTATATGTTTGCGAACACGAACGATAAACATGATGTCTTCAAAATTTTAAAGAACTTGATCTTAAAATTTTTAAAAAAATCTTCAGCCCTCATTCACTGGTTATATATTGTCTACAATCAGCTCCACGCTGATAACTGGAGATCAGCTGCCTGCAACAAAAGTGCGATTTTCCCCACGCTTATTATGCATGTTTTCGGAATCCCCGCCCCCTCTCGCCAACGGCTATGCAGGATTGTTCGAAGATTCTCCTAATTATTTTCCACTTAAAGTCCTCTATGTTTAAATTGCCAAAAAAAAAAAAAAAAAAAAAAAAAAAAAAAAAAATTCTTCGGTCCTCATGCACTGGTTGTGTATCTCTACAATCAGCTCTGCGCTAATACATGGAGATCAAATCGCTTCAGCAACACAGCGTTCCGATACAAAGAACGCACTCCTCGTTACGGAATTTAAAAGGGAATTGTTTTTAAAACCAAGGCCTAGAATATTTACTGTATGCCACATATGCGCCACAAATGCGGACTTGTCGATTATGTATGATTCATTTATGAATGATTTTGCGACACTCACAATATTTGGTGCAGAATGACTGACACCCGATTCTTTTTCCATTGGTAGACTATAACATTGTTTGGTCACTCACTGTGGTCCATTGAAGAGTAGCTGTGCATGTATTTCTGTTGCACAAATTTAAGGCCTCTGCTCAATGTTTTCATGATACGCACAGGGTAGTGGCAGAGTTTTTCTTTAATTTTCAGTAATAACAATTGTTATCACATTAATATATAAGCCTGGAGATTCAGATGCTACATAGTTTCCATGAATACGACGAAGAAATCGATTTGACATTATGTAAAGAACCTGGGACAAAGGCATTAACATTGTTGGTCTAATGTCACGGGTAAGAAAGAAAAGTAAATTTGACATAGCTTAGAGAAGTCAGGACGGAGAAATTAAAATAATTATCTAGGGAAGCACCCGTGACAAGGGAGGCAATATCTTTTCATATTGTCTCCCCGTACATTGAAACCAACCTTTGTTTCTGTGATATATGCAAAAGGTCCGAAGGGATTTCATTCTCAAATTTGAAACAGACGTACTTTATTGGACAAATATTGGCTGATTTGATTGTCTATTCACTGTTGTCTGCCAATGGAACGCAGGGACATACTTGCTGGGAACATTTTTCCACAATATTTTCTAAATGCATGGATGGACACTTCTAAAATTTAGTACGGAGATGCATTAAAAATGATGAGATGATCAGGTTTTCTGGTCACTGTGACCTGTTGTGTCTATCTATTTGGAGACAATTTTCCCTTGTTACTGCGGTAAGTGCGGATTTTTCTCAAATTTGCCACATTGATGGATTCTAAAAGCATAGGATAAAGGACTGCACGGTAATATATGGGGGTCAAGCAGAACCGAGCAGTGTTGTCCTGCCAGACATTTTGGGTTTTTATCTGATTTTGAATTTTTATTGTTTCCACATGCGCAGTAAATATATTTACAAATGTGCCACATGTAGGGACATAAACTGGTAAGACATGATAAGAAACTCCTAGAATTACGGAACGCAGTTTAATTCTACAACAGGTGGCACACCCGTTATTTATATGACTAGAGTGCACAGTAAATCATAAATGTGCTGGGTCAACACTGTTTCATATTGCCCAACCATTGATTATGTAAACTCTTCATTCCACTTAAAACCCTGACACCTTTCTTTGTTGTTGTAAAATGATGCCATAAAAATTCTGATTTCAAAGTGGTTACTGTTGTTTCATCACGTATAGCTTGTGGCAGATTGATCTTCAAAGCTTGCAAACTCAGGATATGCTGATTCAACCATTCAAGAATTTTTTTCACAATTCAATATTATTAGACGTGACGATCGGGGAATTTTCATTACGACAACCATGTTGATGCTATCATGATAGCAATGCTAAATGAAGTTACGATGATAGTTTTTAACAGATGGCACATACAAAAAAGTCAGTATATACCAGCAACGCCAACCAGCGGACGAAATTTGTGGAGATAAATGGATGTCTCTGCTGTCAAATCTTAGGGATAAAGTCAAAGTTTACAACAAAGGTCCATGAATTTAAGAAAGGAAATGCATACATATTTAGCTCCACCGGCCACAGTAGTCATGCTCCAGGGATATCCACAAGCGCTTTTATGCAATTTCGAAATATACTGCTGGAGAAAAAAGATGACACTGTCACTGGTTCAACATGAGCTGCTGTTAAAAAGCAATTACATTTAAAACAAACTACTCAAAACTTATAACTCTCCACCTTTTTAACTGAAAAAAAGCACCCACTTTAAGTAAAATGTTTAAAAAGACAATGTATTTGTAAATTGCAAATACCCTAGCACATAATCTATGAGTATTCACTTGATTTCAGATTCATGCTTGGCTACACATGCACCTATTCTAAAACAAAGCTGAAAAATGACTTTGCAAAGAAGTGTTTTGTAGTGTATTACGTGTGTGGTTTCCCTGTCCCCATTTAAGCTCTTCCTAACATTGTTTTCTTTCACTTTACAATGACACGAGTGGCTGATTTGGACAAGAACAGGGACAGTTAAGAGTATAAATTGTGGCAGAGCTTGAGATTAGGTATGGGTTCTCCATCAGCTTGCAAACCTGCTGGACGAAACATGTCAAGACTCTCAACTGTAGACCGGGCTAGAGCTGTTGGCCGAATTGAGGCTGGAGAAAGCTGTCGTTCTGTGGAAAGGGCCCTTGGTGTAAACCATCGCACCATAAATGACCTGTGGCAGAAATTTCAACGCACTGATGATGTAGCCACCTTGCAAAGGCAGGCAAGATCAAAAGTGACTACCATGCGCCAAGACCAGTTTATCATCACAACAGGTCTTAGGTCTCGAACAACTACGAGCACTGATATTCGAGACATGCTCCATGATGCTTATCCACATCAAAGAAGAATATCTGATCAAACCATAAGAAATAGGCTACATCGCCAAGGTCTCAGATCCAGATGCATGGTCCAGAAGCAGAGCCTCTTGCCTCGACACAGGGAAGCCAGGATGGATTGGTCAAGAAGTCACCTTCGTAAATCCAGAGCAGAGTGGGCTAATGTCTTGTTTACAGAAGAATGTTGCATCTGTGTCCACAATACAGACGGGCGAGTCAGGGCTTGGAGAAGAACAGGAGAAAGACATGCTGAATGCTGCGTCAAGCCCCCTGTCCCATTCGGATCAGGACGCATCATGGTGTGGGGAGGCATATCAGCACACGGAAAGACAGAGCTGGTGTTCTTTGATGGAACCCTGAATTCCAGGAGGTACATTACTGATATCCTACAACCTCACGTTATCCAGTATGCTGGTGCCATCGGGGACGAGTTCATGCTAATGCAAGACAATGCCAGACCTCATGTGTCCCGTGATGTCCAGGTGTTCCTTGCTAATCAGGGTGTTGAGGTGATGGAGTGGCCAGCCTGTTCCCCGGATCTAAATCCGATAGAGCATGTCTGGAGTCAGCTGAAGCAGAAGGTATACCCTCAGATGAACGCTGCTTCAACTATTGATGATCTGCGCCGTTAAGTTCAGCAGGAATGGGACAATTTGCCTCAGGCTTACCTTTGTAAGCTTGTATACAGCATGAGGAGAAGGTGCCAGCAGTGCCATAGCAACCGAGGTGGTTACACAGAATATTGACTTTACCATGGTTCAACAAGCATACTGTGATGCGATGGTGATCAAATCATTGAGACAAGTCTTCTGTGATAAACAAAAAACTTGATTACCCACTTCAGGTTTCATTGAAAGACCTGTATTTCATATTTATGTGAGCTTTTTTATATCAAAAAAGCTCACATAAATATGAAATACAGGTCTTTTAAAAACTTTAATGAGGATGCATTCAGAAAAGATTTATCTCAGGTGCCATGGTCTGTCTTAGATATCTTTTCAGACCCAAATGATGCATTAGACTGTTGGTACCGCCTATTCAATGACTTATTGGATATTCATACTCCCTGGAAAAATAAAAGAGTTAAAAAGCATGTACAGCCTGAATGGCTAACTGAAGAGATAGTTACAGCCATGCAGACCAGGGACAGGTATAAAAGTAGTAACAATCATGATCTATACGTAGTTTTGAGAAACAAAGTCAATATGCGTATCCGTGACGCTAAGCAAACCTATTATAGAACTCTCATTGAACAGAACGCAAAGAGCTCACGTGATCTGTGGAAATATATGAAACAACTTACTGAATCCAAAGTTACAAAAGTGCCGATAGTCATTAAGGACAACGAGAAAGAAATCACAGATGAAATTGATATTGCTAATGCTTTCAATAACTATATCATTAACATTACAAATGAGTACATTGAAAATGTGGACAATGAAGATATAGTTCATTCTAACCTGGAAGAATTCATTAACACAACTTTGCCTACTGGTGCATCCTTTGACATACCTTTTATGTCCCAAGAGTTTGTCTTAAAGCAATTACAAGGACTGCAGAAAAACAAAGCTTCAGGTTTGGACAAACTTGGTGCAAATGTTCTTAAAATTGCTTCACAAGAAATTTATATTCCTCTTTGGAAGATTTTTAACTTAAGTATCAATACTGGGATTTTCCAGATGTATGGAAGGAAGCAAGAGTTGTCCCTCTGCACAAGGCAGGATCACTGCAGTTAACTGGAAACTACCGTCCCATTTCAGTATTACCTGTTTTGTCAAAGATCATTGAACGACATGTGCACACCCATCTATACAACTATGTCCGTCCTTTAATCCTCGAGTCTCAATCAGGATTCCTACCAAAACACTCATGTGAGACTGCTTTGTGCAAAATGGTTAACTCTTGGTCCCACGCCATGGACAATGATTTTATGAACGGAGTGATATTTGTTGATCTTAGAAAGGCATTTGACTTGGTGAGTCATCGACATCTCCTCCACAAGCTCGATCTCTATCGATGTAACCCAGCTGCCCTTTCTTGGTTTAGGTCCTATCTTACAGAGAGAAAACAGTCCGTTCAGTTCAAATCATCATCTTCAGACAAATTAAACATCAAATCAGGAGTCCCTCAAGGTAGTATCCTTGGTCCATTATTATTCATTATCTTCATGAATGATTTACCCCTTCATCTGGAAAACCAAATTGACATGTATGCCGATGACTCATCAATCCATGTCTGTGGAAAGTCAGTAGAAGAGATACAGGAAAATTTGAATACTGACCTACAACGGTTACATGGTTGGAGTCATGTAAACAAAATGGCTATCAACACTGACAAGACAAAGTCTATGCTCATCACCACTAACCAAAAACGGAGAAATTTACGTACACCAAACCTCAACTGCTATCTAAATGGAAAGACTCTGGAAAATGTCACATGTGAAAAGTTACTTGGGGTGAAAGTAGACCAAGCATTGTCTTGGAAAGACCACTGTCATAAGGTGTACAAGTCTGTGTGTGGCAATATTGCTCTTTTTAGGAGAATTAAGTGTTTCCTACCTCCCTCAGCACGCAAAACTTTTTATAATGCTTATATTTTACCACATTTTGATTATTGCAGTACAGTATGGGATGGGTGTTGTGACATGCAGAAGCTCGTTAAACTCCAAAAGCGCTTTATCAGATTAATGACAGATGCTGACTATAGAGCTCCCACTGCTGCCTTCTTCCAAAATCTCGGTATCATGCCCCTATTAGATCGTTTTCGATACAGAAAGGCCCTAATGGTATACAAAAGTTTAAATGGTAATGCCCCTAAATATATGACTGACATGTTTGTTTATGTAAAGGATGCACACAATAGAACAACTCGTTCCGCAGAAAGTGGCCTCCTCCAAATTCCTCGCGCTAACAAGGCAGCATACCGCACCTCTATTGCGGTATCTGGTGCTAAAGTATACAATTCACTCTCACGTGATATCAGAGAAAAGCCAACACCTTTTGCCTTTAAATCTGCTTTTATGAGATCTTTTTATGGGAAATGAAGTTTTTAGCTTTTAACAGTCATCACTGTAATTTGTATAAATTGCAAGAGACCATCGGGTGCCTATTTGCATTTTTAATCTTAGCCAGCTGTTCCTGGGGGTCCCCCTATATAAACCCACATCCTTATTGGCATGTATCTTATTGTATTTATATTTATTGTGTGTATTTTATTGTATGTATTTTACTGTATTTGTATTTATTGGAGGGCCCTGAGGAAGATAAACAATTTGTTTATCAGGTTACCCTCGTAAAATAAAGTTTATCTATCTATCTATCTATCTATCTATCTATCTATCTATCTATCTATCTATCTATCTGAATCTTATGTTGCGAACTTCACATTTTGACTTTCACTTAAAACCAGTCATGTGCAGTGAAGCATGGACTCCTTAAGATGGTCATTTTTCTGTTAACGCTGTACCAAGAGTGTGAAAGTAAAATATATGATACTGAAATTCCAAAATATTTGTTCATCATTTAATTATAGACAAGTAAGTAAATAAGTGGAGAGTTATAAATTTTGAGTAGTTTATATAGGTCGCATCAAATATTATGAAACTTCAACAGGAGAGTATAGGGAATGCCTGAGCATTCACACATATAAAAAAATGTCCTGAAAACAGGACCACAGCCTGAGAGATGTCAAAAGTTTGTCTGGTATTTGGGTGCCCGTGGGCTTTATAAGGGGGCCATGGCACCAGTGGAATCTATGTGAATCCAAATGCCACGTTGTACAGGTCACTCACAACTGTATAAATTTGACAGGGAAAGAATCATTGGCATGTTGCAGGTTGGCCTTCCCTAGCGGGAGGTTTCCAGAATAACCAGGTGCTCCCTGGAGGGAATCAGTAAACAGGTGGTTGGACCGTGTCCAGAAAACCAGAGGTTTGCAGAGGAAAGCTGGATCTGGGTGACCAAGACTGTAAGACGAGACAGATTACCCTTACTTGATCCGGTATGTTAAAAGGTACAGGTTTCTTTCCACCGAAAGGTCAGCAGTGGCATCAGGTCTGCAATATTGGATCATCACAGTTCACCATTAACAAGAGACTAGCGTCGGCCAAACTGAGGACATACCGCCCTGCCATTTGCATCCCCCACAGTTCTGCACCCAAGACATGACAGTACATTGGTGTTAGAAACATGCAGCCTGGACCAGAAATCAACGGAACTGTGTAATGTGGTCATATGAATCGTGATCCTCCTTGGATTTCCATGATGGAAGCATTTGGATTCCTGGAATGCCTTCCAAGAGTTTTATAGAAGGATGTATGGTTGACCATGACCACTATGGAGAAGGCAGTGTCATCATGTGGGGGGGGGGGGCAGTTACAGCAACAGTGCGAACTGCTCTCATCAGGTTGAGTGGGACACTAACAGGCCATCACTACGCGTGTAAGATCCTGCAAATAGATGACGAATGGATCCAACTTTATCCAGGACTACTGTTTGAACAGGATAAACCACTGCCATACACTGCCCAAGTCAGCATGCCGTATCCACAGGAACAACAGGCTCACAGACCAGATTAAACTCCCCTGGTTGAGATCACCAAGCTGACAAACAGCATGCTTAGGTGGATCCAAGCTTGCTTACAGAAGGTGGTGGTCACACTGGCTATTGATGCATACAGCCTCCCAACAACAGCAGCAGCAGCAGCAGCACCAGCACCAACAACAACAATAACCAACCAACCAAAAAGGTTCTTTTAAAGAGCAGCATATTCTCCCAAAAGAGATATAAAAAGAATGGTATAATACAGTGAAAAATCTCTCCAAACAGACATGATCATTACTCGTGCATAATGTTGAAAAGGGGGTGCCATTTTTTAGTCAGCAGTACAGTTAGCCAAGCAGTTACAAGGAGGTAATTGAAGAGTTCCTCGATGACTGAAAAAGGTTATAAAGAGTTATCATTGAACCAAGATTGAATATGATCAAGGGTGCTGCGTTGGTGAATAGGTAACAAACTGCAGAAGTACACAAAAATATATATCCCACTGTTCATAGATATCAAATAGTCAGCCTCTGAAGTTGGTTGCAAATTCATATGTGGTAGTATAACTTTGTTACATGGATGTCCGCAAGGGACCATAGCAGTCCAGAAAATTGGACTGTTCACTGTAAACGCCAAATAAATTAAGACAATTCTTATAATATATACATATACGAACATTTATGATCTTCGGTTGACCAACGGTTACTCAGTAACTTGGAGGCATTGACAGTGCAGTGTTTTAGTGAAAAGGTCCTTCAGTCAGGCACGAGCATGCCTATGGATCCAGACAATATAATGGTCCGTGTCAAAACTTTTTCTCACTGCGTTTGGGCGCATTGGGCCCAAAGCGCGCCTTAACTCTTTCCCCCTTAAACCGGCAAAACCGGCTGGTGGTCAAATGTCGTCTGCTTTAGTGTTTTCAGCTAATTTCAACAGCAATGGAAAACAATTTGACTGAGAATTGAAGATGAGACCTGTCCAGACAACATGACCCAGGTCAACAGCTTTCCTCGGCATTGGTTGAGCACCCATGTCGAGGAAAGCTGTCTTAATTCAAGGGGGAAAGGGTTAAAAAGCTGTTGCATTTGCCTGAAATGTGGCACTTAAAGAGTTAAGTTAAAAGGCCAGTGTCTGATCCTGCAGCAGACACAGTCGCACTCACTGGGCCAATTTAGCAAAGGCTAAGAAACTGTTTTAAAGTCTCACATATGGAACGTGTCTGAATATTTTAATGAAGATTCTAAAACTTACCTCTGTAACTAAGATACGTACATGATCAATCAAATCAAATTGTTTAACGTGAAACTGTAAACTATGCTGTCACATTACCACACGGATTGTCTTATAGTGTGTGTTACTGTTGTACATTTGTATATAACCAACTTTACTCTAGTCCTGAGACATGCAAATCTACAAGTTAATCGACAACCATAACATGGTTAAATACATGAAAGTTGTATTAGTCGATGACATTCTACACTGATAAACATACATTCAACATGATATTGCTTTATCCAGCTATATATTAGAGACAAAGTATTTTGATGCAATCCTTATGTTTGTAGCCAAGGCAAGCCAAAGTAACTGCTTTTGTTTTTTTTTTTTTTTTTTTGTTTTTTTTTTTTTTTTTTTGTTTTTTTTTTTTTTTTTGTTTTTTTGTTTTTGTTTTTTTTTTGTTCAAACACACAAAAAGCCGCCTACATAGTATACACACCTTGCTGACCCGTTTCCACCATACATGACATTAAACTGCGAAGGCAGGTAAAGGTTACAGTCCCAAATCCCGATAAAGCCTGTGCTGTAATCAGTAATTAAGATTCACTTTTCGTCAACAGCTGGCTTCAAGATACGTACTTCTATATTTCGATGGGTTTTGTAGCGTATAATAACAGTTTTTATTAAAAAGATTTGCTTGCTGTAGTAAATGTATGTCATTATAGGTACAGTTTGCATCTTGAAATTTTTAATGTCACAGCACAATCTGAAAATTAATCTAGAATGTGGAAAATCTATGTTGCATTTTCTAATGACACCGAATCATCTCTTCACGGTAATATATATGAATATGTTGAATTGTAAAAAAGTATAAACTATCCTTTTTGTTATTGTGTAGCATTCTTCAAAAAAAATCAGCATTATTCAATTATTCAGCTGTCAATATTTTTTTTCATTGGTTGCTCTGAAAATAGTAATGCGTGGCAAAACACTTAATATATGCCAAAATATGAAATGGAACTCACACAAAAAGGCTATCCATGACTGAGATGAGAAAGCAAGGACGACAAACATGCCACCATAGGAAAGTACTCCTATCCCACTTAACACTGTATCCCTCACGCCGAAGAAACTCTTTAATATGGGAACACCTACGAGCAAGCTAAGAAAACGGCTGATGGAGCCAAGGGCAGTGAAATATCCAAAAGTAGTCTGATCCCAACTTAAGGGTCGTCTCCGTAGAAATAAATACTGGATACCATTTGCTGTTGGAAGTTTATAAAGAACTGTAAAATCCTTAAACAAAGCATAGATTTAAAACAAAAACAAGCAAACAAACAAAATAGGGCATATGTATATGTATACGTAAACCGTCGTGGTATGCAAACAACGTCCAGATCATAAATTTTCATTCGTAACAAATCTTATATATATATATATATATATATATATATATATATATATATATATATATATATATATATATATATATATATATATATATATATATATATATATGTATATATGTATATATATGATACATACTTCCAAAGCACAGGAACATGGTCGTTAATACAGATAGTCCCAGGGTGAGGTGAAATCTTCGGTTTTCTGTCCGTTTCTTGCAAAAACATTTCACTGATCCAGTGATGGTTTTTAAACCGAACAACTGATAGCATGGGTTGGTCTTGAAATTGGCACTTGAAGAGATCTCGTCTGATTTCGGTGGTTGTACGTGACGTTCTTCTTTGATGTCTGCCGTTTCACGTTTGGTAGTTGTAGTTATACCTATAATCTTGTTGATGTTTCCATCTTGATAGATTTCTTGGTTTTTAGACTTGCCAATTTCTTGTTCAGCCAATCGACTATTCCCTTTCAGTTGTTCATCAACACTTCTCAACCAAAGCCCAGTATATAGTATGGTCAACAGAAGTATGAAAGTGATTACTCCAAACACTACCACAAAGTTGGTTAGATCTAACAGCACACCACCTCCTGCCCCAGCAATTATTCTTGCCAGCATCATCATTGAGTGTACAATGGAATTTCTGAAGGTTCTGTTCTTTTTCTCTACGACATCTCCGATGTAACAATATACCGACATAATGGTGCCGCCTATATTACCCATAGACCCACCAACAAGAGAACCAATTATTATGAAAGCGATGTTAGCATATATGAAACAGCTGTTTATTAGAAACCCTACTGATTCCACAATAATTCCAAAAAGTGATATTACCATCACAAGTCGGTGACCATATTTATCGCTCCAAGGACCCAAAATATGCGGTGAAAAAATAGCTGGGATCATAATACAAAGGCTCTCTACCAGAATCCAGTAAGAAGCATCAGTTTGAACTGTGTCTTCAGCATTTGTGTAATTTTTCAAGTTGTCGCAAACACTTTCATTGAATTTGCTCACACATATTTTTCTGTATATTAAAGCTTGCTTAGTGGGCATTATCATCCAGTTAGCAAGCACACCCAAAAACATGACAGGCTCGACTGTGATATAGTAGTGTAGCAAGTCGCTCCAATATTGAAGTATTCTTTTCTTCTGTCCTCCTTTCTTTTGTTCCATGTTTTATTTTACATTTAAACGTACTCCGCGGACAGGTCTGCAATAAATTACCAGAGTAAGCGTTTTTCATCCAAATAAGAATTAACACATTTTTTCTGTTTAAATAGTTTATTCGACATTTGACAGGTAGGTAATTGATTACAATACAAGTTGTTTTGGTGTTTTGTTATGTACTCGCCATGTGCTTAAGCTAATATATATATATATATTTATATATACATTTTGGATAATATTGCCATTTTGCGTTTCTCTTAAATTTGAAAAAAGCAAGTTTGATTTTGTCAATTGAAGACTGCTACAGTACAACGCGTGGTAATCAGTGGATATCACGACAACTGATGTGATATACGCGGAAGGAAAACTATCATAATTTTAACCTTCGAAAAGGGAGGGCAGGATTACAACAATCGTCTTCATCATGAAAATGTATCAGAAGCCTGTATATACTCAGATATCGAAATACGCAGCTGTGATTAAAAGTATGAAGTTGTCTTCATCCTTGTGAAACAATAATAACGTTACAAAAATGAAGGCAATAACATAAAATTCTGGTCAATTTACCTTTTTCCCGTGACGCCAATGAACGTAAACAAGTGGACCCTGTGCTAAGCTGACCTTACATGCACAAGTTGAAGTGGTCATGTGAACTTCAGAATGATATCAAGGTCGTGTTTCGTTAAAAGGTAATCACCTTTGCTAAGATAAACTTATTGATTCTTTCGAATCTTGATAATTTGTAGAAAATCGGAAAATGAAATCACCAGCATGTGGTCAATACATGGTACAGATCAAGTCCTCGTACATTCCAAATCGGTCTGAGGAGGAACCAAATTACTGTTTGAGAGAAAAGTCAAGAAAAGTTAAGACACAAAAAAAATCTTTAAATGCGAAAAATAACCATAGCACCACCTGTTGAATCAATTATGGACCAAAGGTCCCAAGAGGTGTTTCCATACAATTTCAGAGTAATTCTTCAGGTTTTTTTTTTCGAAAACCCCCTCCCCATATCTATCTATCTATCTATCTATCTATCTATCTATCTATCTATCTATCTATCTATCTATCTATCTATCTATCTATCTATCTATCTATCTATCTATCTATCTATCTATCTATCTATCTATCTATCTATCTATCTATCTATCTATCTATCCATCCATCCATCCATCCATCCATCCATCCATCCATCCATCCATCCATCTATCTATCTATCTATCTATATATATCTATAACAAAAGATTGAAAAACTCGCTCGGGCATGACAATTTGAACAAAATTGGTAAAGGCTGACTTAAACTGTATTCCTACCAAGTTTTGAGGAGAATCTGTTTGATGGTTTTGGTGAAATCAAAAATGTGATTTGCCCATTGCTATTTCCATTGAGTGCATTGTAATCAATGGGAATGTATGCATTAAACGATAAGTATCCAATTGAAACATCCGTTAAAAATCAAGGACGGGGAAAATAAGCAACTGAGAGGAAAAGTTGAAAAAGTAGCTTAAATTTTTGACGCCACAAAATTATGCAGGCTGGACAATATGCAAACATAATTGTGATCTTTGCCATGCTGCTGATATACATGTACTTACGACGCAAAGTCTTCGAGCTTTCTCGTTTCATTTCTTAACTCTGCGCCTGTTATGGTTCCCGATTTTGTAGTTAGGTTTAACCGGATCGTGTTAAACTCAAATCGTACGAAGCATTAGGACACTTAAGAGTGATTCAGATTACTTTCGCGGAAAAATCCTCAATGCTTACAAGATACATTATTGGATAGGATTATTTGACATGGAATTTCATGTACTTTTCACATAAGATGCGGTTCGTGTAACATATTTATGGTAATGGAATGAACACTAAGGCTGCCAAAAGCTTGCATGCTGCACAATATCTCATACATTTCTTTGTTGACAACAAATGGAATACGCATAAGAATTTGTTTGGTAATTTTGATATTACTGAAGGCACAGTTGATGAGAAGTTTAGTATGATTGATGGTTACGGTGCTCTCAGGTGTGACGGGAGCCCGATAGAACACCTTCGACATGGAATTTCATTGACACTACGAAAACATCTAGCTTCGCTTTATTCATTTATGTTAAATCATAAAATTGTTAATTATAGTACATGTATGATGTATTTTATTTGAGGTGTAAACATGTCTTCCCAAGTTACTTGTGTTTTATGATCTTATTTTACAGTATACTGTAAGGTTCAAACCAAAATCGTGATATGTTTTTAAATTTTGTAACTTTGTTGCTTGACTTACGTGTATGTGTCAACCGATTGCAATCTATATAATTTCATTCTGTGACTGTCACTGTCTGTAACTTATTATTTTAATTATCATTATCATTATTATTATTATTATTATTATTATTATTATTATTATTATTATTATTATTATTATTATTATTATTATTATTATTATTATTAGTATTATTATAACATAGGTGTTGAAGATTCCGGTCACTACTATTTGTTCTGTCCCACCCATGGACGTCCGAGACAGATATTACTGAGATCATATACAAACGCGCTCGCCCCAAGAAAGCACCCAAATTCATTGCTTAAACTTGCGCAAGAAGGACTCTTAGAAATTTGCTGGCTCGCACATGTGGCTGTGATCTCACAGATAAAGTTAAGACTGAGAGCTTTAATGCTGTTCAATTTCACATAATGAAGACTAGAAATTTTATTTATTTGTTACGATAGTTTATTTTTTGCAATTAGAACGTATCCAGTGTCTAATGTATACATAGTACCTGTGGGTCTGTATGTCCTGGATATCCCCTCAAGTCGCTCCTGTCGAGCCACTGGGTCATCCAGGTTTTTAAAAATAAGCATGTCTACAATACAGTACAAGATCTGCGGTTTCGGATCAAATATTACAGCTCAACGGCTCACTACAGAAATACACTCGGCAATATTTAACCGGAAAACACTTCTCTACATTGAAACAAGAAGGGGGCTGCTCGCCCGCTCCTCAGCTAACTTTGACACTGCACTCATAATAAGACCCGCCCTGGTCTGCAGATACCCAGAAGTGGTCCTTTGCAATTTGGAAGTAATCGAAAAAGACATTTTTATGGGTGTTTGCAAATAGAAAAACCAAAAAAAATAAAATAAATAAATAAATAAATAGATAGATAAATAAATAAATAAATAAATAAATAAATAAATAAATAAATAAATAAATAAATAAATAAATAAAATTGCAAAAATCTACCCAAAAGAAAACACACACACACACACACACACACAGACACACACACACACCTGGCAGAGGCACCCCCCCCAATTGAATCTGGTAAATGATTGGAGAGAAAATTCAAACTTGTGAATTTCTTTTACCTTACATTGAACTAAATAGAAATGTATGCATTAACGGCCAAATTCCAAAATGAACACAAAAAAGTTCAAAATCAGGCATCTTGAGCATGACCACGTGTTAAAAACATTGTTCAACCCTGTTGCAAGGTAAATTTCCGCCACGTTTCAGCTCAATAAAGAAAAACCAACCATGTAAAAACACATACAAATCGTAAAAAAAGAAAGAAAGGAAGAAAGAAAGGAAGAAAGAAAGAAAGAAAGAAAGAAAGAAAGAAAGAAAGAAAGAAAGAAAGAAAGAAAGAAAGAAAGAAAGAAGACTAAAAACCCCACAGCGATTCCTGGTAAACAAACCAAGGGGTCAGGATAATCAGCGGTATTTCTATGCCATTTCTAAGCAATTTGTTAAGTTTTAAATGGAAAAGGGTATTGTTTTCAGTTTTTGCAAAAATGCATTAAACTTCAGCTAAGGCAAAACCTAGTTCGCGTGCGATAAAACTTAAGCGTTGACACAGCGATTTATTCCAAACCTTACACCAGGCACTGCTCAGACAAATGAATGAAACCATCACAAGTCACTTGTTGAATATATGCACGTCAAAAATGAGAGTAGTAACGAATTGGGAAAAATATCGCAGATCCACGTGTTTGCAAAAAAAGGTTTTAGGCCATGTATGTTCTCAGTGTGATTTTAAAGCTGATTCAGAAGTGAAACGTGAAGTTCCAAAACTATAAACTACGTCTGAGGCTGCACTTGGGAATGTTACTCGTAAGGTTCTATCATAGTCGATTACTTTGTCTTAATGTTCTAACTGAAATGACTGGTTTTGAATGCCTATAACTGAAAAAGATCTTCATCAAGAACATCATGTTCTATTTAATCCAATCAAAGGGGAATCATACAATCAGAAAAAAAACAACATGTCAATTGGAGTGTCTCACTGCATCCACATCGATAAACTGATCAGTCTTTATTCTGTTTGTGGCAAAATTGAACCTTGCATTTATTTCATTTAACTTTCTGGTCAACGTCACAATGACACACCGTGGATACTCATTGTCTTACTCCTGCTATTGCTTATATATGTCCCACTACATGCTACTGTAATTGGTGCCGGACGTGAAACATCTGACAAAAATGAAACTAAACAGGTACTAGCTTCTGCTCCAAAACAATTCATTTTGCGTGGAAATTTAATTGACAAGAACTCAAACGTAATTACTGCCTTTGTTCCCGCGGGATTTTTAAATTGACTCGAAATGCAAATATACAAAGCGTATGCATAGTATTGTGAACTTGAAAACACGGTTCTAAACAATAAAGATATATATATATATATATATATATATATATATATATATATATATATATATATATATATATATATATATAATAACGTTCAAGGAATAATTAACACTTTCCCTCACAAATCGGCCAAAAGCGCTCAGATATAATTTTCCTTCTACCTTAACGATTTTACTTAGGAAATGTATTTCTTAAGATTTGCATGCAAGGCCATGTTGCGGATTAGGCGCGTACAACCTGCGCCAATGAAAGGAATGGAACCAGTCGAACTCTGACCATTAATGGGTTAAACATCTGTCTACTTATCATTTTTAGTATCGTTAATGTTATCTAATACATCAAGTTTTCACATTTATCTGATTGCCCCAGTCATTTTATTGTTTAAACCGGATTAGCTCCTAGATCAGTGTTAAAAGTATCTTTTTGTGATTATAGTTTGCCATATTTAGCACGGTTCATTTAGCAAACAACCGACCTTGCAGGACAAAACAAGCAGTTTGATTTTTGTGCCAGGATACAATTGCATAATAGCATAAAGGCTACATGCGCCCTATATTAAGGGTACATATGTTCTATATTGTTTAAGTTGAGGAGTGTAATATTAATCAGATCCATAGGCACCGTAAGTTTTTTTTTATCTGTTTCTGATGTCTGCATAAACAACGTACGAAACATACAATTGATTACATGTTTGTGTGAACACTCCTAATTTTGGATTCTCGCGTTTTCATAACTTATAAGAGGTTTTGTTGAAAGACTGAAGCCTCCAATATATTGCATAAACATTTCAAACGGCTTGTGCGAGCCGTGTTACTTGTTCTTTTTCGTGTCTGTTTGCGCAACTGTGCTCATATTTTTCTGATAACATGGTCTTTGTAATCATCCTATATTTTGCACTACTCTTTTAACTAGCTTACAAATGTTTACATGTATGAAGATACTTTCCCTCTCAGTGAATGACAAAAAGAGTCGACTGTTTCCAAGATAGTGTGTTTACATTCCCTTGATCAGTCCCTAAGAAAGTTTAACAAACATATATTCCATGCTGGATTGGCGTGAATAAGCATGTTTTTTTTTTTCTATTCAAACCTTACACAAATTTGTTCATTTGGATTTAGCATCAAGTTAACTTTTGCTCAAAATCCATTGACAAGCCCATATCTGTCCCAAATTGTGTCTCAATTCATAAACATAGTGAGAGAGTGTACCGGTCTAGTCGCAGTTACAACATGCATGCAAAGTGGGCTAAAGAAAGGATGCTTCGAAAAAAATGGGAAGAGGGTAAATCCATTTCTCACTGCGCAAAGGGGGCCTCACAAACTTGGTCTTACACTGGATAGGTTCTTCCGCAGTAAACCTTGACAACATAAATACTTAACATTATTTTTTCAGCGATATAGATAGCATGACGTAAATTTGGATCTCAGGGACATTGCGCTTCTGCAAAATATTTGAGCACTTAACTGTTTAAGTGCCAATTACGTCTAAAGTCGATCTTCTAAAGTCAAACTGGTCTGAATTATCATTAGTATCGCAGATTCTTAAAAAGACTTTAAATTTAAGTACCGGTATGCCTATAGTTCAAAGGTCGACAGCTTTTCTCTGCGCGCATTGGGTCTTTGCGGCCTGAGCTGTTGACTCTGTGCAAAATTTGGCACTGAAAGAGTTAATACGTAAGCTATTGACTGCCAACATCCGGTTTATCTGGACAGATAATGTTCAGTCCTTCAAGGATTGCTATCTTTAAAGTTCTTTTGTGCCTTCAATTTTATTTCCATACGTCGAAAATAATACATATTCTTTTTTAAAAACAGATTGAAGATAAGATACAGGTCACTCCAACCATTTAAGTTTATAAATAGATACCTTTGCGAAAGCTTTAATTTTAACACTTCGTTTAATAATGTCAAAGGACTACAATTGTTTAGGATGGGATTTTGTAATATTGTTCATGTTTTTATATTTTCAGTTTGTAGCAATTCTCTTAAAAAAGAGTCTCACCAAACCACATTGATTTTTTCTATGGTCCTGATAGGAAAACTGATTATACGAAGCCTGAGGTGCACTCTACAGTTTTATCCTACACGTTTTCCAACTTTCAAGAGGAGTATTAAAGAAATGTGGCCCAAAAGTGTTTGCAAAAAATCGTCGGCAAAATTCAATACTCCGGTAGTAATTTTATCATGCAAACTTTATATCCCTACCAGGACACAGAGACACACACACACACATATATATATATATATATATATATATGAATATATATATATATATATATATATATATATATATATATATATATATATATATATATATATATATATATATGAATATATATATATATATATATATATATGAATATATATATATATATGAATATATATATAAATATATATATATATATATATATATATATATAAATGAATAAATAAATAAACAAACAAACAAATAAATATATATATATGTGTGTGTGTGTGTGTGTGTGTGTGTGTTTTTGGTATAATTGGAATTGTTCTGTCAAAATAAGACCATTGCAGGCAATATCAAGTCTATATTAGGGCAGACATACGAGTTGCCCTCCTGCGTGAGCAGATAGATGTTTAAGAGGGATGATATATGGCTGAGCGTGTTGTGAATGGGTATTACCTTCACAGACTAGACAGGAAATCAGGACACGCCGCGTGATTAAAGTACGTGCATGAACGTAACGAAACTACAGGTGATTGCCCTATTGTACAGACAATCTACCCGTGGGTAAGCCCACATATATAACGTTATGAACTTTATGTTGCAACCACTGTGAAAACTGTTGATTCATAACCATAAGAATTATAACATAAATATATAAGCCTCTTAAGGGCGTGGTACACCTTTATAACACTTAACACAGAACACACGACTTTGCTGCAGAAATGTCTTAGTAAATGTATAAGCTGGGCTTCTTATTGGATGACATCTGAAGTATTCATTTTCTAACAGTATACATTTGGATTAAGCTATTGAAAATTAGAAATCTCTGTAACAGCTAAGATGCTGAGGTTTTATTGTTTCATTAATAAACCCTAATTTTACGGGGGGTTTTCGAAGAAAATAGCGCAAAAACAAAAACAAAAACAAAAAATATGGGAAACCCTACTTTTTTTTCCTTTGAAAAGGAAACAGCTCACTTTTTGCTGCAGAACCGTATCATAAATTTTGGATAATGGTTTTTCAAGTTAATGGAACCTTAAATCATAGCCACAATTTTAAGTTTTTTAGAATTTAAACAGCAATACAATTACGACTAAGCGCTTTTTCAAAAAAAACAAAAACAAAAAATAAAAAAAAACCCAAATATGATAAACTTTTAATGACCGTTGTATGTTTTTAAATTTAACACTCTAAGTGAAACTAATTTTCTAAATGCTTTTACAAATTTTAAGCAAAATTTAGGAATTTTACATAGAATTTACGCAAAATTAAGGAATCTTACATAGAATTAAATAACCTCAATAGCGACACTAAAACGTCATATTTAGTACCAGAATCAAACGTAATGTTTTCTTTTTTTTCGGAAAATGTATACTTTTCAGGTATTAGACCACAATACCATTGTACCCATTGACAGAAGTTAACATTTATGCATGAAAGTCATCAAATAAACCAAGAAGGCAAAATATCGGGTAAAATGTCATACCTTCCTCACTTGCTTATATGTACAGGCGAATCGTGCTTTTTCCTTGTGGCAGTCGGCACCCTGGGGTTAGGCAATAGAGGGTTAAACTGGTCACCAAATCGTATTAAAACTTGATTTGCAAAGAAAATTCCACTAAATAACAACAATAATTTAAGGAAGGGCTACGACCAATCGTGTGTACGATGCAATCCATCTGTTGAGAACTAAACACGCTCTACGTGTACTGCCCCTAAACTTTGATCACCATATATTTGATTGCCAAACTGCACAGTCATTGGCTGCACAAAGCAAGATATACAAATCTGGCTTCAGCTACACAGTTGCTTTTTTATTACGATTAGGCAGATTTCGTGTCCTAAAGTTCAATTTGGTTACGAAACGATTAATATTCAAAGGAATACCAAGCTCCTAAGTTTTCTGTAGAAGTGTTTTATTCATTTTTTTCAGCATGATTATAAAGTATCCTCATTCTGAAACAAACAAAGAACACTAAAAAATGTATGTATGTGCAAAAGAGGCTAGGAAGCATTTGGATGGCCCTGGGAAGGAATAAACAAGCAATGCAACTGGGAACTTTCCCGCAATAAAATACTGACTCATGTATTTTTATCGCCTTCACATGCTAGAATATTCTGGTCCTTGGCAGGGGCGTCTGAAGATAAAACCATCTAAATTTAGCCGCTATTTTTTTTCTTAATTATTATTTTTTTCAAACAGTAGCTTGGAAACAAGTCCTTTGTGTCACCCGCCCTTTCTGTTTCAACAAGAACAGAGAAAAATGGACATAGAGCGTCTAATATATATGCAGCATGTACGACCAAATTAGTTTTCATCACTTTGTTAGTTCAGGTGCAAAAATATGTTCCCTTGTGGAAAAGTATATGGCAAAACGTGAGACAGAATTCCCCATGTCTGCCGGGCTTAAATTTTGAGTCCTGCTAATTTACACGGCCTCCCGTCTGCCCACCTCTCTCTTTTGTGCAAAATATGTGTACAATATGCTTCTGCCATTTGTCCAAATATATAATTGTTGCCAGCCCAATCTCCTGACCAGTCTGCCATTGAACATTTTATGGGATGTGCTTGGTCGTCGAGTCAGGGACGCAAACGACAAACCTTTCTGTTAGCACATGACTGTTAGAATATCTATCTATCTATCTATCTATCTATCTATCTATCTATCTATCTATCTATCTATCTATCTATCTATCTATCTATCTATCTATCTGTCTGTCTGTCTGTCTGTCTGTCTGTCTGTCTGTCTGTCTGTCTGTCTGTCTGTCTGTCTGTCCGTCCGTCCCTCGGTCGGTCGGTCTGTCTGTCTGTTTGTCTGTCCGTCCGTCCGTCCATCCATCCATCCATCCCTATCGATCTATCTATCTATCTATCTATCTATCTATCTATCTATCTATCTATCTATCTATCTATCTATCTATCTATCTATCTATCTATCTATCTATCTATCTATCTATCTGTCTATCTGTCTAATTTACTCTTCACTATAACTTGAGATCTACTGAAACTGGGACCTTGATGTTGTACATGTAAGTGTTCTTCAATAAAGGTCAGATTAGCTCGTTACATGGGTGACCATGATCAAGGACTGCCATAACAATAATAATGACAATGAAGATGATGATGATGATGATGATGATAATAATAATAACAAATAGTAGTGTTAGGTGATAGCCAACTACAACATTCTCAAGGGGATTTTAACCCCACAAAGATCTTAATTTAGATGTATTAATATATCAGAAGAATTTAATGGGATCTAAAAATAGATAGCCCAAATGTAAAAGATAAGCTCAAAACGAGTTAAGGTGAACACAATTTATTTTAAAAACAGAAATTCTATTTTTCTGTTTTTTGGCTCGATTTACAGAAATTCGTGACTTTTTGTCGCCATATCTGGATATCAGTTCCTGGCAGGTCCACATATCTACAATCTTGCTTGAGTGGACACGCTCTATCCATACAAAACCCTGTAAACAGACGCAGCTGATTGGAAACACTCAAGCCAGCTCGTATAAGAAATCGAAAACCAGGTCCGCGTGAGGGAAAACACTCTTTAAGACCTGGTCTGTGTCTATTTTAAAGCCTCGGATGAGTGGAAACACTCAGTTGGCACCACTATAGTCCCAAATCAGTTCCAAACGAGGAAAAACACTCAGCCTTTGAAATACACACAGCTCTGTACGAAATCTTCCCTGGCTGAGTAATAACACTCAAACGATTCAAACAAGTTATTTATTATCCAAATGAATTAAATGAATTTAGAACAGATTTGAATCTGTTGTCAAAATAAAGCACCCCCCCCCCAAAAAAAAAAAAAAAAAAAAACGAAAGAAAAAACTGAACAAGCAAACAAAAGCAAAATTTTAAAAAAAATCTCGGACAACACATCGCAACGTGTGTAAATACTCCTCTGAATGCGTGCTTGGTCTAAATAGTAGCCCACCATGTTATATGAGTGTGAAGACGCCCAACTAGTGAGTACAGAATTGTAAATGGCAAAATGAACGAATGAAGGTCAATGAAATTTCCATTTGGTACATTGAAAATTTGATGTTTAGTCTGCAAGCAAATGATAGAACATATTCAATGGTACAAAGTAATTTCAATCTGACGAAGTTCCCAATTTGAAATTATTGGTGCTTGTATCACTATGCGAATTCAACAATAAACTACAGCAATATAGGGGGGGGGGCGGGGGTGGAGGGTAAGGTTACAGTGTATTTCTGCACTGCGGCAGCGGGGCATATTCTATTTGAGTACCAACAAATACTGGATGTAGTGGCCTCTGTCAAATACGATTGCACAGGACCAGCATTTCTGTATTTTCCATTCAAGAGTACAGTCCATTTTGGCTCCAATTGGCTCACCTACTCAGGTTTATACAGATTATTACGTGTGATACATGAAGTCATTATCACTGCATACTTCATGAGGTTTCTTTCACCCATACCCGCAATAAAAAAAATAAATGACTATCTGTCATTTCATTATTTTGTTGTTGTTTTTTCACGAAAACTATATAAAAGATATTGCAGTGAGATGCAGGAAAACCAGCAAGACATATATCGATATTTTTGGACATGTTTTTCCAGTCCACAGATATAAATTAGCACAAAAGCGAAGAAATACTGAGCAGATGGCTGGAGCTGAATTTCAGACATTCACCCAGGATAAACAATTGTATGAGAACAAATCAGCAAAAATATTTGGCTGTAAGATTTGGCCCTTATCAGGGAGTCTGATAAGCCGGGTTAAATGTGAAGCATGACATTCTTGTAGGCATGTTTGCTACCATGTGATCAAAAACTGCGGTCACACAACCTTCGCCAAGGGGGGGGGGGGATTTGCCGTGAGATATTAATTCCTGCTGCAGATTTCTTGAACCCATTCCCCAGCCCCAGCCCATACAATAAAACCTTCTGTTGTCAGGATCACAAAAGTATGTGGTCGCATTGTCATGGCTTACTAATCCATAACTTCAAGAATTTTACTTGTACTTTACACACCACTGACCAAGAATTATAATTAAAAAAGCCACTGGTGTCTGGGTAGACATTTTATGTGATAAACAAAAACACAAGTTCCCATCCCCCTCCCCAACCAGCTTTTCTCAATATTGATCATGAAACGGTAACTTAAATACATATCAATTGGTAAACATATCACTTTTAAGATGCATAGAAAGGATAATGAAATACTTGTGGTTCCCTTTAGCCTGGCACCCCCTCCCCACAACACACACACACACACTTCCTGTCCGTGTGAATCCGATAGGATTGATAACTAACTCGGATCCGTCACGTTAACCTACATATATTTCTCGGCTGAGAGCAACCACTGGTCAAAAGTTACTAAAGCGGCTGTTGCCCTAATTTCGCTTAATAATAAGTGCCTTGTCAGGCCAACCTGGGCAAAGAAGGGGGATGAGAGAGGAGGGGGTGGGCCATATAGAGGAGTATTTTTACAACAATCCTTTGATCAAACAGCCTGGGTCACTGACTCTGTATATTCTGCTGGGGGCCTTCGCTGGTTCCAGCAGCCCATTTGGCCAACCATTCCGTGCAAGACTGACCCCAATCTCCTTACCAATTTATGAGTGGCCTCTGAATTCATTTTATTCCAGCTGGCTCGGGGAGGGGAGCACTTGTGTTTGTGTGTTTGCTTTCAACCCATCAATAATAGTAGCCCCCAAGGGTTCTTTTGGTTTTGCCAGTTTTGAATTTTCATGAACTTGAAAGGTCAATTCATATATTAGATTATATCAACGCAATTGTCTCCCTTCATTTAAAAATAGTGACACCAGAACTGTAAGTGAAAACTTTCAAATTAAAACCAAAACAATGATTGTCTTGTAGAAATGTAACCTTGGAGATTTTTCGTAACATCCCATGACGATGCATTCGCCCTTCCAGATCAGCTGAGCATGACATGACACAGCACTGCATGGAACAAGGGAGCCCCAAATCGGAGGGGTGGGGCATGGGGTGTGGGATGGGGGGGGGGGAGGAGGAAGGCATAGTTCTGCATGTTGCCTGCCAAGACAGACTCTGCTGTGTTCTTGCAATAATGACTGAGCACACTGCACTCCGTACAGCTCCCAGAATTATTACAAAACAAGTAAAGAGTGTGTCTTCTACTGCACCAAATGTATCATTGATATGGATATAATGGTTTAAAAAAAGAAGAAGTGTGAAGTGGGGGACGTCAGAGGAGGCTGGACAGTAAGGCGGCTGCACCAGACTTCCTCCTGCCATGAACCCCAAACATGGCGAACACCCGTGGCCGGTGCCCTTAAACTTTACTTCACACGGGAACAGCATCCGGTTGCTCTACCGCGAGCCGCTGTTCCAAGATCGTAGCGCACCAGTGAATCTCAAATAAATGTTAGGTACACGCCTGCGGAACTTTAGATACTTAAAGATTACATTTTACTTAGAGCAATACTTAAAAAGTGCCAAAATCTTGCTCAGAAATAAAGCAGCCAGTTTTATCTATATTTAGAAGTTACACTTTAATCTTTCATACAAATTATTATCATGAATATGTACCTTTATTAATGGTAACACAAAAATCTATGTATTAACGCATTACGGAATACTTTTATTTTTAATTCGTTTTACGTATTGGTACCATGTTATATATTTATGTGTATACGTACTTTTCGGGGGGGGATTAATTTTGTACGAGTAAATTAAAGAAGTTGCTTTTATGAGCAGAGAATCTCTGCAACCATACTTACATGATAAACCTACCTGGACAAGTGACTGTACCTGTAATGATGTAAAATATTAATCCAAATCACCATTCCGTCAAATTATAAGAATTAGGGAAATATCTCAATCTTTTCGTGAAAAACGGGCTGAGGCAGTCATATTTTCATGTTGAAGGGACATATTGTACTTTTAAACACAAATACCTTCCAGGGTTTTTTTTTCATAAATTTGCGGAAGAATTAGACCAGGAGAAAGTGGTCTAGTCTGTGCATATAAGGTCACATACAGACAAGACTGTCACGTGCCTCTTGTTGTTATCGTGGTTTGAATTAAAAGTATGACTTTACGTGATACAAACCATCAATTCATTATTTTGATTATGATTTGAGATGTGATTTACAAAGAAGAAAGGGTCGGGCCAATGGTCAAATTTTAAATGACCATGATCTATTATTTAAGGGCATACATAGAGAGACTTCTTTTTCTCTTGATCAAACTTGCAAGAACAATAGAAGTCGATCATGGTGCTTAACATGTTTTGATGTTTTACATTTTATAATCATTGACAATGCTTTCCTCTACCATTGTCATTTTATGCTCGCCCTTCGCCACCTGAAGATTGTGTAATTCCCTTGACCCCATATGGGGAGGGGGGGTGGATATAAATTTGTGACGCACCCAATATCGTGGAACCTATCACCCCATCCCATCAATAATAGTAGCCCCCAAGGGTTCTTTTGGTTTTGCCAGTTTTGAATTTTCATGAACTTGAAAGGTCAGTTGACATATTAGTTATATTATTGCAATTGTCTCCCTTCATTTAAAAATAGTGACAGCAGAACTGTAAGTGAAAACTTTCAAATTAAAACCAAAATGATGATTGTCTTGTAGAAATGTGACCTTGGAGATTTTTCGTAATATCCCATGACGATGCATTTGCCCATCCATGTCAGCTGAGCATGACATGACACAGCACTGCATGGAACAAGGGAGCCCCAAATCGGAGGGGTGGGGCATGGGGTGTGGGATGGGGGGGGGGAGGAGGAAGGGATAGTTCTGCATGTTGCCTGCCAAGACTGACTCTGCTGTGTTCTTGCAATAATGACTGAGCACACTGCACTCCGTACAGCTCCCAGAATTATTACAAAACAAGTAAAGAGTGTGTCTTCTAATGCACCAAATGTATCATTGATATGGATATAATGGTTTAAAAAAAGAAGAAGTGTGAAGTGGGGGACCTCAGAGGAGGCTAGACAGTAAGGTGGCTGCACCAGACTTCCTCCTGCCATGAACCCCAAACATGGCGAACACCCGTGGCCGGTGCCCTTAAACTTTACATCACACGGGAACAGCATCCGGTTGCTCTACCGCGAGCCGCTGTTCCAAGATCGTAGCGCACCAGTGAATCTCAAATAAATGTTAGGTACACGCCTGCGGAACTTTAGATACTTAAAGATTACATTTTACTTAGAGCAATACTTAAAAAGTGCCAAAATCTTGCTCAGAAATAAAGCAGGCAGTTTTAACTATATTTAGAAGTTACACTTTAATCTTTGATACAAATTATTATCATGAATATGTACCTTTATTAATGGTAACACAAAAATCTATGTATTTACGCATTACGGAATACTTTTACTTTTAATTCGTTTTACGTATTGGTACCATGTTATATATTTTATGTGTATACGTACTTTTCCGGGGGGGGATTAATTTTGTACTTGAAAATTGAAGAAGTTCTTTTATGAGCTGAGAATCTCTGCAACCATACTTACATGATAAACCTACCTGGACAAGTGACTGTACCTGTAATGATGTAAAATATTAATCCAAATCACCATTCCGTCAAATTATAAGAATTAGGGAAATATCTCAATCTTTTTGTGAAAAACGGGCTGAGGCAGTCATATTTTCATGTTGAAGGGACATATTGTACTTTTAAACACAAATACCTTCCGGGTTTTTTTTTTTCATAAATTTGCGAAAGTATTAGACCAGGAGAAAGTGGTCTAGTCTGTGCATGTTAGGTCACATACAGACAAGACTGTCACGTGCCTCTTGTTGTTATCGTGGTTTGAATTAAAAGTATGACTTAACGTGATACAAACCATCAATTCATTATTTTGATTATGATTTGAGATGTGATTTACAAAAAAGAAAGGGTCGGGCCAATGATCAAATTTTAAATGACCATGATCTATTATTCAAGGACATACACAGAGAGACTTCTTTTTCTCTTGATCAAACTTGCAAGAACAATAGAAGTCGATCATGGTGCTTAACATGTTTTGATGTTTTACATTTTATAATCATTGACAATGCTTTCCTCTATCATTGTCATTTTATGCTCGCCCTTCGCCACCTGAAGATTGTGTAATTCCCTGGACATCATATGGGGGGGGGGTGGTGGATAGAAATTTGTGACGCACCCAATATCGTGGAACCTATCACCCCATCCCATCAATAATAGTAGCCCCCAAGGGTTCTTTTGGTTTTGCCAGTTTTGAATTTTCATGAACTTGAAAGGTCAATTGACATATTAGTTTATATTATTGCAATTGTCTCCCTTCATTTAAAAATAGTGACACCAGAACTGTGAGTGAACACTTTCAAATTAAAACCAAAATAATGATTGTCTTGTAGAAATGTGACCTTGGAGATTTTTCGTAATATCCCATGACGATGCATTTGCCCATCCATGTCAGCTGAGCATGACATGACACAGCACTGCATGGAACAAGGGAGCCCCAAATCGGAGGGGTGGGGCATGGGGTGTGGGATGGGGGGGGGGAGGAGGAAGGGATAGTTCTGCATGTTGCCTGCCAAGACTGACTCTGCTGTGTTCTTGCAATAATGACTGAGCACACTGCACTCCGTACAGCTCCCAGAATTATTACAAAACAAGTAAAGAGTGTGTCTTCTACTGCACCAAATGTATCATTGATATGGATATAATGGTTTAAAAAAAGAAGAAGTGTGAAGTGGGGGACGTCAGAGGAGGCTGGACAGTAAGGCGGCTGCACCAGACTTCCTCCTGCCATGAAACCCAAACATGGCGAACACCCGTGGCCGGTGCCCTTAAACTTTACTTCACACGGGAACAGCATCCGGTTGCTCTACCGCGAGCCGCTGTTCCAAGATCGTAGCGCACCAGTGAATCTCAAATAAATGTTAGGTACATGCCTGCGGAACTTTAGATACTTAAAGATTACATTTTACTAAGAGCAATACTTAAAAAGTGCCAAAATCTTGCTAAGGAATAAAGCAGGCAGTTTTAATTATATTTAGAAGTTACACTTTAATCTTTCATACAAATTATTATCATGAATATTTACCTTTATTAATGTTAACACAAAAATCTATGTATTTACGCAATACGGAATACTTTTACTTTTAATTCGTTTTACGTATTGGTACCATGATACACATTTTATGTGAATACTTCCTTTTCGGGTGGGATAAATTTTGTACTTATAAAGAAGAAAAGTTGCTTTTGTGAGCACAGAATCTCTGCAACCATACTTACATGATAAAACTACCTGGACAATTGGCTGCACCTGTCATGCTGTAAAATATTATTCCCAATCACACGCTCTGTCAAATTATATGAACTAGGGAAATATCTCAATCTTTCGACGATAAACGGGCTGAGGCAGTCATATTTTCAAAATTGGTTTAGAGAAAGAGTGAAAGATGAGGCAGCAGACCACGGGGACATAAAATAATATGAAAAAAATTAAACAGAAACATCTCAAATTATAACAATTTGAGAAGAAACCTGCATTGGGCACAAGACAAATGTCTCCATTTAAACAACATCAGAACTTTTATGCTAACATAGACAGAATTAAAGATTCAGAAAAATATGGACAAAACTCTGGCAATATCTGCCAACTTGATAGCATGTTCTTGATACATATATACAGCATCATTAGAACATGGTTTAGAAAAAGATTAAAGAATCAAAGTACAGATGAAAGGGCAACTTTAATAATGTGACAAAAATAAAATACATCTCAAATTACACCAATCTGAGTAAAAACCTATCGAGACAGTAGATCAATGGGTCCATTCCACTACTCAGGGCATTTTAGTATGAGGTTACCTGCACAATTAATTGTTCCGTTTGAAAGCAGAGAAAAATCAAAAATAATAAAATCGGTAAACATTTAAGGTAAAATAGAAAGATTTAAAGACCAAGAACAATGCTGACCAAAATCGCACATTTTTTGCAAAGTTGATTCTAAAGTTTTCATACATACATACAGTATCTTTGCAAAATGCTTCAGAGAAAGGATGAAAAATAACATAGATGATTGAGCCACAAAAACATTCACAAAAAAATTAAACAGAAACATCTCAAATTAGAACAATCTGAGAAAAAAACTGCAAGGGCACTGGACAAATGTGTCCATTTAACTACCAAGTAAACATATAGTACTAATATAGATGAAATTCAACACTTAAAAAAATTGACCAAAATCAGGTGATATCTGTTGCCTATAGCATTCTCTTTATACATATATACAGTATCACTGCAACTTGGATTAAGAGAAAGAGTGAAAGATGACGCAGCGGAAGACGGGGACATAAAATAATATAAAAAACTTTAAACAGAAACATCTCAAATTAAAACAATCTGAGAAGAAACCTGCATGGGCACAAGACAAATGTCTCAGTTTAAACAACATCAGAACTTTTATGCTAACATAGACAGAATTAAAGATTCAGAAAAATATTGACCAAAACTCTGGCAATATCCACCAACTTGATAGCATGTTCTTGATACATATATACAGTATCATTAGAACATGGTTTAGAAAAAGATGAAGGAATAAAAGTATAGATGAAAGGGCAACAATAAAAATGTGACAAAAATAAAAAAACATCTCAAATTACACCAATCTGAGTAAAATTCTATCGAGACAGTAGATCAATGGGTCCATTTCACTACTGAGGGCATTTTAGCATCAGGCTACCTGCACAATTAGAGGTTCCGTTTGAAAGCTGAGAAAGATCAAGAATAATAAAATCGGTAAATATCTAAGCTCAAAATGAAATATTTAATGACCAAGAACAATACTGATCAAAATCGGCCACTATTTCTAACGTTGATTGTATGGATTTCATACTAAATACAGAACTGCTGCAAAATGCTTCAGAAAAACCATGAAAAATGATATAGATGATGGAGCCACAAAAACATTCACAAAAAATTTAAACAGAAACATCTCAAATTAGAACAATCTGAGAAGAAACCTGCAAGGACAAAAGACAACTATGTGTCCATTTAACTACAATGTAAACATCCAATACCAATGTAGGAGAAGTGAAAGACTTACAAAATGCTTGACCAAAATCAAGTGATATCTGCTGCCTATAGCATGTCCTTGATACATATAAACAGTATCACTGCAAATTGGTTCAGAGAGAGAATGAAAGATGAGGCACCAGACAACGGGGACATAAAATAATATGAACAAATTTAAACAGAAACATCTCAAATTATAACAATCTGAGAAGAAACCTGCATGGGCACAAGACAAATGTCTCAGTTTAAACAACATCAGAACTTTTATGCTAACATAGACAGAATTAAAGATTCAGAAAAATATGGACCAAACTCTGGCAATATCCACCAACTTGATAGCACGTTCTTTATACATATATACAGTATCATTAGAACTTGGTTTAGAAAAAGATTAAAGAATCAAAGTAAAGATGAAAGGGCAACTTTAATAATGTGACAAAAATAAAAAACATCTCAAATTACACCAATCTGAGTAAAAACCTATCGAGACAGTAGATCAATGGGTCCATTTCACTACTCAGGGCATTTTAGTATGAGGTTACCTCCACAAGTAATTGTTCCGCTTGAAAGCAGAGAAAGATCAAGAATAATAAAATCGATAAACATCTAAGCTAAAATAGAAAGATTTAAAGACCAAGAACAATGCTGACCAAAATCACACATTTTTTGCAAAGCTTATTCTATAGTTTCATACATACATACAGTATCTTTGCAAAATGCTTCAGAAAAAGGATGAAAACTGACATAGGTGATTGAGCCACAAAAACATTCACAAAAAAATTAAACAGAAACATCTCAAATTAGAACAATCTGAGAAGAAACCTGCCAGTGCACTGGACAAATGTTTCCATTTAACTACCAAGTAAACATATAGTACTAATATGGATGAAGTTCAACACTAAAAAAAATATTGACCAAAACCAGGTGATATCTGTTGCCTATGGCATTGTCTTAATACCTATATTCAGGATCACTGCAACTTGGATTAAGAAAAAGAGTGAAAGATGACGCAGCAGATGACGGGAACATAAAATAATATAAAAAACTATAAACAGAAACATCTCAAATTATAACAATCTGAGAGGAAACCTGCATGGGCACAAGACAAATGTCTCAGTTTAAACAACATCAGAACTTTTATGCTAACATAGACAGAATTAAAGATTCAGAAAAATATGGACCAAAACTTGGGCAATATCTGCCAACTTGATAGCATGTTCTTGATACATACATACAGTATCATTAGAACATGGTTTAGAAAAAGATGAAGGAAAAAAGGTACAGATGAAAGGGCAACAATAAAAATGTGACAAAAATAAAAAAACATCTCAAATTACACCAATCTGAGTAAAATTCTATCGAGACAGTAGATCAATGGGTCCAATTCACTACTCAGCGCATTTTAGCATGAGGTTACCCGCAAAATTAGTTGTTCCATTTGAAAGCAGAGAGAGATCAAGAATAATAAAATCGGTAAATATCTAAGCTAAAATAGGAATATTTAAAGACCAAGAACAATACTGACCAAAATCGGCCACTATTTCTAACGTTGATTGTATGGATTTCATACTAAATACAGTATTGCTGCAAAATGCTTCAGAAAAACCATGAAAAATAATACAGATGATGGAGCCACAAAAACATTCACAAAAAATTTAAACAGAAACATCTCAAATTATAACAATCTGAGAAGAAACCTGCAAGGACAAAAGACAAATATGAGTCCATTTAACTTCCATGTAAACATCTATTACCAGTGTAGAAAAAAGTTAAAGAATAAAAAAATGATTGACCAAACTCAGGTGATATCTGTTGCCTATAGCATGTCCTTGATACATGTATACAGTATCACTGCAAATTGGTTTAAGAGAAAGAATGAACGATGAGGCAGTGGACGACAGGGACATAAAATAATATAAAAAAATGTAAACAGAAACATCTCAAATTATAACAATGTGAGAAGAAACCTGCATGGGCACAAGACAAATGTCTCAGTTCAAACAACATCAGAACTTTTATGCTAACATAGACAGAATTAAAGATTCAGAAAAATATGGACCAAACTCTGGCAATATCTGCCAACTTGATAGCATGTTCTTGATACTTATATACAGTATCATTAGAACATGTTTTTGAAAAAGATTAAAGAATCAAAGTACAGATGAAAGGGCAACATTAATAATGTGACAAAAATAAAATACATCTCAAATTACACCAATCTGAGTAAAAACCTATCGAGACAGTAGATCAATGGGTCCATTTCACTACTGAGGGCATTTAAGTATGAGGTTACCTGCACAATTGATTGTTCCGTTTGAAAGCAGAGAAAGATCAAGAATAATAAAATCGGTAAACATCTAAGCTAAAATAGAAAGATTTAAAGACCAAGAACAATACTGACCAAAATCGCACATTATTTGCAAAGTTGATTCTATAGTTTACATACAAACATACAGTATCGTTGCAAAATGCTTCAGAGAAAGGATGAAAAATGACATAGGTGATTGAGCCACAAAAACATTCACAAAATATTTAAACAGAAAGATCTCAAATTAGAACAATCTGAAAAGAAACCTGCAAGGGCACTGGACAAATGTGTCCATTTAATTACCAATTAAACATATAGTACTAATATAGAAGAGGTTCAACACTAAAAAATATATTGACCAAAATCAGGTGATATCTGTTGCCTATAGCATTCTCTTGATACATATATACAGTATCACAGCAACGTGGATTAAGAGAAAGAGTGAAAGATGACGCAGCGGAAGATGGGGACATAAAATAATATAAAAATTTTTCAACAGAAACATCTCAAATTATAACAATCTGAGAAGAACCCTGCATGGGCACAAGAAAATGTCTCAGTTTAAACAACATCAGAACTTTTATGCTAACATAGACAGAATTAAAGAATCAGAAAAATATGGACCAAACTCTGGCAATATCTGCCAACTTGATAGCATGTTCTTGATACATATATACAGTATCATTAGAACATGGTTTAGAACAAGATTAAAGAATCAAAGAACAGATGAAAGGGCAACATTTATAATGTAACAAAAGTAAAAAACATCTCAAATTACACCAATCTGAGTAAAAACTATCCAGACAGTAGATCAATGGGTCCATTTCACTACTCAGGGCATTTTAGTATGAGGTTACCTGCACAATTAATTGTTCCGTTTGAAAGCAGAGAAAGATCAAGAATAATAAAATAGGTAAACATCTAAGCTAAAATAGAAAGATTTAAAGACCAAGAACAATGCTGACCAAAATCGGCCACTATTTCCAACATTGATTGTATGGATTCCATACATATATACAGTATTGCTGCAAAATGCTTCAGAGAAAGGACGAAAAATGATATAGATGATGGAGCCACAAAAACATTCACAAAACATTTAAACAGAAACATCTCAACTTAGAACAATCTGAGAAGAAACCTGCATGGTCACAAGACAATTGACTCAGTTTAAACAACATCAGAACTTTTATTCTAACATAGACAGAATTAAACATTCAGAAAAATTTGACCAAAACTCTGGCAATATTTGCCAACTTGATAGCATGTTCTTGATGCATATATACAGTATCATTAGAACATGGTTTAGAAAAAGATTAAGGAATAAAAGTACAGATGAAAGGGCAACAATAAAAATGTGACAAAAATAAAAAAAAACATCTCAAATTACAGCAAATCTGAGTAAAATTTTATTGAGACGGTACATGAATGGGTCCATTTCACTACTCAGGGCATTTTAGTATCAGGTTTCCCGCACAATTAGTTTTTCCATTTGAAAGCTGAGAAAGATCAAGAATAATGAAATCGGTAAGTATCTAAGCTAAAATAGAAAGATTTAAAGACCAAGAACAATACTGACCAAAATCGGCCACTATTTCCAACGTTGATTATATGGATTTCATACATATATACAGTATTGCTGCAAAATACTTCAGAGAAAGGACGAAAAATGATATAGATGATGGAGCCACAAAAACATTCACAAAAAGTTTAAACAGAAACATCTCAAATTATAACAATCTGAGAAGAAACCTGCAAGGACAAAAGACAAATATGAGTCCATTTAACTTCCATGTAAACATGTATTACCAGTGTAGAAAAAGTTAAAGAATAAAAAAATGATTGACCAAACTCAGGTGATATCTGTTGCCTATAGCATGTCCTTGATACATATATACAGTATCACTGCAAATTGGTTTAAGAGAAAGAATGAACGATGACGCAGCAGATGACGGGAACATAAAATAATATAAAAAACTATAAACAGAAACATCTCAAATTATAACAATCTGAGAGGAAACCTGCATGGGCACAAGACAAATATCTCAGTTTAAACGACATCAGAACTTTTATGCTAACATAGACAGAATTAAAGATTCAGAAAAATATGGACCAAAACTCTGGCAATATCTGCCAACTTGATAGCATGTTCTTGATACAAACATACAGTATCATTAGAACATGGTTTAGAAAAAGATGAAGGAATAAAGGTACAGATGAAAGGGCAACAATAAAAATGTGACAAAAATAAAAAAACATCTCAAATTACACCAATCTGAGTAAAATTCTATCGAGACAGTAGATCAATGGGTCCAATTCACTACTCAGGGCATTTTAGCATGAGGTTACCCGCACAATTAGTTGTTCCGTTTGAAAGCAGAGAGAGATGAAGAATAATAAAATCGGTAAATATCTAAGCTAAAATAGGAATACTTAAAGACCAAGAACAATACTGACCAAAATCGGCCACTATTTCTAACGTTGATTTTATGGATTTCATACTAAATACAGTATTGCTGCAAAATGCTTCAGAAAAACCATGAAAAATAATACAGATGATGGAGCCACAAAAACATTCACAAAAAATTTAAACAGAAACATCTCAAATTATAACAATCTGAGAAGAAACCTGCATGGCCACAAGACAATTGTCTCAGTTTAAACAACATCAGAACTTTTATGCTAACATAGACAGTTAAAGATTAAAAAAAAATTTACCAAAACATCTGGCAATATCTGCCAACTTGATAGCATGTTCTTGATGCATATATACAGTATCATTAGAACATGGTTTAGAAAAAGATGAAGGAATAAAAGTACAGATGAAAGGGCAACAATAAAAATGTGACAAAAATAAAAAAAAACATCTCAAATTACAGCAATCTGAGTAAAATTTTATTGAGACAGTAGATGAATGGGTCCATTTCACTACTCAGGGCATTTTAGTATGAGGTTTCCCGCACAATTAGTTTTTCCATTTGAAAGCTGAGAAAGATCAAGAATAATGAAATCGGTAAATATCTAAGCTAAAATAGAAAGATTTAAAGACCAAGAACAATGCTGACCAAAATCGGCCACTATTTCCAACGTTGATTATATGGATTTCATACATATATACAGTATTGCTGCAAAATACTTCAGAGAAAGGACGAAAAATGATATAGATGATGGAGCCACAAAAACATTCACAAAAAATTTAAACAGAAACATCTCAAATTATAACAATCTGAGAAGAAACCTGCAAGGACAAAAGACAAATATGTGTCCATTTAACTTCCATTTAAACATCTATTACCAGTGTAGAAAAAGTTAAAGAATAAAAAAATGATTGACCAAACTCAGGTGATATCTGTTGCCTATAGCATGTCCTTGGTACATATATACAGTATCACTGCAAATTGGTTTAAGAGAAAGAATGAACAATGAGGCAGTGGACGACAGGGACATAAAATAATATGAAAAAATGTAAACAGAAACATCTCAAATTATAACAATCTGAGAAGAAACCTGCATGGGCACAAGACAAATGTCTCAGTTCAAACAACATCAGAACTTTTATGCTAACAAAGACAGAATTAAAGATTCAGAAAAATATGGACCAAACTCTGGCAATATCTGCCAACTTGATAGCATGTTCTTTATACCTATATACAGTATCATTAGAACATGTTTTAGAAAAAGATTAAAGAATCAAAGTACAGATGAAAGGGCAACATTAATAATGTGACAAAAATAAAATACATCTCAAATTACACCAATCTGAGTAAAAACCTATCGAGACAGTAGATCAATGGGTCCATTTCACTACTGAGGGCATTTAAGTATGAGGTTACCTGCACAATTAATTGTTCCGTTTGAAAGCAGAGAAAGATCAAGAATAATAAAATCGGTAAACATCTAAGCTTAAATAGAAAGATTTAAAGACCAAGAACAATACTGACCAAAATCGCACATTATTTGCAAAGTTGATTCTATAGTTTACATACAAACCTACAGTATCGTTGCAAAATGCTTCAGAGAAAGGATGAAAAATGACATAGGTGATTGAGCCACAAAAACATTCACAAAATATTTAACCAGAAAGATCTCAAATTAGAACAATCTGAGAAGAAACCTGCAAGGACACTGGACAAATGTGTCCATTTAAATACCAATTAAACATAGAGCACTAATATAGAAGAAGTTCAAAACTAAAAAAAAATATTGACCAAATTCAGGTGATATCTGTTGCCTATAGCATTCTCTTGATACATATATACAGAATCACAGCAACGTGGATTAAGAGAAAGAGTGAAAGATGACGCAGCGGAAGATGGGGACACAAAATAATATGAAAAAATTTTCAACAGAAACATCTCAAATTATAACAATCTGAGAAGAAACCTGCATGGGCACAAGACAAATGTCTCAGTTTAAACAACATCAGAACTTTTATGCTAACATAGACAGAATTAAAGATTCAGAAAAATATGGACCAAAACTTGGGCAATATCTGCCAACTTGATAGCATGTTCTTTATACATATATACAGTATCATTAGAACATCGTTTAGAAAAAGATGAAGGAATAAAAGTACAGATGAAAGGGCAACAATAAAAATGTGACAAAAATAAAAAAAACATCTCAAATTACAGCAATCTGAGCAAAATTCTATCGAGAGAGTAGATGAATGGGTCCATTTCACTACTCAGGGCATTTTAGTATGAGGTTTCCCGCACAATTGGTTGTTCCGTTTGAAAGCTGAGAAAGATCAAGAATATTCAAATCGGTAAATATCTAAGCTAAAATAGAAATATTAAAAGACCCAGAACAATACTAACCAAAATCTACCACTATTTCCAACGTTGATTGTATGGATTTCATACATATATACAATATTGCTTCAAAATGCTTGAGAGCGAGGATGAAAAATGATATAGATGATGGAGCGACCAAAACATTCACAAAAAATTTAAACAGAAACATCTCAAATTAGAACAATCTGAGAAAAACCCTGCATGGCCACAAGACAATTGTCTCAGTTTAAACAACATCAGAACTTTTATGCTAACATAGACAGAATTAAAGATTCAAAAAAATTTGACCAAAACTCTTGCAATATCTGCCAACTTGATAGCATGTTCTTGATGCATATATACAGTATCATTAGAACATGGTTTAGAAAAAGATGAAGGAATAAAAGTACAGATGAAAGGGCAACAATAAAAATGTGACAAAAATAAAAAAACATCTCACATTACAGCAATCTGAGTAAAATTCTATCGAGACAGTAGATGAATGGGTCCATTTCACTACTCAGGGCATTTAGGTATGAGGTTTCCCGCACAATTTGCTGTTCCGTTTGATTGCTGAGAAAGATCAAGAATAATAAAATCGGTAAATATCTAAGCTAAAATGGAAAGATTTAAAGACCAAGAACAACACTGACCAAAATCGACCACTATTTCCAACGTTGATTGTGTGGATTTCATACATATATACAGTATTGCTACAAAATGCTTCAGAGAAAGGACGAAAAATGATATAGATGATGGAGCCACAAAAACATTCACAAAAAATTAAAACAGAAACATCTCAAATTATAACGAACTGAGAAGAAACCTGCATGGGCACAAGACAAGTGTCTCAGTTTAAACAACATCAGAACTTTAGTGCTAACGTAGACAGAATTAAAGATGCAGGAAAATATGGACCAAACTCTGGCAATATCTGCCAACCTGATAGCATGTTCTTGATGCCTATATACAGTATCATTAGAACATGATTTAGAAAAATATGAAGGAATAAAAGTACAGATGAAAGGGCAACAATAAAAATGTTACAAAAATTAAAAAAAAACATCTCAAATTACAGCAATCTGAGTAAAATTCTATCGAGACAGTAGATCAGTGGGTCCATTTCACTACTCAGGGCATTTTAGTATGAGGTTTCTCGCACAATTGGCTGTTCCGTTTGAAAGCTGAGAAAGATCAAGAATAATAAAATCGGTAAATATCTAAGCTAAAATACAAAGATTTAAAGACCAAGAACAATACTGACCAAAATCGGCCACTATTTCCAACATTGATTGTATGGATTCCATACATATATACAGTATTGCTGCAAAATGCTTCAGAGAAAGGACGAAAAATGATATAGATGATGGAGCCACAAAAACATTCACATAAAAATTAAACAGAAACATCTCAAGTTAGAACAATCTGAGAAGAAACCTGCAAGGACAAAAGACAAATATGTGTCCATTTAACTACCATGTAAAAATCTATTACGTGTGTAGAACAACTTAAAGACTAAAAAAATTATTGACCAAAATCAGGTGATATCTGTTGCCTATACCATGTCCTTGATACATATATACAGTATCACTGCAAACTGGTTTAAGAGAAAGAATGAACGATGAGGCAGCGGACGACAGGGACATAAAATAATATGAAAAAATGTAAACAGAAAAATCTAAAATTATAACAATCTGAGAAGAAACCTGCATGGGCACAAGACAAATGTCTCAGTTTAAACAACATCAAAACTTTTCTGCTAATATAGACAGAATTAAAGATTCAGAAAAATATGGACCAAACTCTGGCAATATCTGCCAACTTGATAGCATGTTCTTGATACATATATATAGTATCATTAGAACATGGTTTAGAAAAAGATTAAGGAATAAAGTACAGATGAAAGGGAAACATTAATAATGTGACAAAAATAAAAAACATCTCAAATTACACAAATCTGAGTAAAAACCTATTGATACAGTAGATCAATGGGTCCATTTCACTACTCAGGGCATTTTAGTATGAGGTTACTTGCACAATTAGTTGTTCCATTTGAAAGAAGAGAAAGATCAAGAATAATAAAATCGGTAAATATCTAAGCTAAAATAGAAAGATTCAAAGACCAAGAACAATACTGACCAAAATCGGCCACTATTTCCAACGTTGATTGTATGGATTTCATACATATATACAGCATTGCTGCAAAATACTTCAGACAAAGGACCAAAAATGATATAGCTGATGGAGCCACAAAAATATTCACGAAAAATTTAAACAGAAACATCTCAAATTATAACAATCTGAGAAGAAACCTGCAAGGACAAAAGACAAATATGTGTACATTTAACTTCCATGTAAACATCTATTACCAGTGTCGAAAAAGTTAAAGACTAAAAAAACGATTGACCAAATTCAGGTGATATCTGTTGCCTATACCATGTCCTTGATACATATATACAGTATCACTGCAAATTGGTTTAAGAGAAAGAATGAACGATGAGGCAGTGGACGACAGGGACATAAAATAATATGAAAAAAATGTAAACAGAAACATCTCAAATTATAACAATGTGAGAAGAAACCTGCATGGGCACAAGACAAATGTCTCAGTTCAAACAACATCAGAACTTTTATGCTAACATAGACAGAATTAAAGATTCAGAAAAATATGGACCAAACTCTGGCAATATCTGCCAACTTGATACCATGCTCTTGATACATATATACAGTATCATTAGAGCATGGTTTAGAAAAAGATTAAAGAATCAAAGTACAGATGAAAGGGCAACATTAATAATGTGACGAAAATAAAAAACATCTCCAATTACATCCATTTGAGTAAAAACCTATCGAGACAGTAGATCAATGGGTCCATTTCATTACTCAGGGCATTTTAGTATGAGGCTACCTGCACAATTAATTGTTCCGTTTGAAAGCAGAGAAAGATCAAGAATAATAAAATCGGAAAACATCTAAGCTAAAATAGAAAGATTTAAAGACCAAGAACAATAATGACCAAAATCGCATATTATTTGCAAAGTTGATTCTATAGTTTTCATACGTACATACAGTATCGTTACAAAATGCTTCAGAGAGAGGATGAAAACTGACATAGGTGATTGAGCCACAAAAACATTCACAAAAAATTTAAACAGAAACATCTCGATTTAGAACAATCTGAGAAGAAACCTGCAAGGGCACTGGACAAATGTGTCCATTTAACTACCAAGTAAACATATAGTACTAATATGGAAGAAGTTCTACACTAAAAGAAATATTGACCAAAATCAGGTGATATCTGTTGCCTATAGCATGTCCTTGATACATTTATACAGTATCACAGCAACGTGGATTAAGAGAAAGAGTGCAAGATGACGCAGCAGAGGACGGGGACATAAAATAATATAAAAAACTTTAAACAGAAACCACCCAAAACACAAATTTCATTTCTTCTGCCAAAATCAAAACAGACCTGTTAGGCCTATCACCTTTTAGTTCTATCGACTTGTCAGTCAGCTAAGTTTAAAGTAAAAGAGTAAAGAAGGGCTCAATCGTTTTTGTGATATTTATGAATTTGGAATATTATAAACACACTCTACCTCCACTATAACTATCAGTCGGAGAACAAAGTCCAGAGCACAAAATAGCCAATGAAGCAATTTTCAAATAATACAAAAACACATGATCAATATTCATTAATTCCAAACCCAACAATGACAGCAAAGAGCCTCCAGACTTGCCCAAGTATCAACATTTCTCTTCCAATACCAATGTAAAGAAACATATTTCACTCCTGACTTGAGACAGGCAGATTCAGAAAAATATTGACCAAAACTCTGGCAATATCTGCCAACTTGATAGTATGTTCTTGATACATATATACAGTATCATTAGAACATGGTTTAGAAAAAGATGAAGGAATAAAAGTACAGATGAAAGGGCAACAATAACAATGTGACAAAAATAAAAAAACATCTCAAATTACAGCAATCTGAGTAGCATTCTATCGAGAGAGTAGATCAATGGGTCCATTTCACTACTCAGGGCATTTTAGTATGAGGTTACCTGCACAATTAGTTGTTCCGTTTCAAAGCAGAGAAAGATCAAGAATAATAAAATCGGTAAATATCTAAGCTAAAATAGAAAGATTTAAAGACCAAGAACAATACTGACCAAAATTGGCCACTATTTCCAACGTTGATTGTATGGATTTCATACATATATACAGTATTGCTGCAAAATGCTTCAGACAGAGGATGAAAAATGATATAAATGATGGAGCCACAAAAACATTCACAAAAAATTTAAACAAAAACATCTCAAATTATAACAATCTGAGAAGAAACCTGCATGGGCACAAGGCAATTATCTCAGTTTAAACAACATCAGAACTTTTATGCTAACATAGACAGAATTAAACATTCAGAAAAATTTGACCAAAACTCTGGCAATATCTGCCAACTTGATAGCATGTACTTCATGCATATAAACAGTATCATTAATCCATGGTTTAGAAAAAGATAAAGGAATAAAAGTACAGATGAAAGGGCAACAATAAAAATGTGACAAAAAAAAAAAAACATCTCAAATTACAGCAATCTGAGTAAAATTCTATAGAGACAGTAGATCAATGGGTCCATTTCATTACTCAGGGCATTTTAGTATGAGGTTTCCCGAACAATTAGTTGTACCGTTTGAAAGCTGAGAAAGATCAAGGATAATAAAATCGGTAAATATCTAAGCTAAAATAGAAAGATTTAAAGACCAAGAACAATACTGACCAAAACCGGCCACCATTTCCAACGTTGATTGTATGGATTTCATTCATATATACAGTATTGCTGCAAAATGCTTCAGAAAAAGGACGAAAAATGATATAGATGATGCAGCCACAAAAACATTCACAAAAAATTTAAACAGAAACATCTCAAATTATAACAATCTGAGAAGAAACCTGCAAGGACAAAAGACAAATATGTGTCCATTTAACTTCCATGTAAACATCTATTACCAGTGTAGAAAAAGTTAAAGAATAAAAAAATGATTGACCAAACTCAGGTGATATCTGTTGCCTATAGCATGCCCTTGGTACATATATACAGTATCACTGCAAATTGGTTTAAGAGAAAGAATGAACAATGAGGCAGCGGACGACAGGGACATAAAATAATATGAAAAAATTTAAACAGAAACATCTCAAATTATAACAATGTGAGAAGAAACCTGCATGGGCACAAGACAAATGTCTCAGTTCAAACAACATCAGAACTTTTACGCTAACATAGACAGAATTAAAGATTCAGAAAAATATGGACCAAAACTCTGGCAATATCTGCCAACTTGTCACTTGGAACGTTCTTGTCCCACCCCTTCATTCATCCTACTATCAGTGGTAACTCCAAGTAATCTGACATCATTAACAAAATCTATTACCGCTCCATCTATAACACATCCGCTTTTCCCTCATGCACAAAGGGCGACGCGCACATCCCATTTCATGTACTTAGCATTACGGGTAGGGTCCGCGGAAAAGACCCCCATTGTTTGACCACTTGTCGCTCGCAAAGACACCCCCCCCCCTCCCTTTTTCAAACCATAAAAATTAAAGGCCCTATATATGTTTTAATTGCTTCTCCCAAAGACCCCAATAAATTCTACTCGAACTCAATTACGGTTCTTTTTCTCTTTTGGGATGTGCACTTCTACCCCGGGACTTTGTCAATACCAGCTCCCAAACACCCGCTATTTTCTTATTGATTCAGCTCCCATTGGGTCTGGGTTTCATACCCTCAGTGGAACCTACCCACCCTAAATTATGGGTGAGCTCCTCCCCCTCCCCCCTTGGGGTTGCACTATTCCAGAGACAATGACATAAATATGAATGCATACCATTATTCCAAAATTAATCGTGCTCATATGTGCTCTTATTTGAAACGCGGTCTCCACGGCTTGCCTGTTAAACAGACTTTCTTGGCCGGCGTTCAACTGACTGGGCCCGGCTGGTCATAACCTTGCTCCCCCAAAAAGTCTGCTATGGAGGCAACTCCACGGCTTCCATGAAAAAAAAAGCAGGAAAAAATCAAAAACATCTAAAAATCATTGAAACATGACCTATGGAATGTATTTGATAGAGATTCCCCAATGTAGCTTCCTACTAGGCTTAAGAGCGATTCTAATATTAAGGGAACATTAACTTCGGGTAACAACCACGCAAACAATGCAATTATGTCTGTGTAATACACAGACGTATTGTATTTCTAGGAATTCTTTATTTCTTTCTTTCTTACTTTCTTCTTTCTTTCTTTCTTTGTTTCTTTCTTTATTTCTTTCCTTACAGGCAAATTTGTCCGACATTTCATTTGAAAAGTATTATGCGTAGAAACTCCAAACTTGGCACAGTTATACTTCTGTAGATGGAGTCTCGCCTTTTTATAATTCGAAGTCATGCTTTTCAAAATTATGCAAATGAAGGCTAATTAAAGTCTTAAATCTTCAATATCTTATATACCCGGTACAATAGTAGATGTGGTTCCAAGTATATAGGAGTTCGATTATAGCAAGGCAAAGGCCATTTCAAATGTCAAGGTCACGTCAAGGTCAAAGGCCATGTCGAGGTCAAAGGTCAGTTTGAGGTCAAAATGTCATTTAAAGGTCAAAGACCACTTCAGGTAGAGGTCATATCAAGGTCAAAGGTTATTTCAAGGTCAAAGGCCACTTTCGATGGTGGCTTTCCTCTAGCCATAACTTGGTCAATTTTTATCCATTTTTGATGGTGGGCTCAAATTGTAGGTCTTGTGACACTGCACGTTTTTGAAGTCTCGCCTTTTTATAATGAGAGGTCATGCTTTTCAACTCATGCAAATGAGGGCTAATCAAAGTTTTAAATCTTCAATATCTTATATACTATAGTAGATATAGTTCCAAGTGTATAGGAGCTTGATCATAGCAAGGCAAAGGGCATCTCAAATGTCAAGGTCATGTCAAAGTCAAAGGTCATGTCAAAAGCCAATCGTAGGTCAAAATGACATTTTAAAGGTCAAGGTCCACTTCAGGTAGAGGTCATCTCAAGGTCAAAGGTCATTCCAAGGTCAAAGGCCATTTTCGATGGTGTCTTTCTTTTAAACATACCTTGATCAATTTTTATTCATTGCAGTGTTACAACACCCACAATTCAAGTCCAACATGATTAGAATTGGATGGAAATTGGCCGAGTTATGGCTGGACGAAACTTTCAAAGGTCCAGATGACATTGACCTTTGACCTTTAGGGGGTCACATGTAATTTTAAAATCTGCAATAGAGCTACAATTGGAGACCAGCATACATTCCCAATTAAGACCACTGCCTATAAAGACCACATTTTCCTTGTCCTTTAGGTGGTCTTAATAGGGGGATTCCATTATATATATATATATGTATATATATATATTTATATATATTAACTTTTCTTAACTGCACTGGTGTCATATGTCTGTTGGTGTTTCCTTGTCATAAAAGGATGCAAAAAATAAACATCTGATGAGTTAATCAGTTACAACACTATCAAAATCTAATGCCTGTATATATAGTTGAAATTCTTTGTGACCTTCTGACACAAAATAGTGTGACGAGAATTTCGAACCTGCGATGAAACTGTTTTCATATAATTACACTCATACTGTGTACATTGGACCATGACAACAGTTTGGCTGCATTTGTGGTGCCTCAGTGTTGGAAAACAAAACTGATGTGATTATTGAAAATAAGAGTCGAGTCCCCCAGTGGAGGTTTGTGCTGTGTGCAGTTCTCACAGTACTGGAAATATGGCCCAGGTAAGCATTTTCTATGGCAGGATTGAAGTTCACAGTGACATCATTTGGGATTGAAGCACAAAGCTTTGCCCAGAAGTATTCACACAACAAGCGTGATATCTTTTACAGTATAGGCCTACACAAGCATTTTCTATGTGAGGTCAAAGGTTAAAGGCCACGGTGGTTAATCCTGGTAGCTATACACTCCTGTCCCTAGAATAATACACACACTTTGTTTACTAAGCAAATGCAGAAAACATGACTGTTAATATGTATACACGGGCAGAGTCTACCCCTTTGTATAACGCATCACCAGGAATTTACAGTGGGCAGTAAAGCATCACTAAAAATTCACGAAAGCTTATAATGCACCACCAAAGTTACAAATGGCAATAACACCAGAGGCTTCAAATTGTGCATCCCCAGAAATTTAGGAGCCTCAATATCGTTGTGGACCCTCGGCGTGTTTACAGGCCAAATGCCTGCTGTTCCCATTGTAACTGTGGACCTACCGTACTTTATACAGCAATACAGCTTATCCAGTAACTGATACTATCACTTTATTACTTGTAAGATGATATGGCGGGAACAACCTGAACACTTCGTACATTCTCGTGAATTAAAGCTTTTTAAAGCTGAAAAATCCAACGAAGCACAAGGCTATTGCGTTCAGTCTTTTTCAGAATTATTTGGTATCTACCCTGGAAGAAACTGTTCACGTCAGGTCAATACTAAAAACAAAAACAAAAACAAAAAAACCCAGATGCTTAATAGAACACGTTTGATGTTAATGATGCATTAGCAGTCATTCTAACATTTTAGCTAGGTAAGCATGTAAGGGAGATGGGAAAGCATGTTGGGGCAGGTTCAGTGAGCGTTGACGTAGTTGACATGTTAGCTCTGGTCAAGATTAACTGTTGTAAAAAGTCAATGGTCTCTACTGTCACTCTGAGCTTTCAATAGTATTATGTATCCTGACTCGGTTATGGATTTGACCTTAAAAATCCATTATTAAACAAACAAAATCCTTTAGGGAACATCATCCATGTTTGCAATCTCTGAAAGGCACGTTGCAACATGTTTGATAAAAACAGCACCATCAACATTTTTTCAATACATGTAAGGTCATATTCAGGTATTATGTCCCCTCATCGTGTTGTGTCTGGTAACTGTAGCATGTTGTCTAGTGCAGAAGTGACAAAAAGGTGCCTATGGCAGCACTTTCAGTTTCTTTAGGAAAAGTCCATATCAAAGAAGACTGTTGTGGCCTGTTAGACTGTTTATACAGCCAAAGATTGTCGCTGCCCGCACTGGTAAAGACTGCCATCAAATTCAGCCTTTACAGGACGGATTACCTTCACCCACACATTTTTTCTAAATACACTTCATGTTACAAACAAGTGTCCTTTTTGAGTTTATGTGACCCTGTAACTTTGAGAATTAGACCTATGCCAAGGTCACCCAATCGTGGAAATTGCATGAACTTTCGGTGATCGGTATTGTTTATGCAGCTGTGTGTTGTGAAATGCGACAATATTGATAAAAACATGACGTATTAGGTTACTCAAAAGGAAGCCCTTGATAAATAGGAATAAACATATAGAACTGTGTATCTGGAAAGTTTGGTGTCATAATCATTGATAAGTGTGGAAAAGAATCTGAAATCAACACAGGTGCATATTCAAGAGTTTTTGTTGTTGTTTTTATTAAAATTAAGTTACTCATATCATGGGATTGTTCATCACTCTATGATCTTGCATGAAAGATTATACTGGCGCCACTGTCACAGCAGACTATTGGCATAAAGGATTATGGTTCAACTCAGATGCACTCATGCAGATTACTTAATCATAAAATCTAATCGCCTGCAAGTGTTACTATCTGGTTGTACTTAGTTTCATTTTGGGAGATTCTGGAAAGAAATCAAGTTGAAACTTGTCAACAAAAAAAAAGGTAATGTGAAGAAAAGTAGAGCCCTTAAGTCCTATGACAAGGCTGGCTTCACGTCACTTTACATCAGATCGCAGGACGACACAGATGTCTGGAAAACCCTCGAAAAATGCTCCAAAACGCTCACCATAGCCGTCAAAGATATATCCAGGTTCGAATTCAAGTACTCAAATAGCTTCATAATGCAGTACGTATACTGTAAAGGACCCCCACCATGTTATACCAAAGCAGACTTGTCAAAGTCTTACTTTACCTGTACTTGGTGTAACACCGCACTGAAATATACACATCGTCGATGGACATTGCATTCAAGCATATGTTGCAAGCCCAACCTCCCACCATACACATTTGTTGACTGGTGTCCTTGCTGCTTCTCAAAACCAGGCCTTAATATACAAATGGATGTCCATTGTCTTTGTGTCTGCTGCACACACAGTAACCTGTTAATAGAGCTCTTGAAGTCTGTATAGACTGTAGGGAGCCACAATGGGACTGATGTAAATTCAAGACAATTTTATACTTGACAGTTCTTTTCAGAACTAATTGTCCCCAAAACAGTATGGTAAAACACTGGTATACTGTGGTAGTTTTAATGCACCCCCACCTCCTAATTATCCTTTTCTCCACCTTCCTTCTCCACCCTCCTTCTCCTTCTTTCCTCCTCTTTTCCCATTTTCCTCCTATTCTCCCTGCTGTTATTTTTCCCCTCTCCCCACCCTCCTCCTCCTACCTCTTTTCCTCCTACTCTTTTCCATCCTCCTGCTTCTTTTTCTTCCTCCTCTGCTCCCTCCTCCTCTTTTCTCCTTCTCCTCCTTTCTATTCATGCTGCACCACCAACTTTGGCGGATGACAGTTTTTCCCTATAAAAGAAGAAATGTGATGGTGTTTGGGAGCTATACGAGGATCACTGTTTTTAACCAAAGGAAGCCATCATCCGTATCTGAGTATCGTTGAATTTTAGCAAAACGTCATTGCGCCAAATGCAGTGACCTTGCATAGAAATTTTCATCAACTTGTTTTGATCAATATGCTAGCTGATCAATCAGTGAAAAACAGCTGTTAGCGTATGTTTCTCCACAAAACCAGTCATATGATGGAAATAACAAGAGAGCCACAGCCAAGGCATAGCGCTATTTACTGGTATACCTCAAGCCTCAGACACCAGAACATGACCGAATCAAAGAAATATTCTCCCTAAAAGCACAGAGAACAAACATAGAAAGACAACATGGTTAAGCAGGGCAGGCCACACACCCATGAACAGATCAAAACTTATAAGTGGGAGCTAAACATTCTAGGTCACCAACCATTGGAGAGAGGAACTGTGAAAAGTATACCATTGGGTTCAACTGGAATACTCCAAGCAAAGATAGAAGAAAATAGTACAGGGATGGCATCCTGTGATCACTGTGGTATTATGTTTGTCCCTGTGCATGAGTTCCAACGTCACTTGGCTCATTCATGCAGAGAGGTTCACAAAAGCAAGAGATCTGACGAAGAAGACGAGGACCCTGAAACTGAACAGAATGCACTGGCTGACCAGGATGATGCGAATGGAGACAATGAAACAGACACTGCTGATGATGAAGACAACTCAGTATTCCATCCATGATCACAGATGTACTGGGTCGAATCAAGATGATAATGACGCTAAGGTAGAATCATGCAGGTTTGGAGACATGGCATGAAGTGAAGTGAAGGAGAGGGCCTATGACTACTTACTTCCAAGATTTGTCAACATGGGATCCCAGTATGCTGGGTGGTGAGAACTCTATGATTTTGAGCAATATAAATTTCACAACAGTCCTAAGGAAACCATTGCTCCTTTATGCAGGCAGCACAAAAGAAGATAAACTTCTTGTCAAAACAACTCATCCAAGACTCTGAACCTGAAGGAACATATAAAGATACATGCAAAGACAACTAACTGTCGCTGAAATGATTTTTCTACTCAGTAATGTGTTGCCCTGGAGATTGTGTACGCAAAAATATGTTGATCTAAATGTACGTTTAACCCTGAAAGTGCTCATCGTTCCCATTACTGTTATACATATAATAGTTAAAAGATTCAAATTCCTCATGAAATACCTTTGACTCAAATACCAGCAAACCGAGTCTAGAGCAAAATCAAGTCTTAGTCAACAGCTTTCCTCGGGCCACTTTGCGTGCATCGCGTGCAGTGTCCCGAGGCAAGTTGATGACTAAGACAGCAAAGAACCAAGCAAACTTGTCATTAATCTGGTCAGTTGCTCTGGAACAAGCCAGAGCTACATTGAAAGCTGAACGACATGAAGAGTGAGAATCCACTTTGTAAAAACACGCAATAAGAGACAGAAAAATCATGGAGAAAAACAACAAGAAAGATCAGACACAAGGAAAGATATGGGAGTCCAGGAGCCCAGTATAAACGGAAATGCTGAGATAAAAACAGTAACTATAATGTATAACCTTTAACAAAGGAGAAAATAAATGCATTATATGATGTGTCAACAAAAATGTATAATCTTGATGATTTGTTAACGTATCTTTTATGCATCATCAAAAACCAATACCAGGTTTATAAAGGGTTTATTTACAGACTGTTGCAAAATCTATTTATTATTGTAATTGTTTATTGATTTCATTTCTGTTAGTTTATAGATTAATGCTGTATTGTATACTTGTTTAATTAACTTAATTTATTCTCGTATGTGTTGTTTTACATAATTTCAGTCAATAACAATTACATTATTTAGTAATTGTTTTTTATTTATTTTGTTTTACATGGCTGCATAAAGATATGACTGACATATGTTCCTGAAAATTCAATTGCATAATTTAGTCACCACCATGTCATATTAAATATATATCTTATATGAAACAAACTTCAGTTCAGTTGCCAATTCGTTTGAGACATCCCCCTATGTTATTTTTCAGTTTTGTCAAACCTTTCAGAGAAGGACCTAGTAGTAAAACGGCACCAGCGATCATCACAAATGATAAAATGTTTGTTTTAAGTAGTTAGGCCTTTATGTTTTGAAAGAGCTAAAGTCTGTAATATATGAAGCGTATTTGAATGGTTGACACTACCGGTTAAAACTACCAGTAACCTTTTATGGGGGGCTGCCTGTAGTAAGTTAGGATTGAAATTTGTTTTCTTCACATTGGTACTGCATTATGAACGTTGATATATTTTGGTAACTTGAATATCTTTGGTGTCATTTTGGCTGAAAATTATGAATATGGGTGATTTTTTTTTCTTTATTAACAACTGCGATTGGCTGCAATACAAACGATTGGGCGAATCACAGTTTCCAAAAATTAAGAGGGAAGAGGGCGGCATTTTGTTTTACTTTCATTTCGACTGGCGTAGACTTGCCAGGTAACTACAATAATAGGTGTGAAGAAATAAACATTTCTCTTTGACTATAAATGGAAGAGGTGGAAACTGATACTTGAAGTATACATCAACTTTTGATTATGAGCTGACAGATATTTGCAACACTTTAACATGACATATGCATGTCCTCTGGTAGTAAAGCTACATATGTACATTATATAAAGAATGTCCTTTAACCCCCTATTTTGTTTTTTGCAAGCTCAGGAGTCGAGGAGTAATATATGATGTCCCAAAACTGTTGGTGCATAAAAGCATGTTATTTGTTTGTACATGAAGTATATGCTCATCGCCGTAAAGCAAGACCTGGAGGGACATGTGAAGATGCATTTGGTCCACATTACTCAGAGGCAACATCATTTTGTTGTACTGACCCTAATGCAATCGGCACAATTATCTGTGAAACACACTTCTATGAGCATCTATTCTGAGCGTGTCATTTGATATATTTCCAACGCGAAAAACACCTCTCTGCCATTAAGAAAAGTTTAATAACCTTTGTTCCGTAGTAAGAACGTTTCAACCAAGAAGAAGGTGGTTCAACCTTGCAGAAAGTAGTCCTTTCTCAAAGAAATTGTTATCACTTTCACACACACACACAACAATGTGAAAAATAATTGCAGTACATGGAAATTGATGGTTTATGACTGTGTAGGAGGGACACACTCCTATCTTGTTCGGCAATTTATCCGGTATTCAGTTTTTCAGATAGTAGGCATAAGATATTATGCAGGCCAGAGAGCATTTGCAGTCTCAGAAACCTTTTCAAAACACCTTACATCCGATTGTTCCACAGGAAATTTAAGCAGTCAAGAGTGGTTTAAAAATAATGTTAAATAGCACTTTTTATAGTGTGGACGGGGAACTGGTCCATGGTATTTCAAAGGACCAAGCTGTCTCCAGACATTGTTCACATATGTGAGTCCGAAAAATCGGTATTGCTTGGCATGGACGATTTACCTCCCTTGACCAAAGTGTTCCAATCTGTTGTAAATAGCACGGCCTTCTCATAAGTGTTTGTCCGAACAAAAATATGGGTTAATATTTTGGAATACCAAAAAGTACCAAAATCTGCATTCATGTGACAAAAGAGCTACATACCTCAGTATTTACTTGGTCTCATTTTGACGGAATTGTCGTCACAATTTGATATATGATATGGTACATGGAAAGTTTCATTTCTAGGTATGTGATTTATCAATTGGAGATATGTACTTTTACACAACATGTGAGTAAACATGGAGTCAGGGAATGTGGAGATTGCATCACTAGACACAATTATACAAACAGCATCACAATATACTGCCATCACCATCAAGTGACAACGCTTTTATAAATGTCGAATTAATTAAAAAGTTCATAACTGTCGTAACGGATACCTCTAGGGTCCGTCATGTAATATAAACATACTTTGTTAGAGTATGTGACCAAAGAAATCTGTGTTCCGTGAGGCATGTGCTTTAATTATTTCCATCTTTAATAAAAACAATTTAAGACATGTCATTCTGTTGTTCAATAGAAGGCCTTTGCTTTTATACACAAAGCATTAAGGACCATAAGATTTTTTTACACTTTATATGAAGCTGTGTCAGGACCGCAAACAACCATGTCAGCAAAGTAATGTAAGGTAATAAACGCAAATGGCTTAAATTTTTGTGCAATTCAACCTTTATCAACAGTATGATGTACCTAATTGCATAATTCTGACACCCTAGTCAGGATAAATATGAGTAGCATATTGGATACTAGATGTCCTGTTCCTCTCTCTCTCTCTCTCTCTCTCTCTCTCTCTCTCTCTCTCTCTCTCTCTCTCTCTCTCTCTCTCTATTTATCTGTCTGTCTGTCTGTCCGTCTGTTTGTCCCTCCGTCTATCTATCTATTTAGCTAGCTAGCTAGCTAGCTAGTTAGCTATGTAGCAGTGTCCTGTTATGCAACATCAGAATCCCCCAAGCCATCCCAAATTCCGAAGGCTGGACAGCATGCTAGTTTGACGGAAAATATAAGGGTAACGTATATGCACCAAGGAACGCTGAGCACTACATGAAATATTGGTTATATGGTTAATATGTGCTCATTCCCCCACATGACATCAAGCAGTAAAGGTCTTTTCAGTATGAGAAGTTATGATGAGCCGAAGCTTATGGCACATAAACCTTTATACTTTGGCAATTTACTATAAAAGCTCTGTGGGGATTTGACCCTTAGATATGACTGATAGCTGTCTGTTTGAAGCGGGGATGCAGATAATGAAACAATCTCTAACGACAAATATTCAAATATTCGTCGCAGGCAAATGGCTCATTGTCAGCAAAACTAGTAGTCCTTGACGCCTCAGTGCCCCTTTTCTTGTTCTTGTTATTGTTGTCATCGTTGACAATTCACAATGCGGTCACATCGTAGGATTTCTTGGAACCTGAAGACAAAAATAAATATATTTTCAAAATTTGTGTAGCACCCTGTAGCATTTGATATTCAATGTATTAACATTACTATATAACATGGGTGAAATGAAAAGATATTTGACTTCTGGTTGCATGGATATGTAACATACATTTGGCATTTTTGAGCATGGGTCACAGGCTTTGAAGAAGTTCATTCGCCCCATTACAGACAGAGACGGATGGCACTGTTCGTATTAGTGACACTGGAGTGTTCGCGTAATTCATTCCTATGATCCTGACTGCCCCAAGGACTTCTGTCATGTGGTTCACCAAAGGCTATATCATTTTCTATCCTGTTGTAAACATAGTTAATCACCATAGTTATAACATAGCTATGATTGAGCATATGCCTACTATGCTTGCTGCTATGCTTCCACTTTTCACCTCTAACTATAAACCAGTCTTCATGTCCATTGTTTGGCGCCTGTTTTTAATACTGTTCTGGTAAATTTCAGGTACTGTCACAAGCAATTTGCAAGGAAGTACACAATGGCTTTACAATGCTTTGGTGGAACAGTTCTAAAAGTGACATGCTTCATGTGGTTAAATTAGCTTTACTTCTTTATTGTACCGCTTTTTATTTAGAACGTTGGTCGTGGGTTCATTGACACGAAGTTTGCAACATGAAACCAGCACGGACCTGTTCTGCTAATCACGGGAATGTTTACGTGGACAATGAAGCACATAGGTGCACGTGACTGCCTTCTTTCTCCAGAAAAATATGTTTGATGGGAAGTAAATTTGGACTGGGAAGTAAACGTTGTCCCCAAATGCACAACATACCATCAAGTATCCCTGTCTTTACAATATATGTCACCAAGTTTTCTTTGAATCGAATGAGACTTATGAACGTTAAGACGTACAAAATGTGAGAAAAATGACATATTTCAAGGGGTTAACTTTCTAATTAAATACACATTTATAGTGCATATATTTCTTTCACTCTTCACGTTTGTACCTTATTACACTATTTCCTTCTAATGTCATTCTGGTGGATTGTCATTCTTAAATCAATGTATATATGACATACCTCCTTTCTTAATTAGGGTAATCACAATTTTCTTCCCCTTTGCTGTCAGTCCATCAATGGGATACTTTATCACTTGAAAGTGAAGAATTCTACAATGCATTGAAAATTTGTTTGATAAGCCATTTGCTCAATACATTAAGAAGCAGGGTAATGGTTGCAATAAAAAATATCCATATGACACAAAAAGAGTTTTTGCTTTTATTACAGTTTAAGGATACACGTGATCTGGTAATTGCGGTCCCTTTAAACTATATTTTAGGGCGTCCTAACAGCTATTCTGAATGAAAAGCATTCCAAACAAAGAATACAACTCAGCCGTATCATTACGGAGCTACTGTATCGCTTCATTCGTAATTTCGAAAGGTATTTTTACCCATTGCTTGAACACATATTTTTGAATTTTTTTAACTGACATCACTTGTGAAGGGTCTTCATGGTCCTATAAGAGTGTTCCTTGTTGACTTCATCCACTTAAGAAAGCGGAGATGTTTATTTAGCAAGGGAGTAGCTGGTGTGTGGAGGCGGTAGGACAGAAACAGTATACTATCCACATATGATTATGACCTTCCATGAGGAAGGTCATAATTTTAGGTTTGTAGACGGTTTTGCATTTTAAAAGTATTATATGGAAGTAGGAATTATAGCACTTACATTATGAGAATAAGAGGTATTATGTGTATAAATCCGATCAGCAAAAACGAAAATCCTGCAAACCACCCAAGCGTTGCTGGATAGAGTAGGTTAAAAATGATCTGGGACACCACAATACCCAAACTCTGCATGGAGGTTAACAAAGCAAACATTTGCCCTGAAAGAAAATTAGTTTTGCATATGAGTTTTAAACATGTCGTGTTGAGTTTATGTAAAAGTTACAAGGCAACAAATGTACGGGTTTGCTTGTATCTGCAGAATGAAGATGTACATGTAAAACTGACAATCAAGAGCTATTTCCATTGATACTTTTAGATATTTATTTTGATTAATTGGTTAACTGACTAATTTAGTTTTTGCTTCTTTATCTCAGCTGACTTCTCAGTCAACTGAGCCTACAGGATGGTCTGTAGCTGTCCGTCCGTACGTCCGTTCACATTTCACATTTTCGAGTTGTGATGTTTTATATTTTTACGATGTTTTTGTGCTTTCACTATTTTCAAATTATTGAAAACTGTCACTGATATTTGCGACTCTTTGGCAAATATAGCCTGTGGGAAGCTTAAACCAACGTGTTCACTGTTTGGTGAGACTCTAGACTTTTTATTTATAATGGTCATTTTGGATACCTGTCGGTTAATGCATGGTTTAATATTGTTTTCCATGCAAGTCAATGGGGGTTACAATGGGGATTTACACTGTCCACTTCTCCAAAACCGTCTACCACATTAAGCTCAAACTTCGTGGGGGATGTACGGTGGGTAAGACTCTATCAACTTTGTTCAAATGATCGTACTCCAATGATTTTAATATTTTTTAACGAATTTTCTTTTTCATTTTTCACAAAATATGTTTTTAATATTCTTCTTCGAAACACCTGAGTTGATTGCTTTTAAAAAATCATAGGGACACCTCCCAGGACCATTTGACGAAAGCCTATTCGATAGGTGCCGCTGCAATTATTTTCTTTGCTTTTGTTGGAACTTTTTGTGTTTTTTCTTTAAGTAACGTTTTGTCTCGAAGCGGAAGTTGAATCCTCTTCAGACATATTGGACAAGTACGTGAGCTTGATCTGAACCAATTTGTTCACTACATGGTGCTAGGGGAAGTAATTCCAGTTATTGGTTGCTATCAGACCTCTAAATTTTAAGTGTAGCGGGTGTGCCTTTTCCTTTTTTCTAAGGTTAAGCACTGGATTGTACAGATTTAACTTATTCTACTTGTACTGCCTGCTACAAATGATTTTCTATAACGTGCAATGTCATCCTCCAGCCGCAAGATGGATTTTTGGAGTCCAAGAATGCAAAAATGTCAATTAAAATCAAGCTCCGCAATAGTATTAAACGTATTGGACAAAATACATAAAAAGAAAAAAGAAAACAAAGGTGGCCCATGCTAATCCTTTGTGTATGCTGTTTTAGGGAAACCTATGACGGAAAAGCACTTGTGGACCAGTTTTGGCGTTAATGTTCACTTTGAGTGACTGTGATAGGTGAAACTGACGTATCAACGAATCCATATATTTAGTACTTGTGTGTCCTGTCACTTTTCAATAAAACATAAGGATTTTATAATTGATTTTGCAAACAGCTATGATGGTCCAACACCGTTAGGTGTGGGCTTGAGAGTACCAAAGTCGGCAAAAGATGAACTTCTTCTCAAATAGCACGTTTTGTAACTGGGAGCACAAATGTCAGTCACTATTGATTTTTTTTTTTAGAATGTGTCATCTTTTAACTGGAACCAAAATTGGTGACTGGATACTGGATTCATCGTCCTTGTAAAAAGATTTTTCATTCAAACACCAGCATGTCCATAGTTCTTCAGCAGATGATGGTCCGCGTCAACAGTTTCCTCTGTGCGCTTTGGGTGCATTTGTGCACCGAGGAAAGCTGTTGACTCGGTCCAAAATGTGGCACTGAAAGAAATAACGTAACCCTTTCCCCCTTGGATTAAGACTGAGTCAACAGCTTTCCTTGGCATGAGTTGGACACTTAGTGCCCAACTCATGCCAATGAAAGCTGTAGACCCGGGACATTTGATCTTGGTAATTCTCATGTACATTTTTCAATCAAATTGTTTTTCATGACTGTTGAAATTAGTTGAAAACACTGAAGCAGACGACATTTGACCACCAGCTGGTTTTGGCCGGTTTAAGGGGGGGAAAGGTTACAAATGTAGTGTCTGAACCTTCAACAGACTTGGTGGCATTCAGTGGGCCATTTCAGCAAATGAGGTGCACAGATTTTCAGGTGTCATCATATTATATGTGTCTGATCATTTTAATACTGGATTCACTGTCCTTGTGAAAAGACTTCATTCAAACACCTGCATGCCTATAGTTCTTCAGCAGATGATGGTCCGGATCAACAGTTTCCTATGTGCGCTTTGGGTGCATTTGTGCACCGCGGAAAGCTGTTGACTTGGTCCAAAATGTGGCATTGAAAGAGATAACTTGAAGATGTAGTGTCTGAGCCTTCAACAGACACAGTAGGACTCAGTGGGCCATGTCAGCAAATGCAGTGCACAGATTTTCAGGTTTAACCCTTTCCCCCTTAGATCAAAACTGAGTCAGCGGCTTTCCATGGCACGGGTTGGGTACTAAGTGCCCAACCCGTGCCAAGGAAAGCTGTTGACCTGGGGCATGTGATCCTCATAGGGCTCATCTCCAATTCTCAGACAAAATTGTTTTTCATCACTGTTGAAATTAGTTGAAAACGCTGAAGCAGACGACATTTGACCACCAGCCGGTTTTGGCCGGTTGAAGGGGGGAGGGTTAATCATATTTTATGTGTCTGTGCATTTAAATGGATATTCTAAGACTGTTACGTCTCTAACTCAATTGCGTACATGGATAATTAAATCAAACTGTTCGGGTTGAAACTGTATTTTCTTGTGGTCCATTACCATATGGATTCTCATGGTGTGTTTCACTGTTGTACATTTGTATGTAATCAACCTTACACTGGTCCTGGGATATACAAATCTACAAATTACTCGACAACTAAAATATGGTTAAAATACTCAACAGTTGTATTGGTCAATAACATTCTACACTGAAAAAACATAAGTTAACGTAATTTCCTGTTTTACAAGCGATACGCTACAGACAAAATATTTTGATGTTGTTTTTCCCGGAAGCCAAAGTAACTTTTTTTTTCTTTTTCAAAAATATAAAAACCAAACAAAACAAAACAAAAAACAAACAAACAAACAAACAAACAAAACAAAAAACACAAACAAAAACAGCCTATATAGTGTACACACCTTGTTCACCCGTCTCCACCATACATGACATTAAACTACGAAGGCAGGTAAAGGTTACAGTCCCAAATCCACATACAACCTGTGCTGTAATCAATAATTAAGATTTCTTTTTTGCTAAAGCGTGGATTCAAGTTAGCACTTCCAGATCTGCAGGAGTCTTGTAGCTTTTAACTAGAAATTTTATTTGGAAAATTTGCTTCCAATGGTAAATTAATGTTAGTACAGGTACAATTTGCATCTAAACTTTCTAATGCCACACCACAATCTGAAAGGTAAATTAAAATGCGTAAATGCTATTCTGAAATCATATGGCACTAAATCATGTCGTTATGATAGTGTATATTAAAATGTTGAAATATCAAAATATATGAATATATTCGTTTTGCTTCTGTATCACATTCTTAATAAAAATCAGCAGTATTCAATTATTCAGCTGTCAACAGTCTTTTTTTCTTGGTCGCTTTGAAGTTGTAATGCATGGCAAAATACAAAATACATGCGAAAAGATGCACTAGAACTCACACAAAAATGCTATCCACGACTCAACTGAAAAAGCCAGCAGGAAAAACATGCCACCATAGGAAAGTACTCCTATTACACTTAACACTGTATCCCTCACGCCGAAGATGCCTTTTAATATGGGAACAGCTACGATCAAGCTAACGAAACGGCTGATGGATCCAAGGGTAAGGAAATATCCAAAAGTAGTCTGATCCCAACTTAAGGGCCGTCTCAGTAGGAATAAGTACTGGATACTATTTGCTGTTGGAAGTATAAAAAGTAATATAAAAATCCATAAAGAAAACACACATAAAAAACACAAATAAGCAAGCAAACAAACAAATGGGGCACATGTATATGTGCGCATAAACTGTCAAGTTGTGCATATACTATTAGGTCTTACACACACACAAACATATATATATATATATATATATATATATATATATATACATATATATATATATATATATATACATACATACATACATACACACATACATACCTTTTATGATAAAAGAGCTTTTACTTTTTTGATGAACCACCATCAAGGCTTACTTGTACAATGTTTTCAGAAATCTGTTTTGGGGGAGTAAAGGAAACGGAATTTTTTTTCAAGTCGTGCCTGTTAACAAGACACACATTATGAGCGACTTTTGGGGTACATTAATACTGCTTAGGAAAACACAATATACTAAATTCAAGTATCCCCACCCATTTTAAATTTCCATTCGAAAAAATCTTTTTTGAATTTATATATATATATATATATATATATATATATATATATATATATATATATATATATATATATAGAAACATACTTCCAAGGCAAAGGGCCATAACTGCTAATGCAGACAGTCCCAGGGTGAGGTGAAATCTTCGGTTTTCTGTCCGTTCCTTGTAAAAACATCTCAAAGATCCGGTGATTGTTTTTAAACCGAACAACTGCAAGCATGGGTTGGTCTTGACATTGGCACTTCCAGCCATCTCGTCTGTTTTTGTTATTTCTTCTTGAAGTTCTTCCTTAATGGCTGCTGTTTCAGTTTTGCTAATTGTAGTTACAACTGTAACAGTGTTGATGTTTACATTTTGACAGACGTCTTGGTTATTAGATTTGCCAATTTCTTGTTCGGTCAATCGACTATTCCCTTTCAACTGTTCTTCAACACTTCGCAGCCAAAGCCAAGTATACAGTATGGTCAACAGAAGTATGGACGTGATAACTCCAAACACTACCACAAAATTGGTTAGATCTAACAGCACACCACTTCCTGCCCCAGAAACTATTCTTCCCAGCATCATCATTGAGTGTACAATGGAATTTCTGAAGGTCCTGTTCCTTTTTTCTACGACATCTCCGATGTAACTATATACAGACATAATTGTGCCGCCTATATTTCCCATAGACCCTCCAATAAGAGAACCAATTGTTATGAAAGCAATGTTAGCATATATGAAATAGCTGTTTATTAGAAAGCCTACTGATTCGACAACAATTCCAAAAAGTGATATTACCAGTACTAGTCGGCGGCCATATTTATCGCTCCAAGGACCCAAAATGTGGGGTGCAAAGATGGATGGCATCGTAATACAAAGGCTCTCTACCAGACTCCAGTACGAAGCATCAGTTTGAACTGTATCTTCAGCATTTGTGTAATTTTTCAAGTTGTCGCAAACACTTTCATTGAATTTGCTTAGGCACATTTTTTTGTAAATTAAGGCTTGCTTGGTGGGTATTATCATCCAGTTAGCAAGCACTCCCAAAAACATGACAGGTTCGACTGTGATATAGTAGTGTAGCAGGTCGTTCCAATATTGAAGTACTCTTTTCTTCCCTCTGCCTCTTTTTTCCTCCATGTCTTGTCTCATCATTTAAACGTACTCCGCGGATAGTTCTGCAAGAACCTACAAGAATAAGCTTTTTCACCCAAGTAGGAATTAATATACTTTATATTTTAATAGTTTCTCCAACGTGTGGCAGGAAGGCAATTGTTGATACTACCGTTTTGAATGATTAGTTATCTACTCACCATGTGCTCAAGCTAATATACGTTCAATTTGGGTAATTTTGCACTTTTCGCACTTTGAAAAGCAAGTTTGCTAATGACAATTGATGACTGCTACAGTGCAATATTCGGTAATTAATTAATTATGATAATTAATGCATATCATGACAACTGACTGATATATGCAAAAGGAAACTATCGACATATTTGTCATATGACAAGGGAGGGCGGTACACAACAATCGCCTTCATATAACCGCACCAGAAGCCTGTAGTTATTCAGATATCGAAACATTATGCTGTGATTATAAAAATAAAGTCAATAAGATACAATTCAAATCTACTTACGTTTTTCAGTGACGCCAAGAAAACGTTAAAAAAGAGGACTGTTACAGCTTTGCGTTGTGTTGACCTTACCTGCACAAACTGAAGTGGTCATATGAACTTCAGAATGATATGAAGGTCATCCTTAAGACCGTTATCACTTTTACTAACACGAAGATATCCCATTACCGATTTGTAAAAAATCATAAAATGACAGCATCACCATCTAGTAATAAATTATACAGATCAAGATCTGGTACATTCCAAATAAGTTTGAGGATGATGCGAATTATCGTTTGGGAGAAAACGTCAGGAAAACTGAAAACAAATATTCCGAAAACAGGGAAAATAACCACAGCACAACCTGTTAGATTCAGGTCAAGATGTCTGCAGAAGCGCTTCCATGCACTTTCAGAGTAATTACCTTGCCGGCTTCGGAGAAGATATTTTTTTAAGATTGTGGCAAAACGAAATCACAAAAGTTCCAAAAATCACTGGAGCGTGACCATTTGAACCCAATTATTGACGACCCACCCAAGGTACATACCTTACAGGCTTGAAGTGAATTTGGTTGACGGTTTTGGAGAAGTCAAAAAATTTGACTTAAAAAGGGCAATTACCATTGACTTACATTGTAATCAATTGGAATGTATGCATTAACCGATAAGTAAGTAGCCAAGGTGAAACATTCGCTTCAAATCAGAGAATGTCAACACCTGATAAACAACTCTGATTGATCCTTGCACAAGGCCCATGTCCACCACGTTTAAGAACAATATAAGAGACCTTTTGGGAGAGGTCGAAAATAACATACTAAAAGTCATTAAAAAAAAAAAAGAAAATCAAAGCGCTGCTTCTTGAACAAATAATGGTCTAGGGGATCCCAGAAGTATCCGTGTGCAATTTAGAAACAAGTGGTTTGATAGTTTTTGAGACGATATTTTAATATTTTGCCAAACAATGAATCAAAAATTAACAAGAGTAAAAAATCATTGATCTGTAAGCATTTGAACAATGTTGGAAGAGACCCAGGCAAAGTGTACCCCCGTCAAGTTTGAAGTGAATTTGGTGGACGGTTTTGGAGAAGCCAAAATTGTGACTAACCATTGTAATCCCAATACAAGTGCATTGTAATGAATAGGAATGTATACATGTACATTAACTGATAAATACCCAAATTGAAATATTCGTTAACAAGGGATTTGTGATTTCACACAATCGCTTGAATGCCTCCCCGTCGCCCCTGGTCACCCCGCCCTTCAACTACTAACACATTGTTCTTAGTGCACAAAAAGATAAAATTTAGGATTTTGTTTGGAAGATTATCTTTGTAACTTTTTTAGCATGTCACGGTCAAGGAAAGAGGTAATAAATGTGAAATCTGCCTATTATGAGCCCCTGACCACCAATGAATATGGTAGATTACATTCTAATAGCAGATTTGATTTCATATGGAGAACATTATCAGAATCAGTAAACGTCAGTGAAAAATTGCAGTTGAATGATACCTTTGTGGAGCTGTCTTGACAGGTGGATTTCCTTGTATCTATAAAAGGTGTACTGACACCACTATATACATATTTTGTGCCATGTAATATAACCTTAATTTGTTTTAAACATGTGCACATCATATCTGTGCATATAGAACAAGCTGAATTATTTAGCGCTGTATGTGAGAAGAATTAAGTTATGTGGAGAAAAAGAGTATATCTATCATTACAATATTTCTACTACTACTACTACTACTACTACTACTACTACTACTACTACTACTACTACTAATAATAATAATAATAATAATAATAATAATCATAGTAATAATAATAATAATAATAATAATAACAATAATAATAATAATAATAATAATAATAATAATAATAATAATAATAATAATAATGTCATGGTGTAGTATTTAGTACATGAAATAGTTCCAAGTGACAATCACTGTTGTTCAGTGATATGTACTAGCAAATTAAATACATTTCAGACCAGTTTTGTGAGCTGTTTCTGAACGCAATTTGAGCAAAAAATCATCCAGATATGTTATATATATATCATGATAACAAAGTAATACGTCAAAGTATGCTGCAAATAGGTCACAGTGACCTTGAATTCTAATCAATTAAAGGGAGTCCGGATATGCATCTGTGTATCAAATTGTATCATTGTATTTTGAAAATATGGTCATAACAGAGCTTATATGGACAGTAATTAGGTCACGCTAAGCTTTAACTAGGTCAAAGTGACCACTTTATCTAAACACCTATTGGGAGTCAAGAAAATCGTATGTGTATCATATTTTAAAAATATGTATCTGAGCATTGTTGGAGAAGTTAGACTTACAATGCTCAGACGTACAGTGAATAGGTCACAGTAAGTGGGAATTAGGTCAGAATGACTTCAAATCTAATCAGCTAGTGCAAGTCCAAGGACACATCTGTGTGCCGAATTTGAGAAAACTCTGTTGAGTCATTTGGAAGATGACACTAACAAAGCTCAAATGGACAGTAAATAGGTCATAGTAAGCTGAAAATCGATCACGATGACCTCAAAATCTAATCAGCTAATGTGAGTCAAGGAATACATCTGTATACCAAATTTGAGAAAAATTTGTCCGCCTATTTACATGTAAAATGCAAACAGGCAGACGACAAACGGCAGATCACAACTCATTTCGTAAGCTCAGCTGACTGACAATATCAACATTTGTGTAGAGATTCATATCATACACATATATGCAAAATACAGCATGTACACTATTTTGTCATGAGACATATACCACGTGAATTTCCACATTTGGTCCATAAGGACTCACCCACCTTGGTGAGCTTACCTTACAATAGGATTTACATAAGGACTCACCATCTTGGTGAGCTTACCTTACATTGGCGCTGGGATTTCTACGCTGCATTTGTGTTTGATTCATTTTGTATATTTCTCTGCGCCTAGCTTCGTCCTGTGTTTATTTATTTTTTCCTGGGAGAGGTTTTCACACAGGGCCAAGCCCTGCTTTTCCATCGCTTTTGTCAATTTGTTAATGATATAATATGATATGCCTCCTAAACAGATTTTCTCTGTGAAAGTCGCATTTCTTCAGATATCTATTTCTAGCAACCATGATAGAACTCGGTTGTGACCCCACACCTTGGCTTATGAGCCAATCAGGAAATAATTAATTATCGAGTGGTACCCAGGTGCGCTGAAGCTTAAATGAGCGGCAATTGTGATGCAAAAAAACAGTGATCTTTTAGAGCATGGACAGACTTTGGCCGGGAACCAGAGAAAGGCTGCTTGGGAGGCAGTGGTGTCATGTATTTTTTTCTTGCTTAATAAGATACGTGTCAACCAAATGGGGGTGCAACCCAAATTTATGTAAATCTATAAAAGATTATGGCTACAACCTATCATAATGAATGCCCCTCCCGGTTATATGTTGCCATCTTTTTTCTTTTGAGCAATAAAATGTTGTATATGTGGGGATCACCAGACGGTCACGACTACAAAAATAGGGGAAGCCACAAAGATATTATGATTATGATTATACAGGGTGATGTGGAAACATTTTGCTCAGGACGGAAGTCACTGTCGCTACGTTTACATAACAACTCTCTTCGGCCAAACGTTGAAAGACATAAGGGAGAAAGTCCCTATATTTTTTAATCCTGCTTCGAATGTATATCTTTATGTAATATGTGCTTGTGACATAAAGCTCCAAAAAGAGTCCAACATGATGAGACCTAATATTTATATGGCCGCACATTAGGAATCAAGTATAATTCAGAATATATTTAGTCTGAAATGGTCCCATGCAATTTTGAAGTCATTGAACTAGCGGTTTCAGCGTAGCTTTTTGTGCGACTTTGCAAGAAAGACTCACAAAATTGAACAAACAAAAGTCATTGGAACATGACCATCTGCACACACTCAGTAGGCACACCAAAGGTACCCCCACCCCACCCCCGAAGTAAATATGGCTTGCGTTTGGAGAAGAAGGTCAAAATTGTTTATTTCGATTGGTTTACATTGTAATCAATAGGCATGTATGCATTAAAGGTCAAATTCCGAATTTAAGAAAATCGTTCAAAATTTGGGATCTAATGCATTTTCAACAAATAAAAACCTTTGGTTTACCCTTCTACAAGGTGCATTTCCACACGTTTCATCACAATGCAGAAGTCGATACTTGTGAAAAGACACAAACATGAAAAAGAAAAAAAAAACTCATGAACAAATCAAAGTTTCGGGGTCCGAAGACGTATATCTATGCCATTTGAAGGCAATTTGTTTAGTTTATATGGATCATCAGATTTTTATTTCCAGTTTTTTTTTCAATATAAAAAAAAATAATTCACCGGAGCAATCTTGGTGGAGGAGTTTGAAGTAAATCTCGTTGACAGTTTTGGATAAAGAAAAAAAACACACCTGAAAAAATCAGAGGTACATCACATCAACACCTGGTGAACTAATTTGTTTGCCACCTTTCATAAGGTTCATTTTCACCAACTTCCAGAACAATCTTAATGTGATTTAGAAAAGAAGTGAAGAAATACTGGAACTATTAGAAATTCGTTAAACAATGGAAAAAATGCAGTGTTAACTGTTGCACAAATCAAAATTAGGGCGTATGAAATAGTGTTACTACGCGATTAAAAGGAAACTGGACAAGCCGGCAGACTCACCAAATAACTTCAGCTGACATGTCAGTCAGCTGAGGTAAAATAAGTTCGCGAAGGATGGAAAACAAGTATAGATACAGCGATTTATTCCAAACCATTCATCGGTTACTACTAAGACAGATGAGTGAAACCATCCCACGTCAATTATTGAACATATACAGGACAAAAACGTGAGTGTAGTTGCAAATTGGGAAGAGATATTATCAAAAAACGATTTGTTTGCAACAATGGTTTTAATCCATGTGTTTTCTATGTGCCATTTGGAAGCAATTTGAAAAGTGAAGTAAGAAATGGAAGAGAAGTCTGCTTGAGGATGCACCTTGAGAATGGTATGCGTGAAGTTCTTTCTTAGCTCAATAATTTAGTCCTTATGTTCTAACTAAATTGACTGGGTCTCATTGCCTTTAACTGAAAACAATGTTCACCCAGAACAGGGTCACGTTCTATTTAGTTTTCCATTTGATCCAAGCAAAAGTAAATGGGAATCATACAGTCAGAAAAACACGTCAATTGGTGTATGTAGCTTTATGCACACAGGTAAACTTATCAGTCTTTATCTAATTTGTGGCAATATTGAACTTTGCATTAATTAATTTAACTTCCTGGTCAATGTTACAATGACACGGTGTAAATGTTGTGTCGTCCTCCCGCTATTCCTTATAGAAGTCCCGCTACGGGTACTTTTATGGCTGCAAGGCGCGGAACTTTTGACAAAAAGGAAAATAAACCGGTTCTAACTGCATGCTTTACAGTATGTAATTTTGTGTGGAAACATATTGATTATATATATATATATATATATATATATATATATATATATATATATATATATATATATATATATATATATATATATATTTATTTATCTATTTATTGCTGGTACAATTAGAATAGAACTTAACTGTTAGGAATATTAACAAGTACCGAAACTTTATGTAAAAGGGTCTCGAACACATTTTGATTGTACATTAGATGATGTAAAGGTGGCCCGTGCCTATGTATATGTATATGTTTATGCATATATATATATATATATATATATATATATATATATATATATATTGCTAGTACAATTATAATAGGTCATGATACAGAAAAACGCGTCCAGTCGATATGAGGCCATTGCGGGCAATATCGAGCCTAAGTCAGGGCAGATAGACGAGTCGCTATCCTGAGCGGGCAGATAGATGGTTTATCGGGCAGAAAGATGGTTTGAGCGGCGGATAGCTAGATGGCTGAGAGCCTTGTGGATAGGTATTATCTTCGCAGATTAGACAGGTAACCAGGCCACGCCATGTGATAAAAGCACGTGCATAAATATGGCGAATTTTAAAGTGCGTGCGCTATGGTACATACAATCTACTCGTGGGCAAGCTACATGTAAAACATTTTGGACTTTATGCGGTGTGTGTTATTTAAATTGTTGATTCTGATCAATAAGAATAATGACACAAATATATAAGTCGTTCAAGGCCGTGGTACAGTTTACAACACTTTACACAGAACATACGAAACATGTCCTTATACACACCAAAAGTCTTATTAGAGTTCATACGAACTATATATTTTCTAAGAGAATACGTTTGTATAAAGCTATTGAAAAAAGTGAAATCCCTGTACGTGTTAAGAAAATGAATTTTAATTGCTACATTAAAAAACTTTAATTTTAACTTGTTTTCCGAAAAACATAACGGAAACACCAAAAAGTCTATTTGCTTATAGGAAGTGAAACAGTACACTTCCAGCAGCTAAATCGTGTTTCGAATTTCTAGATAAGGGATTCAGTACAAAGGTACAGGACGCTTAAACTAGTCAATAAATTTAGAATTAAGCCCCTTTTCGAACATTTTAAATAAATGTTTGGAGACCGTAAAATGTGGTCTTTGTGCTCTTTCATTTCACGCTTAAAATAAATGTGATTGTTTATTTTTAAATCCTATTTCAAAATTTACGCAAAATTTAAGATTGTCATTAAAATTTCATAATAATAGCGATACGTAAATTTTCTGTGTAGTACCAGAATCACACTTGATGTTATGTTTTCTTTCAGAAAATACATACTGTATAGAGTATTGAATATGACCCATGGGCAGCAATTAAACATTTATGATTGAGAGTGATAAAGTATACCACGCCCTTAAGTTGATTTGATGAGATGATACAGCAGTTATCACATATATATGCCCACCTATAAGCCCCCGGGTTCACAAATCGGTCTCACTTTGCTTGGGCAGATAGATACACCCTGGGATTCATTGACGCGCATATTTAGGATCTGCCATGTGATGACTACCACACATAAGTATATACATGTCCAAAAATACAATGTGCAGAAAACTTTGAAACCGGTAGTTCTTGAGGCACGTCTTTGTATGTGCCACGCTGAAAGTAATGATAACACTTAAATTAAAAATAGAAAAGAAAAGAAGTTGCCAAATTTATCAGAGGATTAATTTGAAACCAAGCGACTACACGACCAGAGTGTACCTCCGGAGCTTCCCATCAGGCCGTTCGGAAATTTCCACCGACCCTAGTCCAAAATGCAGTTATCTCAAGGTCTGCAAGACTGGGAGCATGGCAGCTTTCTTCTTCAATTAATGTGTGAAAATGTTCATTAAGTCTGTGTGCCTACAGAGACTTTTTGTTCTCCCTCAGATACTTCATTTATTATATCAACTGCAATTAACAGGTTTGTGATGTAGGCACATCCAACAGACCACAAACCAAAGTATTGTAATTTCCATTTATGCCCATTAGGGATATTTGGGAATTTGAAATGTGTATTGTATTCAAAACTGTTTAAGGTAAACATACCATTCGAAGTTTAATTCATATGTTTGTGTTACAAGCACATGCAATAAACCACAAACATTAGTTGTTCGAATTTTAATTGGTGCATATTAGGGCACCGGAGAAGTTAAAATGTTTAATACCTTCAAAGCTATTGTTGGTAACGATGCCATTCAAACCTCAAATCATAGGTTTGTGTTATTGGTGTGCGTAATGCACCGCCGTCAAAAGAAGTATAAGTTCAATTTGTGCATATTATGAGAACACACAAATTCAGATCTTGAAAAACTTAAAAACTATTACAGATAGATGTGCAGTTGCAACTTGAATATATTGGATGTTAACATGGCTACATCCGCTGAAATATGAGGCAAAGTTCCACCATTCAAATTCAGTTAAATTCACAAAACTGAAATATTGACTATTCAACTTCAAAAATATTTACAGCTTGAATACCTTCAGAACTAAAACATATAGAGGTGCCATTCTAACTTACATTCATCGGTTTGAGACAAAGCCCAATTGTTTATGTCTCTTTTGAACAGTTCCATCAAGCGTACGCGTATTGCTGCAGACGTTAAATATATATTGAATATGCAGTTTTTAAAGTTTCCTAGGAACAGACTGATCTGTTGATAAGCAAAATCAAACTTCTTTAGTTTTGCAGTGAAAGGTAAAGTACCAGGCCCTTTTCTTACTTGCTTGTCTGTAAAGGCGAATCGTGCTTGTTCCTTGTGGTAGTCGGCGCCCTGGTGATAGGCAATAGAGGGTTAAACTGGTCACCAAATCCTAATAAAACTGGATTTGTATAGACAATTCCCCTAAGTAACAACGATAATTGAAGGAAGGACTACAGCCAATCATGTGAACGAAGCAATCCATCTGTTGAGAACTTAACACCTTCTATGTTTACTGCACCTAAACCTGATCACTATATATTTGATTGACCAAACTGCGGAGTCATCGGCCGCACAAAACAAGATCTCCAAATCTGGCATCAGCTATATAGGTAACTTTGGATTATGATTAGGCACTATTTGTGTCCTCAATTTTATTTTCCTTAGGTAACGACTAATATTTGCGTATACCAAGTTGTTGAGCTTTGGAAAAGTATTTCATTCATTTATTTTATTTTTTATCATTAGAAATTGTAGTTCTGAAGAGAAACAAAGAACACTGAAAAACATGTATACATGCACGAGAGACTAGGGAGCATTGGGACAGCCGTGGCAAGGAAGAACACACACTGTAACGTCAAACTGTGCCGGAGTGAAATACTGACGCTTATTGTTAGGTTTTCCGGGCTTCTGTCACATACTAGAATATTATAGTCCTTGACAGCGTGCATCTGCGCATTAACCCATAATAAATTCAACCGCTGAAAGTTTGTTCTTTCTTTCTTCAAGTTGCTGCTGATATGTTTGCGTCACCTGCACTTTCTGTTTTAACAAGGACAGGGGGAAAGGACACAAAACGTGTAAATATATATCTGGCATATACAGACCAATTATTTTTAATGAATTTATAAGTTCAGCAAAAGAAATACGTTTCATTGTGGGAAAAGTACATATTAAAACGCCGGACAAAATTACCCATGTTCCTTGGGCTTATTTCCTACGTCCTACTGATTCACAGGGTGTCCCGTTTCCCCCATCTCTTTTAGCACGAAATGTGTGTACAGTATGCTTGTGCCACTTGTCCCACTGTACTTAGTTCATACAAGGGTTGTCCTTTCTCTCCGCTAAATTATCGCTTTTATTTTTGGTTTCAAACAGCGCATTTACATTCTCATGGGTTTGTAATTGGCACACTTTTTTGTCAGCATCAAATGTTTAACCGACAATTGCAACACATGCAAATCTCAAGCACAACTCAAAAAAGAATATATATCACTAACGTTCCTACTATGACAAAATACAATTACACAAGAGGACACAGAATCAGCTTCAAAGCCCGAACTGTCACTCCTTTAAACACGGGAGTCTCGAATGGGATGTGTTAAAAAGGTTGGCCACGACATGTTTCAGATAAATGATTTTAACTTTTATTTTCCGCAAACGATTCAATTTACATTTTTGCTATTTTAGCTTATAACGGATAGAAACACTCAAAGTGTATTTTCTACAGGGGCTTAGCGTTTATATCAATATAAAGTACAGCATCACAGTGAAAGTTTCAGGTGTGACCAAGTGAAAAAAATATTCGTCATTGACATGGCTCTGGTACGATCTATTCAGTACACAACCATTCGATGTTACACTGAGCTGTGTTCATGCAGTCCGTGTTGTGTCACGTGTCTTTTAGTCCCGTTATGTCAACTTCGTGGATGCATATATACCATAACCATTGGTACGTCACGGTAAAGTGCCCTGCTATCATGCTTTATGCATCATAAAAATACCAAGCCGAAATTTGGATCATGACTTTGGACTTGGAATGAGATTTTAATGTGAACATGACACTGCGTTACCATATATATCGACTTTTGATTCACACGGATTGTAATTCGTCGATTTGGTTATCAGCAAGTTTTAGCCATTCCCTGGCTGATAAACACAGCGGTAATTCATACTCTTTTGCTTCCACCTCCCCTCCCCCCCTCCCAACAATGACCTTGAAAAATATCGCAATCAAAACTAATTTTATGACTGTGACCTTTTTTCGATGACATACATTGTAGCCTGCACTACCCTTGACACAGATATATGGTGGCTTTTTATAGACATAAGTAGACATAACATCATGCTTTCCTGAGTCGTTTTGGTGTTTCACTGTTAAAAATGTGTAAACATGTAACTCTTGTGATTATATACTTCCTGCGATATTTAATATTTCAATATCTTGTCGGTCTTCTTCAGATCAAATGGTTTAATCTTCATACATCAGATGACTAAACGTAACCATTGTTTTTTTTCTTCATGGTTTCATATACAATGTACATACAAGTTCCGCAATTCAGAACAACTCATGACATATTCCAGGGACCCGTTAGCACTGGTCTTTTTATTGTTCATTTTGTCGCTTCATATATCCACTGGGAACTTACCTAGTAAACGTGATTAGCACTGATGTCTTGGCCCGAGACGATGAATGAATTCCTTCATCATTTTTTTTTTTTTTTTTTTTTTTTTTTTGCTGTGTAAACATACTTTATTGCCATATGTTTAATATGTAATATCCAAAACTGTTTGGTACCAATGATTGCTTTCCGCATCGGTATTATTTGCGTTCACTCATACATCTTGTCCTCCGGGCCTATACATCATTTTGTTTTGCTTGTTTATGTGTGAACAAGATTTCACACCTGACTACAGCAACTTGCAGTAAGCTCACCATACATAATAAGTAATCATGATATCACTTGCAGTAAGCTCACCATACATAATAAGTAATCATGATATCACTTGCAGTAAGCTCACTTTACATAATAAGTAATCATGATATCACCTGCAGTAAGCTCACCATACATAATAAGTAATCATGATATCACTTGCAGTAAGCTCACCATACATAATAAGCAATCATGATATCTACGATACACGTGAAAATTCCTTCAAAAATGTAAAGGGACAAAACAACGCCCTTAACTTTGTGAGAAATGAGTTACACATTACAGCAATATGGGGCGGCAATAGGTACTCTAAATTTAAGAAAAAGGGTCATGGTCAGAATTATTTGTGAGGAAATGCGCGATGACTTGTTTGATGTCACCAGAATGCACAGCACGGTACAATATTTACACTTTTCATTCAACTTTAAACTGTGCTGGACATGTATCGACTGTTTTGTTTTTATTTGCTGATGATTTCTTTTAATGAACACCTAAATCCAGGACCTCCTTCTGACAAGCAAATTCACCTAACACAGACGAATGGACGTAGTCTGTGTGGTGACTACCCAATGGATGAACAGCACTGAATTTATTCAGTCCATTGGCCTTGATATTGTGGCTGTCTTTAAAAACCTGGCCAGACAGTACATATCCCAATGAGTTTATCGTATCGAATGTTTTCAAGAACCAATCAGAAAAGACGAGGACAGGGGTTGGAGCCGCAATCTATGTGCCAAACACCTTACAACTTGCACGCTGATCAAAACATGAAACTGACAGCATAGAATGCCTATGGATTCAAGTTAAGGCGGTGTGTGGAAACGTGCTGATTGCAGTGTATTTTTCAAGCTTGACGGCCGAGGCGCGACATACGTTCTTAGAACATTTTTTTTTTCAAATTCCATTGCACTGGCTATTGGAAATAACCCGCCCATATTTATCATCACTGGCGAATGGGAGTCGTGACTGTGAGCTTGGTTCTCGTTTGTTAAATATTGTACCAAATGATGATTTGTTATATATTGTATTAAGTCATAATTCATTTCAATTAAGTAATGAACCCACCAGATCGACAAAGTAGACAAGTACGTTACTGAATCTTATTATCACATATTCACCTGGGCTAGTCCTTGCCACTGGTGTCTTGACCCCTACCTCCAATTCAGATCATGCTGTCATTCACTGCAAGATCTCTCTCTCTCCCTCCCTCTCTCTCTCTCTCTCTCTCTCTCTCTCTCTCTCTCTCTCTCTCTCTCTCTCTCTCTCTCTCTCTCGCGCGCGCGCGCGCGCCCAAAATGCTTGTCTGTCAACTGCGCCATGGAGTACTGAGTTGGACACTTTTGTTAATATTAATGAAAAACGATCATATAGGTTTAACTTTTACGAATTTGCTTTGAAGAAATTTGCCACATACCGTAATGTCACAATCCACCCAAAGTACAAATCATGGAAATAAAAAAATAAATAATAAAAGCTCTGAAGAAAACGAATACAAGCAAGGAAACATTGTAAAAGATCAGGAAGAGAAAGGTACTCCCAATTCTTTAAGAAATTTCGCAATCTTGGATTAGCTACCGGAAAAAGCCTAAATGTGTTTATTTTCGGAAACTGTGAGATCAGATTGACTAACTCTAGAACATATGGTGGTCCTGGGCAAAAGTGATACAAATGTGACTGCAAAAGCTGATTTTTTAGAAGTATTTCACAGCCCAAAACAGACTACCAGAACTGGATCTGTCCTCATCTTTGCCTGATGTTGAATTGTGACAACTGCTTGGCTAGACTTGCTTTTGTCACAGAATATGAGCTCGGAAAGATTTTCTTGAAGTTGAAGGTATCCAACGCAACTGGACCCGTCAGAATGGGAAACGTTATACTGAAAAAAAAAGTTACCAGTATGACTCTTTTACCGTTACCAGTATGAATCCTTTACCGTTACCAGTATGACTCCTATACTCTGTAGGTTATTTCATGCATTCACGACTAGTAGTAAATGTCCAAGTTTCTGGAAAAACCAAACTTACGTCAAGTTTTTAAAAAGGGTGATCGCCAAACAAAATTGAACTAAAGACTGATCTTCTTATGTAACTTGTCTAAAGCCCTGGAGCAGTTGGTTTTCTATACATTCTAAGAAAACTCGATTGCTAATAATCTACTGAGAGATAAAAATTCGGGGTTTAAAGAGAATGATTCGAGGGTGAACTAGTTATTATAGTGCATAAAATTTACAATAGATTAGAAATCAACAATGAGGCCAGAACGGTGCTTTTAGATGTCTCCACAGCCTTTGAAAAGATGTGGCATAAGAAATCCCCCGAATCCAGCACAATGTTAAATACGCAACCAGGTCGGTGGTGAGCCATCAAAGTATTTTTTCATCGCATTAGAGTCATAGTGTTCTCTTTTGAACGCTAATGGTCATGTACGCAGTCATAGAAACCAGGAGATATCTGGGAAACCCGGGCTTGGCGGAATATATCAGTTTATGAACATTTCTTTTAATCAGAGGTCTTTTTTTTTAATTGTCCGCCATGCAAGACTTTATCTGCAGGTCATAACACCCAGAAAGGTGATTCAACTGAGGAAACCCCAAGTACGGAGAACATGACATTCTCTTCCTTGTTTTTAGAAGCTGAATTAATTTGGCAATATTCGGTAAATTGTGTTTCATTTAACTGGCAAGCAGACTCTTCACTTAAAGCATACGCATCCCTGGTTCCCACTGTCTACGTACTTTCATGCTGCGATGGCAAAGTTCTACTCTAAGCGGAGAGTTTAGCAGTTTTTTGTGTTTTCCTGTGGAATCATAGTTGTATGTCCAGGATGTACCATTGTAAAAAGGTAATAAAGTTCACCAGCCAACGAGACGAAAATGTACAAAGTCAGCATCTGTGAGTAAGGAAGACAACGGATCTGATTTCAAACAAATACTAGAGCAGATCAGGGACAATGTCTCCACTCAAGGACTTACCATACAGAAATCGACAGCAGCATTAGATGAAAAAAAAGACATTCAAGGGACCATGTGGATGATGATGTGGTGCACACTCAAGATAAATAAATCTGAAGGATAAGTCACGCCTGATAGGTGGTTGTGTTGCACAGCTATTGGCCCGACGGCCACACGATAGCCAATTGGAAAACCAAACTCTAAATAGTCACATATATCATTATCACCATAATGAATCAAACAATGCACCAGTGCGCAACATTCAAAGGGTTATTTGCTGGGGTTATTTGACAGTGGTATCCATGCCCTGTCATACATGGGCACACCATTCACCCACACAATGTCATAAATACGAGCATACTGAGATAGAGATCCAATAGGAAAGGTCAGAATCAGCTCCAAGGTGTGTATTCGCCCCAATACACAACTGAGAACACAAACATTTGGAGGGCTAGAGCTGTGTATTCCAATTATATTGTGTGTTCAAGCAACCTCAAATAAACTAGTCACTTTTGTAGCCGTGATACGATTTTTGTGAGGTATTTAGTTATACATCTAAATATGCTGTCGGAAATTTGGTGTTTCTATGTGCAGTAGTTAGGTTGCAAATTACAATGCAAAGCAATGGGAATACACAACCCTTGCCCTCCACTGACTGCAGTGCCCTTTTTAGGCAGTTCCTGAACCGTCTGTTCTTGCCCTTGCCTATTAATATTAGGAGCAATTGATGAGACTATTCTGCATGCATGGAAGTGACCTACTGCTGGCCATGTGTGGAAGTGGGTTGATAATATAAATGACCATTGACAGAATCAGGAGGGCTGTCCCTGAAAGTATCTTTAACCGTAATATGAATTCGCACTGTGGTGAGTCAGGGTTGAAGGTAACAGCAGCCACACAGTCTATATAAAGCGGTGAAACAGGAGATGCGCCCAAATCTGCTGGAGAGTTCCATTGATCATTAAACTTACTATCATGTGTTGTATTCTGAGAGCCTCCCCTTTATGTTTCTTTGCCTGGTGTTTGGCTTTCGTCTGACATCCATGCCCCCTGTGTGAGTACGCCGCACCTTCTGTTTTGAGGCAATATGCACGGATATGTGGCAATACACCTTGCAAAGTTTTTGACCACCAACAAACTTGCAATTTCCCTCCTGATATTTGTAAGCATACAGTAGCATTGAGGTAGCTTTCACCTGCCATGTCGTGTTAGAACTCTCTTAAACAGTTGTATCTGCGTCCATAGCATCTTAAAAATGTCTTTGTGCACATGTTCTGTGTAGGGAAGCTGAATTCCCTCCCCTCCCTAGAAATATGCCCCAGCTCCATTTATTGTAATATTATGGCATGGCAACCCCTAGCATTCTCCCAGGTGTAATCCATGGCGTCATTACATTTATCACCCAAGAGGGATAATATGGCTCATCGTTAATTGTGGCCGTCCACTCCATCCAGAATAAGCACCCCCCAAAAAACACTATAAACACGATAGTGGGGCCATTCTACATAGATGTTGGCATAATCACTGACAGTTTTCTCACGCCCCGACTTAAGTTCTGATCTGTAAAGCTTCCCTAAGGCTGCACTTGGAAATATTCCGTCAGGGTCGTTGACCTCTGTGTCACTAGTTAGGTCTAAGTCCTAAAACCACACAGACACTTGTTGCTGCAATGAATAGTCCGCCTTTAGCAATCCTATGTTGTGGTCTAGAGCATCTCCAGCTGGATGCAAAGCAGCTGCTTCTGTCATTCCCTTAGGTCGTTGGTTTGCAATAGCTGCAGTCTGAGCCTCCATATCCTCGAATATTTCAAGAATCTGTTGGGATAAATGTTCATTGGAACTGATTGCAGCCAAAAAAAAAAATGAGAAAGGATGTTGATGACTTTCGCACTCTAACCAATCCGCCAGCGGATATGTGGTTTCGAAAGCTTATGAGTGAATCCATCAAATCAGGTGAACTTTTATGAAAACAGAACAATAGCACTTTAGACCAAAGTAAATGGACTCAAACCAAAATAAACAAAAGAACCTTAGACGAACTCACATAATGTTGATGAACTTGTGCACAAGTCAGCAGACCTTGATCGAAAGTAAGCATATCTCGATTTCAAGTTAGTAGGCCGTGATGTTAAGCTTTAGTGGTTTGACAAAATGTGTACCAAAGTAAAATTAATATGAGCAGAGGTTCATATTCCAAGAGAGAAAGAGTGTGTGTGTGTGTGTGTGAGAGAGAGAGAGAGAGAGAGAGAGAGAGAGAGAGAGAGAGAGAGAGAGAGAGAGAGAGAGAGAGAGAGAGAGAGAGACGGATGAGTTGCAGCAAAACGGCAGGCGGAATACGTGCAGGTTTGGTGTAAAGATACACAAAGAGCAGATAAAGACAACATTGTCGTCGAGAAGGTACGTGAGCTCGACGTCGACAGTGATCAAAAGGATCCTTTGGCCAGCAGAGAGACGGACGCCGATAGCAATTATCACAAAGTTTGTGATATACCGAATCAGAGAGAAAAGCTATCAGGCCAGGAAAAAGAGGTCCAATGTATTTATTACTGAAGAGGTGGTCATGGAGAGAGCCAACTTATTGTTTCTAGTCCGTGGTTGGACGACAGCAAACATAATTAATAATTGGTCCAATGATGATTGAATTATACACGATCCACATATTTCAGTGAATTAGATCAATAATGACCTCACCAAAATTATTTTCTGGGGGTAAGCTTACTAAATGATTGGCGCTACTAAGTAGAACTAAAATACACTTTGTGGAAAAGCTCTCATTACATTATATACATATTATACATTAAAACAAAAAAATCAAATTGATTAACCCCTGTTCGGAACATTTGGTGTTATCTTGTGAGTCTTCCAACATCATCTATTTAATATCCTACATCAAATGTAAATCATAATATTAGGGCCAAACTGCTGAATCAGTTAAGAAGAGATTGAGTGGACACAAAACCACAATTAAAAATCACAAATTAAACCCCTTTTTGTGTGACAATTTCGATTCGAAGGAAAATGCACATTTGGATTACGGGGTATACATTATTGATTACATAGAGCCAAATTACAAATGGAAGATTTGTTGATCAAACCGCTTAAATTCGCTTTTCCCTTTGGACACAATAACAAAATCTTTAGATTTGGTGATGTTAGGAATTTGGACTTTGCAACTCTTGATAACAGTCACACAGCTTTTCGTACTAATCAGGCCGGTATTCAAATAAAAATTGGATAAGAATAATGCATATGAAACTTGGTTCACTTCTTTACGATTGTTTTCTCCGCAATGCAGGAAATATACGTAGGGGGGAATTCCATTGGATAAGGTGTGTTAGAGATACGTTATGCAACCTAGATTCCACAATGATGTGGAGAATATAAATTAACTGACAGACGGCTTTCCATCTTCAAATTTTTTTTTCGAAAATATTAGAAAACAGCTCATATACCAGTGGTAGACTGAGATGGAGATCCATTCAGGCGCCGATTAAAAATTACGAACCCATACGAAATTTAAAAGAAAATTTGAACTTGAAAATTACCTTCTTACTGTTAAAGATCGGTCCATAAAGAAAAATATAACAAGATTTAGAATCAGTGCACATAACCTAAACATTCAAACGAGGAGACATAAGAGACCACAAAAAATACCCTCGGAAGATAAGAGTTTTTGAAATTTGTAATGAAGTTTAAGATGAAATACATGTAATGTTACACTGCAAAATACATGATTCTGAAAGAACTGTTTAATTATTGAGATAACAGATATTTTCCCTACATTTACCACACTTGACGATCAAGAACAATATATATATATATATATATATATATATATATATATATATATATCCTAAATGTGGATGATTCAGGCAAAATTAAGATGACAGAAACATATTTTGTGAATATTTTTAAGAAGAGAGGATCCCTTTACCTTATTATTAAAATTTAAAATGCAATAGTGACATGTCATCTAACATAGCTATATATATATATATATATATATATATATATATACATATATATATTTATATGTATATATATATATTTATATATATATATATATATATATATATATATATATATATATATATATATATATATATATATGCGTGTAGATATAGGTTTTCAGTGTTGTTTAATTGTAGTTATTTTATGATTTTGTAAGTGTATGTCTGTGATATGTACGCTTTTGTTATATATGGTCCGGTTTTGTAACTTTTGTACGTATGTAATGTGTATTAACAAATTAATACAGTTTTATTTGTGTGGTGTAGTAAATAAAGTTTCATTCATTGATTTCAAGAAGAAGAAGAAGTTATGCACAAAGAAAATCACGGAAAAAATGCAAATTTGAAAACATGGACACAGAAGACCTTGTTCAAAGATTACTATAGGCTCTCTCTAATAGCATTGATTACATTTGCCTCTGAAAAAACTGTAAGTTCGAGGTATAACCAGAATCAATGAATATTTGGATCTTACTCATTCTGCAAACACATTTCCACATGTTTTATGGAATTGAGTATGCTTACACAATAACTCAATAGAAACCAGATTCTAAAAAGAAAAAAAAATGGGTCAAATGTTTTTCAGCATTCCTCTCGAAAACAAAATTATTGATTCACCAGACATTCAATTCATTTTCGAATTGAAATTTGTCCGTAACATGATTCCCAAGGAATGCAAAAAAAAAATCCCATTATTTCCTTTACGTGTGGCAATAATGTTAGACAAAGTATACAGAATAACCAGAGATTTCTGCTTCGATTACTCTTGAAAAAATCGCAGCTAATCAAAATTGTGAGTGTATGTCTAACAATAAATATTCCAATTTTGTTGATAAATACCACAAATATGTATTTGCAGATAATTTGGATATATTACAAAATTCAGTTTAAAAAGTGATGAAAAAAAGTAAACAATTTGGGATGTAGCATAATTTGAACATTGACAGTATTTTTAGAATACATGAAACAGAAAATATTGAATTCAGAAATTGGAAGGATGGCTATCAAACTTAAAAACAGTCTTCAAAAGTAGAATTTACCATTATAAATCCCCCATTAAGAATTTCAGTATGAAAAATTTAAAGCAGCCTAAGGTTTCAAAAGCAGTCAAAAAACAACAAAATAGATCTGTGATAATTGAATTGATAAGGCAGGTAACAATTTGCGGAGAACCTGCAAAAAAAATTATCTGGATGCTTTGAAAAATGACCTTGGTATTAGCAATATTTCAGACATAAGATAAAATGACGCATATAAGTTACACAAACAATCAATTGGTAATTTGATGGATACCATAAAGATGAGATGATAGAAATTTTAGTATCAATATTTCTGAAGAGGTGTCCTCTATTCCACTTCTGTTCTGAACACCCACATTACATTAAAACTTTTTAAAATTAAGATTCATACCTGGTACTACAAAATGTACAACAAAATAAATATCAACATTGTGCTTGACTGCAATTAGGAATTGTTTCCGAAAATACTCTAATGCAATATCTGGAAACTGTGAAATAAATTGTTTTGGGCGTATCAACAATTCTTCCGAGTCTGTTCCTAAAATCAAAAAGAGTACCAATTTTTTTTCTACACTGTACACAAATCTAGCCATATATGAAGTCAAAAGCTCTCTTTTAGAATTAATCAGCAAAATGTTGAACATAATGGCATACCATACATAAATATTAAAACGTTTTAAAAGAAAGCATGTTGGTCGCATACTAAATAATCAAAAAGGCAACATTGAGTCATACACTGTTGAAATTTTGCCATAAACCTTTCTTTGAATAATATTTTTGTTCAATTTGGACAATTGGTTTTTCAACAATTTAAAGGGATTCTAATTGGTAGCAACTGCTCCCGGTCACTCGCTGATTTATTTTTATCATAGATTGAACTTAGATACATGAATAAATTGATGAAAAAAAATTGCCATTTGGTCACAAAATTACCAAACAATCTAGCTATATTGATGGCATTGCTCGTGTTAATGTGCAAAAGGTCAATGAAATTGGTAAAGAAATTTACCCAAAAGATACCCCTCTGAAAGGTAACTATTCAGATGATTTCAGAGACTTGTTCCTGGACTTGGATATTCAGATCTCAAATCACAGGTTTGGCAATAAAGTACATAAAAAGTGACGGTTTAACTTTGCGTAGTCAATTTTCCTTTCCTTAATAGTAATATTTCAGAATTTATTGAATACAATACATTTTTATCTCAAATTCTGAGATTTGGTTGCATTTGTTCTGAATTTTAGGACTTCGCATCCAGAATCAAATTTATTTACAACAAGCATAAGTCAAGAGTTTCAGGCTTGTATTTTTGACCCAATACTTCTACACATTTTGCTGTAAATATCCAAATATTGTTGGGAAATTCGGTTTCAATAATTTTAGAGATTTCAGAGTTGCCTGTTGCTACCTAATTTTACCCTTTGCCATCCTTCTGCAATAATATTCACCTTTCTGACTTGTTAGTGCACATTTACTCAATGTAAAAATTTCTCAATTCGGCTGTCCCACGCCAGGATCGGGAGTCGGTCATAGGCTGTCCTGACCACTAAGCCAGAATTTGGCAGCGTTTACCCTATTATTACAAACTTGACTCATTCTTTTGAAACATAAACAAAGATGTTGACAAATAAATAGAACTTGATTTTTTGGAGGATTTCATATTAAGGGGTAGGTGTCATCATGGATTTTGTTTCACATTTATGGTACAGAATGTCCATTGTTACAGTACTAGGAATTTCCAAGGTTTATACAGGTGTCTGGCTGTAACTGTTTATTTTATAATCACTGGGACTGAATACATACCCCCAGTTTGTTTATACCTCAGTTATACACTGGTATGTGGTTGGACTAATGTTACCGATCCAGCTAGAAAGGGTACATACAAGGTCATGGGTAAGTCAAACTGTTCTTATCTGAAGTTTTCCTATATTATTTAGTAATTATGTTTAATTTGATACGCATTTTGTATTCATATTGAAGCTCTACATTCATGAGCAAAACTTTACTCAATTGGCTAATTCGTCGTTTGCCATATTCATAGTTAATTCATATGTATTCATTATTATGTGGGCTGTTTTTGCTGAATGTTTAGCTCAGACAATGAGCCTCTACCCAAAGAGATATGTTAGGGTACAGGCTCCGAAACATGTTCTGGATAGATACCCGCTGAAGACCCTTAAATTTATTTGGGCTAATACTGCCTATGTCAAAATTCTACAGAAAAATGTGACAATAGCACTTCCATGTGTATATGGGTTACACAGTGAAAGGTTAGCTTCAGGAGTGTAGAGAGTGCCGTCTACGGAATAGGGTAATGCCACCCAGGAAGTGATTTTTGGGTACAAAAGACACAAACACAATACAACTATGGCACGGCCAACACTTTGACATGCGTGCGTTCTATTTGACAATTTTACTGCTGGTTTAGCGAATTCTTTAGAGTGTATTCGATATAAACCTTCACGGATATGCACACGTGCATTGCGACATTCTCCACACATTTAATTGTTAAGAGAACTGGGTTGGAAGTCTCTTGCCACCAAGGAAATACTTCGAACTTGCTTTGTTTTTTTTAAATGTTCCACAAACAGGTTCCCTCTTATCTGGTTCAGCCCCCCCCCCCCCCCCGAACAGCGTGAACCCTCATTTACAGATTTACAGAACCGTTGAAATATAAGCCGAATAAGATATAAAACCTTACGCTTTGGAAACTCTTTACTCCCGTCATCTGTTCGCATCTGAAGTGATCTTCACTTTACATATGTAGATATTCACGAAGCTTCCTCGTTGCAACAAATTCAAGACAAAACTAAAAAAAAACCCTTCTTGCTGTCGATTTTCCAGGCTAACTTTTTGTCCCGGTGACGGCTGTTCAAACATATACCATACACAGCTACACCTAGAACACTCCTGCTTAGATGCCCATCTTTATAAAAATTAACACTGTCCCATCAGCAGCATGCAAACGTTTAGATACATTCGAAGATACTCACCACTTTTGCTAATGTGTCCTCGTTATAAAGCTGCCAGGGAAAACTCATGAAGATTGTATGTAGTAGTCTGGCAGCAGGCGTAAATCCCTCACTGACTGTACATTGAGCTTATGATATAGTGTCACAATACTTTTATCGTGGAAATAATGACTTGCCCGGTAATAGTAACGAAAATATTAAAGGAGTATCTGGGAGTCATTGCGATGTCAGAGGATTTCATTTCTAGTTTGACTGTTTCACCGCTGAGATCTATTGTGACAAGCAGTTTGATACCGTGGTCTTAACTGTCAAAGACGTTAAGCATATCGGAAGTATTTATCTTAAATACCGGAAAGGACTTGTCATACTCATCTTGGAATTCTCCTCAGCTTTAATCTGACATGGACAGCACATATCACTTGTATCGCGAATAAAGCAGGCAAAAGAAGTGCTCTGCAATGGAAATGTCAATTTGAGTAGTCTCAAAAAGCCTTCTCAGAATTGCACACTTCTATGTTGAGACCTAATTTGAAGTAAGGTTGCACTCTGGCAACTAGGAACTAAATGTATGTATACTCTTAGAAAATAGCTAAATACAAGCCAACAATACACTGGAGCCAAGCGTCACACATATTGTTGTAGGCTGCCCTTAGAACTACGATGGGAGAAGTGGACAAATATACAAAAGGACTTTAAACTCATTTAATTTTACAAGATGGTAAATAACCAGGTACCAACAAACCTTACCAAGTTAGTTCCATTATCGGTGGCAACAATTTTGGACGGTATGTTAGAAACTCTCAACGTCAATTTAATGCCCTAACAAATAGGTTACAATTCTTTATCCCCTCCTCAATAAAGCTTTAGAACGACCTACCTACAGTGATAAGGGGAACTACCACACTATTATCATTCAAGAAAGCAAAACCAAAAGAAATGGTGTTTATGGATAAGCCCCCATCTTATTTCGCCTATGGTCAATGTTTCGCCAATATTTGTCATACTCAGCTGCAATTGGGTCAATCTTATTTGCATTGCGACTTAAATGATATCCACATTATCCCAGTTCCCTTGTGCTTGTTGACATTCAGATGACACAACTAAAGACTTTTTTTTAACTGCCCGAGATATGCTGTTGTCGCCCTGAACTGTTGGGAAATGTTACTTTAATAGTGGCCCTGGCAGCTTATAGTAATCCCACCCTTCTTTTTAGTCTCGATCGTGATAATTTCCTTAAAATGTTACTGGAGGGAAGTCCTGACTTGGCTGTTTCTTCCAACGAACTGGTATTCACTAGTGTATAAATATTTATTTGTTTCTCCAAACGATATGAAATCTGACTCCAGGGCCCACGATAACAACACGCACGAAGCGTGACGATGCAGTCCTGAGGGTGATCGTGCGTTCAGGTGTTCAGGATTGTACTTTTTCTTGAACGCACGCACAGACCTCGTACCCATGCTAGCCTTTTCCTTGAATGCTCAATGAATGTAAAAGTTTTATGACCATTGCCTTGTATTGTATTATGATTTAAGATACTTTTTACTTGGACCTATGTGTGTCCTGTTTGTTTTGTATATTGATGCGTACGTTATATGTCCGGGAAGCCCCCAGATCATTTTTGCTGACAAGGCATAAGGCAACCCAGGTTAAATAAATAAATTACAACACAATGATTACATGTCATCATTGTGAAAAACACAAGCGACTTGATGAGTCACCGTGACTTTGTCCGTGTTATTTTTTACCGAGTTCAACAGATTATCAAACTAAGTTGCCAACATTTCTGCAATATCATCGCTACTTGTAGCTCCCCTACATTTAGATGATATAAACGGATACGTTTCTTGCTCATCTATGTTACTTTTTTTCAAAATAACCAAAAGTCTTTGCCTATAAAGCTTTTCGCCATGGCGTCTGCGGGGTGACTGGCCTCGTTGTGCTCAAAGGTTCTCTAAGCATATCTTAAGTGTCGCGGCTCGTGGCCATTACATCATGCAAAGGCCCATCTCTAGCTTGGCCATTTTTATTAATTTATTTATTTTTATATTTATTTATTCATTAATTTATTATTCATTTATCTATTTATTTACTTATTGATTACCTGTCGGTGCGCAACATACACTACGTGATTGTTAGGACAAAACACATGTTTGTTTATGAACTTGTAATTCTTTAATATATTATTCGCTTCAATACTGTGTGAGGGAGAAATAGCTAAGTTTTCATCAAAGCACTTGACGAACAATGCATCAAAAGCATGCAAACAATGCTTGGCGTCTTTCTAATGGAAGTATAGTATTGAATATCCGATAGATCTGTGTGATAAGTATTATTATTATTATTATTATTATTATTATTATTATTATTATTATTATTATTATTATTATTATTATTATTATTATTATTATTATTATTATTATTATTATTATTATTATTGTTGCTGTTGTTGTTGTTGTTGTTGTTCTTTGTTTGTTTGTTTAGTGTGTGTGTGTGTGTGTGTGTGTGTGTGTGTGTGTGTGTTTGTGTGTTTGTGTGTTTGTGTGTTTTAGGGGATATACACACGAAACGTAGAAATGTATATTATAAAATTGCCTGTTATTATGCTGATTATTATTTAAAGGCTAAAGCATTTGCTTGTTCAATATGCTGCTCCGCTAGAGGGGTATTAAGGTATATCCATGTAATGCAACCAGTCGCTCAAAGGGCAATTTGGGTGTCACCATGAAAGAAATTATCATGTGTATTTGTTTCCTTGCGATATTTTTGTAAATGTTGAAATGGTGTAAAAAAAACAAATTATTAAACTAATATACATGGATGCCATGCGACCAGTCTGTCTGAACACAAATTAATTGTTGACATTATTATTAATGTTGAAATGGAACATAAAAATGTATCAAATTACACTTCGACAGCCCATTTTTACGTATGGAACTCCGAAATAGTTGAGGGGTGGGCAAAGACGGGGACGGAAGAGGGTAGGAAGCTCTGGAGAAAAATGTTTCAGTTTAGATAGAAAATAATTGAACTGTTTCCCTGTTCAAAGGTCTTTTTTTAGAGTTGTTTCCTTTGTTATGGTTGTTAATATAATTGCTCTATTTTACATAATTTGAATCCTGATGTATTATGGGCAAAAATTGAGCTGTTGACCAGCCTTGCAAAGATAATAAAATTTCATATAGGTTGCAGAATGATAAAATTATATTTCTGGGCTGTTTTGAACTCTCCTCCGAAAGGGGTTGATTTTCATGAGTTTATCTGGGATGCTGGACGAAGGGTGAGGGGACGAATCGATGATCGGCGAGTCTGTCCAAAGAAAATTGTAGCAATATATGTCAAGTTGCAGATTGTGTGCTACTTTGTCAGCATGAAATGCGATATGCAATTAAAGAAATTAGAAAATCGATGCCTTCACGACAATTTTTGAAAAGGGGGTGGAGTGGGAGTGTTACCGTTGGGTATTTGTCCCGCTTCCCTCTTTCTTAAATCCTTCCCCTGATATGGAACTATATTGAAGGACATTAACATGTGAGCCATAAAGAATATTCTAGTTATGTCACACTCTCTGGTACCTAAACACCGATTTGGAATATTTTAGCAGAAAAGTGTGAATACAGTATATTAGAGGTTGCTCATTACAACTGATCGCTTCAAGTTATTCCTGTATTTAAACTCACACAAGTGCCTTCGCCTGTGCCCAGGTAACAAATTTAACTGACCCTAAGCAATTTTTATGAAACATAAAACTAAAAAAAAAAAGTTTCAAGCCGCCCTTCAATAATCAAAATTGATCGATCCTGGCTGAAAGATTTTATCGAGAAAGTGGCCGTCGTGTGCCTTTATTTTGCAGTTAAGTCAGCTCAATCACAGCCTCCTTTTTTTTTTTTAATTTGTCTGCAGTGGAGGGTTAACTTGTCCGGAGAAAGAACATAGCTGATCGACTGTGTTCGGTGAAACAGCATAGCTTTAGCCTTTGTGAAAGATTTTATCGTGAAAGCGGCGTCATGTGCCGTTATTGTGCAGTAAAGTTTGCTCAAACACAGCATTTTATTTCAATTTGAAGTGCAGGTTAACCTGGGCCGGGAAAAACAGCATAGCAACACAAAGTTCAAAAAGGCATAGCGACGGTTGTTCTGTGAAACAGCATAGGAAATATACCCGCTTGCTCGGTGATCGTTATGGAATATTTCGCTAGTTTCCAGGTGTCCATTTTTTCTGAGTTACCAAGGCAAGCGGTCTTTAAAGTACTTTTAAAACATGACTTTCTATCTTAACTTTAATCTGCCCGCTCGGTTGTGCCTAAACCAGTAAAGATTGTTCATAGGCAGATCTGCAGATATTGCTCAGAGCACAAAATCCTATGCCTGGAACAGTCAGGCTTCCGTCCAAAACACCCAACACAGACTAATCTTCATAGATTAACTGAATCCTTATTTGATGAATTTCAATTTGGAAATATAACTGGCCTTGTTACCTTAGATTTGAAAAAAAAAACTTTTGACACAGTCAATCACAATATCCTTCTTGAAAAGCTTCAACATTATGGATTCAAAGGGACAAGTTTTCATTGGTTCAAGGGTTACCTTTCTGACAGGAAACAGATTGTTTGTATCAGTGGAAACTTGTCCCAACCCATGGCGATTGATACTGGCGTTCCCCAAGGGTCAATTCTTGGCCCCCTCTTGTTTATTCTTTATGCAAACGATCTCAGTGTCTCCCTCAAAAAATCCAAAGTCAACTTATATGTAGATGACACTCTGCTTTATTATGCTGACAACTCCAAAGATGTTATCTCAACTGTATTACAGCAAGAACTGGTCCAAGTAGCTGACTGGTTTCATGCAAATTAATTGAGTTTCCACCTTGGAAAAACAACTTGTATGCTCACTTGCAGCAATCACAAGAGAAATTCCATCAACTCAACCCTTGATCTATCACTCAATGATCAAGCTATCTCCCAATCAGAGGCTTGTAAGTACTTGGGTGTAACGCTTGATCAGGAAGTGAAATTTGAAAAGCAGGTTGATGAGGTTGTTACAAAAATAAAGAGAGCTCTTCTTATTTTTAGCAGAGCTGAAAATTTTCTTTGTGCAGAATCCAAAATTACCCTGTAAAACACCTTGGTGTTACCTCATTTTGATTATTGTAGCACAGTCTGGGGTAGCAATCTGAAGAAAGCTGAGATTGTACGCCTCCAGCGACTACAGAACAGGGCAATGAGAATAATATTACAAAGTCACCATAGGACGCACATCCTCCACATGCTGAGGACCGTAAAATGGATGAGTGTCAAACAGAGATTGCTCTACAATCATTGTTCTACAATCTCTGTATTTTTCTTTGGAAAATAGTTAATAACGAAGTCCCACCTTATTTGCAAAATATCTTTACTCCAGTGACCGAAGTCCATTCTTATCAAACAAGAGCATCCACGTCCTCAAAAATTTTCCAGACAAGGTCTTCCCCTAAAAATCTTTCTTTTATTGGGACAATTTTGGAATGAACTACCTCAGCATGTCCGGGATGCACGATCTCTGTTTAGTTTTTAAAAAAAAGTTGTATACAATTCATTTTTGATCACGTAGAGACTTTCTGATCAAGGATCTTTTTTATCACTGATTGTTTTATCAGAAGTTTTGCTCTCGACTGATCGTAATGTCTTATAAACTCAATGTAATTGATTTTTAGGGTTCTTGATTTACTATCTTTTATTTCACCTTGTGCACCTCTCATCTACCCATAATCATCTGGTTTTTACTTTTTGAATGACTTGGTCATATATTTTTAATTGTTATGGCATCCATACCTCAACAGTCATGTACTGATCTTGGATTGCAATAAACTTGTCAAACTTGTCAAACCATTTATCACCGTTAGTTACAAATCTAAATGCGACACGATAGACCTTGAACCAACTAGCATAAAAAAAGAACGATATCGCAAAAAAATACGTTTGATTTGGATATCAAAGTGAATCGTGGCCACAGCATATATCATATTTTTCTTGATATTTCGATGCATTTGCAAAATACATACTTTTTGGTTATATATAATAACCCCTCCCCAAGATCTTTCCAATATTATCCTCATTTATTACAAACCATTGGGTGCGGAATCCAAAATTTTCTGAATCGTAGTCATTATGGGTTAGTCCCGATTCGATACTTTAAAGAGGTAGTATCCAAAATATTTGTGTGTGATCAGTGTATAGGGAATGTTAATTTGTCGAATGAATGTAATGTACAATATATATATGTGTGTGTGTAAAATTGGTGAGCATGATCATTCGGGGGAATGTTGAAAAATTCATAGAGATATTTTGTGCTCAATTAGACACACTTTTATAAGAGACAAATTATTCAACATGCAGCCCACATCAACGTTTTATAGCGACTAGCCCACAGTCATAGCTATGAAGAAAACAGTGGAGTAAACGGTGACATTTTGAAATCGTATTTTCTATAATAATTTGGTTAAAATCATTATTCTGACATGCCAATGTGACATATACACCACACATTTATATTCTGTAATATTCGTTTGAAGTTTGAAACACTTTTCAAACGTAAAAAAAAATAGTGATAAATTTAGCATGTTATGGTCCAGTGGGTCACAGTTGTATCCGCTTGGCAGAGTTCGGTCAGGTGTATATGAGTGCTGACCACTGGGTCACAGTTTTGGTCCACTTGGCAGGGTTCGGTCAGGTGTATTTGGGTGCTGACCATTGGGTCACAGTTTTGGTCCACTTGGCAGGGTTCAGTCAGGTATTACTGGGTGCTGGGCACTGGTTCAAACTTGTTTCCGCTTGGCATGGTTCTGTCAAATGTGAATGGGTGCTTAAAGGATATGCAGAGTCAATGCAGACCAGATAGATAGATAGATAGATAGATAGATAGATAGATAGATAGATAGATAGATAGATAGATAGATAGATAGATAGATAGATAGATAGATAGATAGATAGATAGATAGATAGATAGATAGATAGATAGATAGATAGATAGATAGATACTTTCTCACCCAAGGTCACAAAAGGTCATTAAACACAGATGTGCTCACAAAAAAACACAACAGCAAAAGCAGGAATACATGAAAATGCAACCTCAAAATTAAGAAAGCATAACTGCACAAATGCAAAGTAGATTTTGTTGCAATTCCGCGTTTGGGTTCTGGCCTTCCTATTACCGTGTTTGGGTTCTGGCCTTCCTATTACCGTGTTTGGGTTCTGGCCTTCCTATTACCGTGTTTTCGCATCGTCGTATTTCATTTTTTAGCATTAACGTATATTCGTAATTCTTTCTCTTTTTTTTAAAAGAAAATTATGTGGTACTAATCGGCCACCATAGCCACGATAGCTACCATGACTTTTAGCCCACACGATAATTTTATCAATGATCCGGTGTATTTGGATATGTTGACTGAAAAAGTAAAGAAAAAAAATGATAAAAAAAAACAATATCTTAAGTAGTAAATTTTCAAAGCTGATATGATCTTCAGGCGCAGTTCGAAGTACTTTATAATTATTGAATTGTTATGATCTTGTCTATTGCCGCCTATATCGTCTCAATCCCCTATACCCGTATGTCTGATAAAACATTCCCGTCGCATGGTACCTCTAAAACGTCAATATGGAGCCGTAACCTCGCATAAACAAACTGGATTTTTTTTTATCCTTGTCATATGAAGGGTCGCAATCGTCGACTCTGGATTACTTAGGAACTCACAGTACCTTATGTACCTACTAAATAATTGGGCGAATGATGCATCACTTAGCCTATTACGGTTACATAAAATCAATTTGTAATAGATGACCCCAGCTCATAGTCCGTATGCAGGTCTTCTTATGTGTAAAAAGCTCAACATTCGTTTACGTTTCATGGTGTTTATGTATAAATTGCCTTTAAAATCTTCTTTTTTGAGGGGTGGGTGGGGGTGTTGCAAATAATTCTGATTTCAAGTACATGATCAGAAGTCTCCTTTTAGCATTGCTAAGAATTGTATACGTCTACATTTCTTTTTCTAACTAACTGTATCGAAGATGTAGTTCCCATTTTTGTGGTATTTAGTTGGTTCTATTATGGGTCACGGGATCTTGCAAAACAGAAGTCTCGTTGAACGTCTTAAACCTCCAACATAAATACACAAATAAAGAAGGGAAATTAGAATTATGCCTGGGTAAAGTATTAAATGTTGATGACATAGACAGGTCAATGTTGGGCGCAGTAAAAATACCCAGTTGACAATGACATAACATGTGGGCTGTCCGTGACAATTACAATTATATAATTTTGAGAAAAGAAGCAACGCGATGTACTGGTCAGACGCACTTCGTGGATTTCATTTACTGTTACAAGTTTTGACGCATAAATTTTTCCATAAAATGTGAAAATTGGAACAGATCTCTATATACACCCGGAACGTCTCTCCAATAACTTGGTCAATAGACCCAATTACCTGTTCAAAGTAAATCTATATTCTCGATACAATTTTGCTGGATTGATCAAGTTGCATAGCGGTCAATAATTATGAGACAGGTATATAGGCCTATGTCTTTAGTACAGTGAACGTAGGCCACAGGATAACCGTAACTTTAGTTTCAAGCCTCTTATACTCTATTAACCCCACATAATTTATAAGATATTTAGAATGCCCATATCCCCACCTGGAATCCCACTGAATTGATACTAGTAACACGTTTGCGTTTGTTGCACAACTGTAGTATGAATATCGCATGAACTCTCGGTGGAATTTGGGCCAAAATTCGTGGAGGGTTTGCATATATGTCGCGCGAATGTGGTACAACACTCTCGAAACCGATGCGCGACATTTGAGCGTCAAAATTTCGATTTATTTTTCTCACCAACGACATTAATGAGACACTTGCACGGATAGTCTTTTAAAAGTCGCGCAACAGTTATGCGAGATAATTGAGAAATCTGGACCATATAAATACAGGAACTCTCGGTCCAGCAAGCACTTGGTCATCAGACGTCAAAAGTCCCAAAGTCAATGGGCTGTGTCTCCAACCAGTCACAATTTACTTTCATTGGTCGCCAACCCCTGACAACGTTGTGTCACGTTTCTTGCACTTTCTGACTTACGGAAACTAAATTGAGAAGGGGTCGATGTGGGTTTTAAACCAGTTCGAGACACCCTCGACGAATTTGACTATTTTGAGAGAGAGTTTCTCATACATTTTTCTTTAACATGATCAAACCTCTAGTGAGACGACAGTGCAGCTGTGCGACTAAGGCGAGGAAATTATGAACCCTTGCAAATATTTCAAAACATTTTGGAAACTTCCAGGCGATTGCCATTCGCAATTTGTCGCCAACACTCGCAGCCCGGGGAGATACGGGCTTAAGAGTAGCACTCATCCTACAAGGATCTAGAACGTTACGTTTAAGTTCTACTTTTGGGGCGTCATTGACAAACAGCTCGAGTCAGGACCTCGCGCAAAGCAATGCAAAGTGGGACAGTAGCACAAAATTACATTTGATTTGGATATCAAAGTGAATTGTGGTCACGTGTTTTCAGCACTGTTGGCAAAGTGCATGGATGAAAATGGACGAGGTGGACTGAATATTATCAAATGTACCCAAGTGTGCACACGATCGTACTCGATCTCAAAATGCCTGACACGTGGTCTTACACTTTTGATGATCATTGTTTGTTCATGATCCAGCATGTGAATATATTCCTGGCTAAACTTGGTAGATATAAGAGGCGCATTAATTAATATACACCATAAAACAGCATATATCATATCATTATTGATGCTTTGAAATATTTGCAAATAATATACTTTTAGCTTCATATATCATAAACCCGCCAAGATCGTATCATTGCTCTCTTCATTTATAAACTTTGGGTGCGGAGTACACAACTGTTGAAATGGCAGCCAATTCCATGTGGGTTAGTCCCGATTGGATGTTGTGAAGAGGAAGTATCCAAAATATATGCGTGATAAGTGTTAAAGGAAGCTTACTTTGTCGAATGAATGTAATGTACAATGTATATTGGGACTTTTCCAGCGTGTGCAATACGTCAAAATGTAAAATACAGTGCCTTCAAGTTACCAGTTGTCGGCAGCAGTGAGTCCCAGAATAGGAATAGTGTACCTGACAGTGAAGTCACCCCCAGGCTATGAATTAAGTAGTGGCACTGAGCAGAGGGACCTAGAATGCCTGGTGGCCAAAGGTGGAGCCTGGCGGAGAAGGCTAGCCAGATCGTGGATACAGGTCCGGAACTACCGGCGGGTATTTATTTTATTGGCAATGATAATTTGGGTACAACGTGAATAAAGTAGCTCACTCAAACAAACGTCATTTACAAAATGCCTTTTATTTTCATCTATGAAACTAAAAAACGTAAGAGATATATTCGGTTATTCCCTCTTCAATATTTTCCAAGACAGAATCATATTCCACTAGGGCGCCAGATTATGTGAACCCTTCAGCAAAACTTACTTAACTTTTAACATTTCCACATGAACTTCAGCATAAATATCACAAATTACTGCGGATATTCTTACAATGAATGCGGATCTTTCCATTGATAACGCAACCATATATATATATATATATATATATATATATATATATATATATATATATATATATATATATATATATATATATATATATATATGTGTGTGTGTGTGTGTGTGTGAGAGAGAGAGAAAATAAATACAATTACCGACCCAGAGTATAAAAGCGCAGTTTTATAGTGCCTTTACGCTCCAAAAATAGAATTTACTCGCAAATTCTATTGTGTTTACATTCTTTGATGTGAAATGTATTGAATTGAATTGAATTTGAATTGAATTGAATTTGAATTGAATTGAATTTGAATTGAATTGAATTTGAATTGAATTTGAATTGACTTTGAATTGACTTTGAATTGAATTTGAATTGAATTGAATTTGAATTGAATTGAATTTGAATTGAATTGAATTGAATTGAATTGAATTTGAATTGAATTTGAATTGAATTTGAATTGAATTTGAATTGAATTGAATTAGAATTGAATTGAATTGAATTTGAATTGAATTGAATTTGAATTGAATTGAATTGAATTGAATTGAATTTGAATTGAATTGAATTTGAATGGAATTGAATTTGAATTGAATTGAATTTTATTAATCCAGCATAAACATTCAAATATACACAATATACATTGGGGATAGAAACTCTGGTGAGCTTATAATATCCCCATCCATATGTAAATCTATATGATTATGATATATATCAGATGGCATTATACACATCAAAGATCATTAAGAATACGATAAGTGAATTGGTTGTATTAAGAAGCAACAAAAATTTCAACGTCTTTTTAAATGAAGACAAACAGGGTCCCTTTCTCAAATCTTGAGGAATATTATTCCAAACTATTGGACCATGGTACTTGATTCCAAATTTACAAACATTTGTTCGGCATCTAGGGATATATAGATCTTCCCTGTACCGGCTAGAATAATAATGAAAATCAAAATTAAAATTAAAAAAAAATCTTGAAGATATTTGGCATCAGGTTATGAATCGCCTTATAAACAAAGATGTCTTGTAGATATTAATTTGTTCTAATTTTAATATCTTGAGGCTTGAAAAAATAGGATCTGTGTGGGCGTTATAAGTAGAAAAATTGATAATTCGCACTGATTTTTTCTGAAGTACAACAATTTGATTTAGGCTTGTGGCATAAGTAGAAGCCCAGGATGCATTGCAGTAGATAAAGTAAGGGTATGCCAAACTATAATACAACTGAGATAGTATATTTTTCCCAAATTTCCACCTTAATTTTTTGAAAATACCTAAAATTTTGCTCAGTTTATTAGAGGTTGTGGGATGTGATATTTCCAATTCAAATTTTCGTCTAACCAAATGCCTAGGAATTTACAGTGTGTTATCTGTTGTAATTCGGTATCATTGACTTTTATTTTTAAAGAATGATGGCTCATTGAATGATTCCTTCTGTGGAAGAAAATGAAATTAGTTTTTTCTATATTGACAGATAGTCTGTTTGAGTTAAACCACTCAATAGCTAAGCCCAAAGACATATTAATGTTGTTTTCCAATACATCTAGATCGTGACCAGTAAATATGAGACTAGTATCGTCAGCAAATAATAGAGAAAAAATGTCTTGTGACACAATACCAAGATCATTAATGTATAACAAGAAGAGACGCGGGCCAAGTATTGAGCCTTGTGGTACGCCACATGTTATTTTCATACGTGTTGATTCAGTGTTTTGGAAAGAAACAAATTGTTCTCTTTTAGTCATATAACTTACAAACCACTGAAGAGGCAGTCCTCTAACACCGTAGTGGGATAATTTTGAGAAAAGAATAGTATGATTAACGGTATCAAAAGCCTTGGACAGATCCAGAAAAATACTGACAGCAAAATGCCTTCTGTCCAGGGCTTCTGATACCTTATTGACTAAGTAATTTACCGCCATTTCAGTACCATATCCTTGGCGAAATCCAAACTCGAAGTCATACAAAATATGATGTTTTTCTGAGAATGCAATAAATTATTTATTAACTACTTTTTCAAATATTTTGGAAAAGAATGGTAGCACAGAAATTGGTCGGTAATTTGTAAACAATTCAGGATCTCCCTTCTTATATAAGGGGATAACCTTGGCTATTTTAAAAACATCAGGGAAGACACCTGTTGATAGAGACAAGTTTATAATATGTGTGAGAGGTTTTAAAATGCCAGCAGAAATATGTTTCACAACTTTAGGATCAATTTCATCCCATCCTGGTGAAGAATTACGTAAAGAATGAATTATAACTCGTACATCATCTTCCACAATGGGGTGAATATAAAGTGAGCATAGATAACTTCCTTTCAGGTAGGATGAAGAGTTTTGATTGGTATTGAGAATTAATTTTGCGAGATTTGGTCCGGCATTAATGAAAAATTTATTAAAGTTTGTAGCAATGTCTTCATTATCCGATATGTATGTTCCATTATATTTAAATTTAGCATTTACTTTATTTTGTTTCTTTTCTCCTATAGTATTATTTATAACTTGCCATAATTTGTTAAGATTGTGTTTGTTGTTATCAACAAAAGTGACATAATGTTGTTTTTCAGCGATACGCAGTAAGTGTTTAAGTTTTCGATATCTTTTATATTTTTTGTAGACAGGAGTAGAAACGTTATTATGAGGTTTATTATTATTTAAATGGAAGATGGGTAAGTGATCCGAAATGTAAGTGTATAAAATACCGTTTTTTTAGCATCAGAAAAGTCTATATCATTGGTAAATATGTTGTCAATAATGGTTGCCGATGTTTCTGTAATTCTTGTGGGTCTATTGATAGAGGATAAAAATGAGTTACTATACATGATATCCATAAATTTACAGGTTCCTGTGTACTGATTGGGATTCAGAATATTGATGTTAAAGCACTTCTTCTCATCAACCATGATAATGTTTAACAGATTTTCAAGGGACTCATTGAAAACTTCTAAGTTAGTACCTGGGGGTCTATATATGAGGCTAACAATATAGTTGTCTTTAGAATTATTTACATCAGTGATAATTTCTATAAAAAGTGTGTCTAGTGTGTCATTAAAGACATTGATATCCTCACGTAGTACATACTGTAGATTTTCATCTAGAAACAGTTAGACACCTCCACCTGTACGATCCGCACGGAACTTCATAATATGATTATAACCAGGTAAATTATATAAATCATGATTAGTGTTATTCAGCCATGTTTCACAAATACCTATAATGTGAAATAGGTGTCTTAAAATGTCTAGAAAAGATTCCAATTTATGAGAATGAGCAGGGAGACTCCGGATATTCAGGTGAAAGAGTGATAGATAGGTGGAATCCACGCCAAAAGTATCGATCATATTGTGAAAACTGTCCTCTGTGAAATACTGACTGTCACATATGTTATTGATGACTTGTGGCTGATTGAAAAAGTTCAGGTCAGGATCACATTTATAGATAGGAAGTGAGGTAGATTTATTATTACTCTCAAACGGGACGAACATTTTACTGTTCAGGGATGCAAAATTGATTTTGGTATCAGTAAACCACATTTCAGATAGATAATTCAAGTATAAGCATCGTCATCTTCACAGTTAAAGGAAAACTCATTTTGTAAACACGGAGGACAAAGCCATGACTCATCTGTAGGGTTATTTTCAGGCAGACACTTAATGTGATAATGTTTTAGCACAGCTGATTTGATTATTATCATTATTATTTATTCGTGCAAGATATACCCCATTTACACCGAGGGCGCCACTGTCGGGGTATCAACAGTGGCGCATCCATTACATCTGAACAGCCATACAATCTAAAAAAAGCATACAGAATTATGAACATACTAAAGAACCACCAGGCATATGAAGTAGAAAAATGGAGCTGCAAACTGAAAATACTGTTGACTAACAGAAATCCTCAGGATCACCATGTTGGTAACAACTTTGTTTGACCCTTCTCACAAGCTAAATTTAAACCCAGTTTCAGCCCAATCTGAAGGTTTTGGACAGGTAAAAAATGACGAAAACTTATATATTCGTAAAGAAGAGAGCTATCTAAACAGTCCAAGTTCAGCTGACCTAGAAACTCATAACACCAGTGACCTTATGACCTTAGGGTAGCGTAACGTTCATCCGTGTACTGTGTGTGTCTGATCTTTATGGAAGAAAACTAGCACAGTAATGGGCCGAATAGTTCTCAAGTTATCAATGTTTCATGTTCGTGGCCCTGTAACCTTGGGAATGCGGTCAAGGTCACACAGATACTGCCACAGTGTGTCGCTAACAGCAGACCACTAGCATGTAAAGTATTAAAGTTTTCACTGAAGTAGTTGCCATGTTATAAACGGTACAGTTAAATTCACCAAAAATAATTCACCAAAAATCAGCGATTGACAGTATCACCGCTTTGTTATTATGTTGTTTGACTCTTCCTCCGGGTAAAATCCCATCAAGTTTTAGCAGAATCTGATACATGATTTTGGAAAAGTCGAAAATAGGGAAAACATAAACATTTTTAGAAATTGAAAAGAAAAAATGCATCGCAACCTGTTGAATAATTAAGGTCTAGGGTTCCCCAGAATTGCTCTTATTTAATTTCAAAGCACTTTGCCATGCGGTCTCGGGAAAAAAAATGGCCAACACAATGAACTAGAAATTCATGAAAAATTTTAAGTTTATTGGAGTATAACCATTTGAAAAGAAATTGGTAGAGCCCCATCGAAGGTACATTCCCACCACGTTTGGAGTGAATCTACCTGTCCGTTTCGGAGAAGTAAAAAATGTCAATTGTGGAAGATGGACCGACAGGCGGATGAACCCTACAGAATAAGACGTATAACTTTAGCTGAGAAACGAAACAAAATAGTTGCAGCGCCAGGAATGTACCTATGCAATGTCGAAGGAATCTTCTTTGCGGATCCGGAAGGGGGAAGGGTGCCAAAAAATAAAGTAAAAAATCATGAAAAATCCACAAAAACAATCAAGCATGATAATCTGAACCTACCTGGTAAGGATCCACTTAAGGTGAATTCCCATCAGCTTTGAAGTCGATTTGGTGGTTTTCGAGAAGTCAAACATATAAAATGTTTGGGGGAAGACGGATGGCGTAAGGTGAGGACGGACCAATGCCAACGAGATAAGCTCAGCTGACACTCAGCTGTGCTAAACACATATGTTATTTCAAAACCTGATATAATTAGACTGATTGTTAGATTGTACGTCATTAATGGTTTGCATATTACTGCACGGGATTTTGAAATGCATTTCCACTGCCCACTGTTAGATACCCCGGCACTGATTAAAAAGGCGTAAAAATGATTGACAAGTAACTGTCCATGAAATCAAAGGATCGGGTACTTGTGGTAAAATGCTTTAAGTGCTATACATCATGTGGCAATGTGGAGAGCAACATATATCCTTTACCAGTTTCGATTTCGTTTCCAAAAGAAGAAAGGGGATGTTCTATGGTTTGTTCAAGTTGTTCGCTCTAGGTGTTTTTTTCTCACTTTTTTTATTACTTTTTTGGCCAAATCTTAAGAAATCTGCTTTTCCAAAACCGCTACGTAAATTATTTTACATTTGTACTTCCGAATACTGATAGATCTAAATTTCTTCAGCAGGTTGTATTATAGTTGTTCCTATTTTTTTTACATTTTAGACAGTGACATTGACTATTAATGTGGGCAGTACACTTTTACTCATGTGTGCATGGTCTGCTTGAATCTGAATAGTTTCGTTTCTTTAACTATGATTGCCCCCAACTGGTCAAATATTTATGTTTATATTTAATCTTGTTATATATCCAAAGGTTAATGCATACTATATTATATCAGTGTTTTGTTCTACTTCATAATAAAGTGGCAGATTTCTATTTGTAAGTTTCATGTTGTTTCAGATTACGATGTCCACATATTTCTTTCAAAGAGGTGTAAGCAATATACTCGTGCATATAAATGTTCGTGTGTGTGTGTGTGTGTGTGTTATTTCACTTCGAAAAAATCAGAATTTTTCGTTGTGCATTAATTTTCGTTGGAAACTGTACCATCGCTGTAAAAAGTAAAGCGGGAGTTTGAACATAATAGCACAAATCACACAGCTGTCCTTACGCAGATTATGTATGAAAATAACCTTAAAATGGACTGCAGCCACCAACATAAATGTATCCATCGTTAAAGCATTAACTCTGGTCTCTATGAATGTAAGACACAGGTAACTGATTTCCAATAAATAAATAGATAGATAGATGGATGGATGGATGGATGGATGGATGGATGGATAGATAGATAGATAGATAGATAGATAGATAGATAGATAGATAGATAGATAGATAGATAGATAGATAAACAAATAAATAAATAAACAAGCAACAAACAAAAATATAAATATAAATTAATTAAACATAATTTTGAAAAACCCACATATTTCATTTCTGAGGTTAGATGCTAGAAATAAAACAGAAGCATTGGCGAACATCATGAAACGCTGAAACACTTTATTGAACATACACATAATTCCAATGTTCTTCAACTCCAATGTTTTCCTTCAACGAGTACTGCATGAAGGTATGAAGCTAATTATGCACATTATTTCTGCAATATACGATGAAGTAATAACCAATATTTAAGCTGTGGATGCTGTAGTTTATTGTCCATTTGAAACAAGCATGGAAAACCCATGAAAAGAATTGATATAGATGCCCGGAAGAACTCAAGGATTTTCTTATTTTTTTCTCACTGTCACAGACGTGTGGTTACAACATATGACTCCGTTGAATCTGAAATTAAAATGCACAAAACTGTTTTTAAACTGTTAGAATAGAATTCTTCGAACTATTGCTAGACATCTCTTTTGAAAATAAATTGGCATCTATTTGAGTTAAAACGTTTGTCATATACCGTCTGATGAAAATTGTATGACCCTACCAAAGACAATATTATCTGCTGCTCATTAACGCATGTATGTCAAAAAAATCATTTTTGTTCGGTTTGTTCTATTTGTTTGTTTTGTTGTTTTTGTTTTGCTTCGTTTTCCCTTTGGTTTGTTTGTTTTTTTCCAGTGTACCGCCAATGTACTCATTATTTTGACCTTGTTGGCTAAGGTGCCTTGGAATCATATCTTGATGCACCTTATTGAACTAATGATAGGGATTAATGCTAATTTATAGTGGCTCAAAGGGGCAAACAGTAGTTTTTTTTCTATCTTAAAAACTCGTAATTACGAGATTTTATCTCGTAATAACGAAATAAAACCTCGCATTTTCAAGATTTTATTTCGTAATTGCGATATCCTTATCTCGTAATTACATTTTTTCTCGTAATTACGAGATAAAATCTCGTAATTAAGAGATTTTAAATTCGTAATTACGAAATTAAAAAAACCTTTTGGTTGGCACCATTGAGCTACCACTAAATACATCTTGAAAGACACGGTACAACAATTTTACAAAGACCAGGAAAATTACATGACACGTTTAAAATGGTTTTATTAATTGCACAGCTTTGTTGTTTAGCAATCTCTCAGGGGTATAACATTTTAGAGACTTCAGTGAAGTGTATGCCGCCGTGGCTAGGCTAAGGTTGTCGTCGTAGATACTTTTCGGAGAAAAACACTGATTTCTTTTGTTTTCGCGAAAACAACATAACTAAAAAAAATATTCCCATTGTTGGTATTCTGCCGGAGAAGAATGGACGTTGCAACCTATTCACCTCGTCACCAAATAGCATCTGGTTATGCAATTTTTCCCATATATAAGACATTCGAAAGTCATGCATTCGGCAAATATTCAAATAATTAAAGATTGATTGCCACCAATGAACATTTTACAAATAAATTAATGCACAAAAACTGATCGTTTAAACGCACTTAAACTACGTTATGTTAGTCCCTTCCATAATCCATGTTCATATTTTGTGGTGTTTTTTTTTTTTTTTTTTTTTTTTTGTTTTTTTTTTTTTTGTTTGTTTGATGTTTTTTTTTTGTGTGTTTTTTTTTTTTTTTTTTTTTTTTTGGTTTTTTGGTTTTTTTTTGGTTTTTTTTTTTTTTGTTTTTGTTTTTTTTTTTTTTTTTGTTTTTTTGTTTTTTTGTTTTTTTGTTTTTTGTTTTTTGTTTTTTGTTTTTTTTTGTTTTTTTTTTTGTTTTTTTGTTTTTCGTTTTTTTGTTTTTTTTTTTGTTTTTTTTGCTTTTTTTGTTTTTTGTTTTTTTTGTTTTTTGTTTTTTTGTTTTTTTGTTTTTTTGTTTTTTTTGTGTTTTTTTTTGTTTTTTTTTTTGTTTTTTTTTTGTTTTTTTGTTTTTTTGTTTTTGTTTTTTTGTTTTTTTGGTTTTTTTTTTGTTTTTTTTTTGTTTTTTGTTTTTTAATTGTTTTTTGTTTGTTTTTTTTTTTTTTTTTGTTTTGTTTTGTTTTGTTTTTGTTTTTTTTTTTGTTTGTTTTTTTTGTTTTTTGTTTTCTTGTTTTTGTTTGTTTGTTTGTTTTGTTTTTGTTTGTTTGTTTTTGTTTGTTTGTTTGTTTGTTTGTTTGTTTGTTTGTTTTGTTTTATTGTTTTTTTTGTTTGCTTTTTTTTGGTTTCTTTGTGTTTTTTTTTTTTTTTGTTTTTTTGTTTTTTTTTGTTTTTTTGTTTTGTTTTGTTTTTTTTGTTTGTTTGTTTGTTTGTTTGGTTTTTTTTGGGTTTATTTTGGGGTTTTTGGGTTTTTTGGGGTTGTTGTTGTTGGTTTTTGTTTTTTTTTGGTATCTTGGATTGTTTGTTTTTTCCTTTGTTTATCCTCGTAAGGCAATGAATCGTAGCGTCTGCAAATGATGTGATGCATGATAAACGTACCAGTTTTTCCGGAAACAAGATCTCGTGCAATCTGGACTCTTTTTTCTTCTATTTTTTGTAGACCCTTGACAGGATACCTCACCAGCTGAACGTGCAGAATTCTGCAATATATCGAAAGGTAGCATGTTGTTGGTCAAGTAATGGAAATAGAATCATGATAATAATCAGAATAAATTATTATGAAAAGAATGAAAAATTAGGCAGGTGAAATATTGCTTGCTAACCGACTTGCATATCAACTTATGTCATCCCTTTCAATCTGAATCTGTCCATCGTTCATCCAATTTTAATTTTATCTCAAAAACAGGTTTCCTGTTCCTCTTTAAACCAATTGAATATTTTTTTCGGGTGGGTCTTTGCTAAATGTTTTCAAATGCCATACTCAGAGAGTTATTCCAGGCAGAAAGTATGCCACTTTCATTACTTTAGTCTTCTGTGAAAACACGACGCGACAGGTAAGACACCAAAAATAAATCCCACTTTAGTACATCCTAGCTCAAACTGTATTTGCGTTAGGATAACATATCATATATGTGTGTATTCGTCATACTCCAAAGAATTTATGTGGCCCGTATTTGGGTGTCTGTTATGTTAATTGTTGAATAAACTATTGAAAGTTGACCGCAAAGCATCCACCACATAAATGTCGATATAAGTCACTAATTATTTGTGATAAATTCATAATTACACTTGCATCTTAATCCTGACATATTGGCAACAAAAAACGATTCTACGATTTTTCATGTTTGGTTTCGTTTTGCTGTTATCCATCCTCAAAGTTTGAAGTTTCAATTTTCCCTTTGATTTTCAGGATGTTCATTTTCTTCATTTCATGGAAAAAGAAGGAAGAAAAATTTTGAAAATCGCTGAATAATTTTTGCAGTTCAGACATTACAGAATCAAAAGCCGTTAACCGGATTAAATTTCGCCCAGCCGTTTTCTTGGAATAACCATTCTTAGGTGGGGTTCTCGTCCTATTACCCTTTCTGAGAAAACAAGCTTCAAAGGCCTTTGATGTTGATCATTTGCCTCTGAAACAATACCATTTGCGTAAGTTGAGCTGATATTTGTACACAACGTAGAAAACATCGTCCCTTAACATTTGGGGAGGTTGTCAATCAATTTTCGGCCAATCACATGAATAAAAGAGCTTTTGAAGTACAGAAAGCATTATTCAGCGATCTGTCAAACGGCGACATCGACAGTCTGGTTTCAAAGCGTGACGTCATGCCGGCGGCCCTTCGGGCTCCGTGACCTCAAGCCTGGCAACGAAAGTTGTGTTGCCTTGCTTTGGTGGGCGGCGTACGGCCGCTCGTGGTCTGTGCACGGATGGCGGGTCTTGTCTTCCGCACCCTACCTCTTCATTCCGTTTTGGGGGATAGTATTTATTGTATTTACTCCTATCTGGATACTTTATGTAGTTATTAGCTTGTTAGACTTGCCTGTACACAAGACACTTAGTTAGCTTGTCATTATCTTGTGGTTATTTTGTCAATTAGTTTCAATTTTCTCTCCAACCTGAATTTTGTACCGTTATTTTGTATGTTTTCTCTGCTGTTCGCGTTTATGGTTATTTCGATGTGTTTATTTGCACTTTTATTTCCTCATCCCTGGGTTTCGATAAAATATTATCATGTACGTGGGTATTGTTGATTAAAGTGTCAGTTTTTTCGGCGCCTGTCTTCGGTGTGCAGGACCACTGGGGTAATCCATCGCGGCACGGCCTTTGAAGGGACATCGTCAGACGATTGCCGCTCCTCTTGAACATTTAAAGTCCCCCTTCGTTAGAACACAAAACAAGCAAGATAACTATAAAGTAAACCACCAAGGCTATGATATGTTAGCATGTTTTTATCTTTTACCTGCCCACAAACATACTTTCGGCATGTCGCCTTTTTTCGCATTGGCGCCCTGATACCACTCTCCTCTTGCCATGGACCGTTGCTACCTGCAGCCACCTGACAGGCTGTTAAGTATGATTGACGGGTAGCATTGTTCCGTTTGGCGGTTGAAAACCAAAATAGTGACACATGGATGTTCGGATGTCCACATGCTTGTGTGGTTTTGGGCGTTTTTCTCATATTTCCACACTTGTTAAACGCTTGAAATTTTGACAACTAATAGAAAGGACATTTATCTTGTAAAAACCGTTAAAATCTCAAAATCGGCCATGCAAAGGTTTTTGGTGTCTTACCAGTCCTTAAATATCCCAAAACGTGTCTGGGTACTATTAGACTTTAATTTGGTCCACAGATGATTTTATTTATTTCATATTTGATATATCTATACGTTTTCTTACTATATTTCTACATATTTCATTTGCACCTTTTTCAACCCACTCATACACCTCCCTGGTTGGATGCACTTGGCTAGAATATACCTTAACTTCTGTTTTACCAAATTTGTCCCTAGGCTTTTGTATTACCTCAGTATCAACCAGGTTACATGGTAGCATGGTTTGTAGGGGACATCAATGTGAGTGCATGTATTTCTAGTTGATTGCATGGTCTGGTGCTGCGTGACCGAGACCTCGCCTGCGAAAGCAAGCTAGCTTTCACGCATCTGCCGCTTCAAGACACCTCGAAGGCTTGATGCGCTGTGATAGCTTGCTAGCTTTCACGGCATCTCCCAAGCCGTGATCAAGACCTCGCTCTTCAGTCTTAAGCGCGAGATACTATTAAAAAAAGTGAAAAGTACCTCGCTTCCTGAGCATGCGCAGTTGAGAGCTTATATTACCTGTGATCCCACTGCCGTTTTTTGCCCGACTAAAACGCTGTTGCCCTTTGTGTTTGCGCAACATTTTATATAATACAAAATATAATAACACATACACAACACATTTGTTCCGTCAAGTCAACTTTTTTTGTCAAGGACGCATCCCGTACTTAGAACTAAAGGTTTCCTTATTACCGGTACTCAAAACCAAACAGAACCTTTCCTTTGATTTGAAACTGTTCTTCTCCCAGACAGCAAATAATACCGTCGAAATCAGGTCTTTGATACCAATATATTTTCAAAGTGAGCTGCATGAACTGTGTATTCAATTTCTTGCCCATTATTTACCAAGTATTTCAAGGGGGTTCATATTCACTTCATCTAATTTCACTAGCACCACTGTATATTACCCACATCCTAATGTAGCCTTGGTAAAAGACTGATGTTTGTGTGTGTGTGTGTGTGTTTGATGTGTGTGTCGGGGGGGGGGGGGGGGAGAATGACATACTTTCTGCCTAGAGCAGTGCGTGGAAGGGTCTTGCAGCGGAAAAGGGGGGGGGGGTGATCTCATTATTTGCCTGGAATTACCGAACCGGATGTTGCACTTACATAGTCAGGAGTAGAGGTATTGAATGTATTAATCCAGCCATCAAAAACACAAAACCCGGAAACCAATCAAGCGTTTCAGGGTAGATAAGGTTGAATATGAGCTGAGATACCACAATCCCAAGACTCTGCAGGGAGGTCAACAAAGCAAACATCTGTCCTGAAACAAACAATATTTTGTTTATCATATTTTCATTTCATAAAATTTACTCTTATCTCAACAATATATGCATAGAAAACTACATAAAATTACCAGGAGATAAAATAAATTTTGTGATTTACCGATTTATCGTTTCTTGATTGTTTGATCGTTATAAAGTGAGTATATAGTGGTCATGCCTAAATCCACGAAAGTAAAACTCTCAATAATTTAAGCAATGGTTCAGGTGAATTAAATCAACAGGTACTTGTTATGAGGATATTAACATAGACTTTCTTCTAACTGAAATGCATTTATATACGATACCTTTTGCGACACGGTCTGGGGAAACTGGCTGAAATATCAACGAAACATCCTACAACGACTCCGAAATAGAGCGGCCCGGATTGTCACCGGAGATTTCGATTATGCATATAGTATCACAGAAATAATTTTAAAGTTTAAGTTAGACAAAACTGGCTGACATTAAATTTTCATCTATTAATGTTAACGTACAGGTCACTGCGCGAATGACCCCGAATTTCTTACAAACCAAATTTATCAAAAGGAATACAGTGCACTCCCAAATACAAGAAGCAGCAAAACCGGCTATATTTATATCCCAAGACCCTGTGCAAAAAAATATAAACAACCCCTCCCTTTCAAAGGTCCATCTGTTTTGAACTGTCTCTTCAGATCCGTCAAAGGAGCCGATTATCCGTTTGATTTTAAGTGCAAAATACCTGGGAAAACCACGTTTACTCAACCGCGTCACTTTGCAATTTAAACATGACTTGGATTCATTTGTACCTTTATGCTTAACAAGGTTTATTGAACATATTTTACTGTCTTGTATTGTATATATTTTATGTTTGGCTCCATGGAAGCAGTTTTTTTTTAATGAATGGGATAAATAAATAAAGAAAGAAAGAAAGAGAGGAAGAAAGAAAGAAAGAAAGAACGAAAAAAGAAAGAAAGAAACGAATAAACAAATAAATAAATAAATAAATAAATAAACGAACGAACGAACGAACAAACAAACAAACAAACAAATAAATAAATAAATATAGCATCAAGATAGGCCTAGACAACATATAAGAAACTTATGCATATGCCCTGCCGTCTTATAGGAGAGGATCACTTTATTCTTTCTAATAAATGGCATTTTTCATTAGATATTTTTACATTGCTATTGGAACAAGGCTACCATGCAAAAGGGGCATTAGAAAGTGAAGGATTAAATGTTGTGATTTAATTTTAGTACCAATTGCATTTTGACTGTTTTTTGTTTTGTTTTTTTCTGCTAAAAATTTTGCATATCCGTGTACATACCTTGTTCATCGGGCTCTACCATACATGACATTAAACTGCGAATGCAGGCAAATGTTACACTTCCAAATCCGGCCACTGTCTGTGCTGTAATTATATATATGTATGTGCATGCACAGACACACATAGACACACACAGACACACACAGACACAGACACAGACACAGACACACACACACACACACACACACATATATATATATATATATATATGTGTGTGTGTGTGTGTGTGTGTGCGTGCGTGTGTGTGTGTGTGTGTGTGTGTGTGTGTGTGTGTGTGTGTGTAAACTCTTTATCATATGCTGATGCCTTAGGTTCGCGCTGATTATTGCGTAATTCTGACGCTTTATTTTATTCTTTTATTGACAAGAGTAGCTCTACTTTAAGTATAATGGGCATATTAGAATAGTACCCCAAATCTGTTTGGATCCAAAATATAATTTGAGTAGTTTTGCTGCAAGGTGTAATGAATATAAATGTAGCCAAATCACTATTTGACAAAATAATAATTACAAATGCAAGCCACAGGAAGCGAAATCTAGCACGTTTAGCGTAAGCATCTTTATAGTCATGTCCACCGTCTTCATTTACATGTACCTTCAGTTTCGAACATCACTATTTTTTTTTTTAGAAAACGGCTAACATCATCTATTAGCAAATCAAATAGAAAGGTTATTAGAACTTACACAAAAACGCCATCCATGAGACAGACGAAAAGGCAAGAATAACATTCATCGCACCGTAGCAAATCACCCCAATCCCACTTAAAATTGTGTCTCTGACACCGAAAATACTCTTCAAAACCGGAACAGCGAAGAGCAAGCTGACAAAACGACTGAAAGATCCCACAGTATTGAAGTACCCATACGTAGTCTGATCCCAACTTAATGGTCGTCTACGCAGAAATAAGAACTGGACACCACTTGCTGGTAAAATTTTAAGAAGTAAAGTAAAATCTACGAAGAATATATATATATACATATATATATATATATATATATATATATATATATATATATATATATATATATATATATATATTATAGGCAAGTAGTACATGTATCTCTGGGCAGTTAACGTGTATTAACGAACCCATGTCAAATCATCTTGTACAAATAAAGTTTATATAAGAGGAAACTTCTGTGTGAAGGACACATAGTATAGACTCATTTGAAGACAAAATAAACCCTTGTATGATGGTACCATAGATTGCAGTAAATATCTGCTGTTAACAATTACAGGCAGGCAATCGTGAAATCGATTGCTGTACATATTTGAAAAAATCCTGATTTTAAATTACGAATTACCACCACACCTTCAATGCATTTATGGGTATAGATACACACAAACACACACATGCATATATATATATATATATATATATATATATATATATATATATATATATATATATATATATATATATATATATATATATATATATATACATATACTTACTTCCAAAGCAAAGAAATATAACTGTCAATGTACCAAGTGACAGAGCAAGGTGAAATCTGCGGTTATCTGTTCGTTTCTTGGCAAAACATCTCAAAGATCCAGTGAAGGTTTTCAATCCAAACAATTTCTGACATGTATTGTTGGTGGAATCGGCACTAGATGAGATTCCATCAGGTTTCGAGGACTGAGCTGGGTTTGCTTCCTTTTTGCCCGATGACTCACTAGTGCCAATTACAGTTAGATGTGTACCAGTAACGATGTATGTTCGTTGCGAGAGTTCCTGGCTACATGCAGGTCTCATTTTGTATTCAGCCAAGCGAGCCTTTGCTTTAAACTGCTCTTCAACACTTCGTAACCAAAGTCCAATGTACAGTGCAGTAAAGAGAAGCACCGAAATTACGAAACTAAACACTACAACATAGTTAGTTTTATCCAAGAGTACGCCACTGGCAGCCCCTGCGGCGGTTCTTGCTAGCATCATCATTGAGTGTGTAATAGAGTTTCGGAAAGTCCTGTTCCTTTTCTCCACCACATCTCCGATGTAACTATATGTCGCCATAATTGATCCTCCAAAATTGCCTATACAGCCGCCAAGAAAAGAACCAATTATTACATAGCTAACATGGATCTTCATGGAAAAACTGTTTATCAGAAACCCAATTGTTGTAACAAGAGTTCCACAAATTGTTATTGTCATTACGAGTCGACGGCCATATTTGTCACTCCAGGCGCCCAAGATTTGGGCTGAGAGAATTCCAGGAATCATATTGCTGAGGTTATCCACCAAACTCCAGTACGAGGCATCAGTTTGAACTGCATCTTCGGCTTTTGTATAATTCTTCAAATTGTCACAAATGCTTTCGTTAAACTTGCTTTCACACACTTTTCTGTAAATCAAGGCTTGGATGGTTGGTGTTAAAATCGAGTTAGCAAACACACTTAACAACATCACGGGCTCCACAGTAATATACAAATGAAAGAAATCGTTCCAGTATTGAGCATTTCGTCTCTTATTTATGATTCCTCTTGTTGTCATGTCTTATTTGAAACTGTGTATAGATCCTGTGTCTATCTCTGCAATAAATGTTATCAGTACACATTAGTTTGTCATTATGGCATGCATGAGTACAGTCAGCCAGTCCAAGATTTTTTTATTCACCGAGTCAACAGAGGGCATCGCTGGTTCTGTCTTTATGTGCATTTGCTCTGGGACGATGGGGCCCAAGGCATAGCATCCTTATAAATTAGTCACTTCAAACTTACTTCCAGATACTTTTGAATGCAATGGGCCAGAAACAAAGCTGGTAATATTAAACATACGATAATAGGTACTGAAACAGCCCAAAAATTTTAGGTAAATCGAAATAGCCGGGTTTTTTTTCTTTTTCAAAATCATCGACAAGTAGCTTTCATAAAAATGGACATAAATACTAGGGTTTTTTTTTTTTTTTTTTTTTTTTTGTTGGTTGGAAATATATATCATGTTTATGGTCACACATATAAATATGTTTATGGCATACATTTTATTGCTATCAACAGACAGCAAATGGTTATATACCCCCCAAATATCTTGCAGACGCTGGGGGGGGGGGGTGCTATCGTTATTTAATGTTTTTATGTTTTTAAAAATTGTGCTTTTGCAGCAAAATTTTTAGAGAGACTTTAGATACATCAGAGGAGTAGTTTGTGTTTCAGAAGCATAACACCATAAATGAAATGTCCTTCTCCTGACAAAAATGAAAATGGGTAAGTGTGTAAGTTACATCGTAGAATGTCTTTGCAACGAGGCTATATGAAATTTTGTCGTGTTTTAAAGCTCCCACAATTTCCAGTAGATTGCTGATAACAGCAGAGTCAGTAATTTATTTAAATTCGATGGACTTATCCTCAAGGCATGTAGGTACTGGCGCCAATATCTGTTTCTGCTGGTCTTAAGTCCTTTCAGTAAGCCTGACCCATACATGTATATTTTATTTCTGGTACCTGCGCTGTCAAAATCATTGAAAACAGTATTTGTTATCCACGCATTTCGACGTCTCGAAACAAGACCTCACTTGGGTGTATTGCTCTAGCATTTTCTTACAGCAGCATAGGTATTGTGTGAAGGAGATGGTGTCTAACAATTAGCTATGGTTCTTCTGTGTATAAATATGAAGATTTTGCGTCTTTAACTCATATATCTATCTGCATCTTTGTTAACAGTTTTATGCAGGTAACTAACTAATTGATGTACCTAATATGTTAAAATATTTTGCGGTTTTGTTTTTTTATTTCTATTCACTCTTGCTTCCACACAGAAACTTTTTATTTTGCATTTGTATACTTCTTTGTGAAGCTACGAAATTTGCACTTAATGTTTGCAAAATAATTGTTAAGCATATGATAATCTATCAGCTTAGACGAACTGGTTTTAGTTTCATTTACATTCACACTGAAAAAAATAAGATATGAATTTTTGTCCAAGAGAGGTTTTGCGTTGATTATACTTACCCTTCACAGTTATTCCGAATACTGTATGAACAGATTTTTTTTTTAAATATGACAGTTGATACTGCTACAGTAACAGTATTATGACATGCCATAATGCATGGGAGAAGCATTCATGAGGGAAATATGCAGGAATGCTTTGGTGCTTTCAGTGGATAAATTTGAAGAACTAATTAGATGTCTTTTACTGGCTGTCAGTGTGTTTAGGGTTTGTTTTGGTTTTTTTTTTCACTCTTAATTTTTATGGCATTTCAAAACAAAATATGTTGTGTTGATTGCTCTGCGTATTTTAAAGTGAAATATGAAACAGTATGCATTCTGTTTGCTTTTATGAAGTATCATGTATTTCTGTGATAAAGGTCAAGTCACTTCAGGGTGCAACTTCTCCAAAATCGAAAACATAATGTAGCGCCAAGCTGAATTTGTTACTGTTTGCACCGTCTCATGATGGTACCATACAACCAAGAATTAAGTTTATCAGACCATCTTGCTTTAGTTTGCTTCTTTCATGTTTGTGCTTTTCCATAGAGCGCTCCAAAAACCCCACCATGTTGCAGATTTTTTTCAATTCGAGCTAACATTAATGGTTGCTGTCAATTTGTTTCCACCTGCCAACTAGCAGACAGGCTTTGTTGGCCTCTTGTATATAAGTTCTTTGCAAAAAACATACAAAGTGTCATTGGCATACAGCTGCCACTGGCTTTTCAATATCATGGCAGAACACACGCAGATGAGATGTGACACAAAAGGGCATCATTTTGCTTTGACATACATTTGTCCAGAATGCAGAAATTGTATGTGTGTGTGTGTGTGTGTGTGTGTGTGTGTGTGTGTGTGTGTGTGTGTGTGAGAGAGAGAGAGAGAGAGAGAGATAGGGACTGTGTGCTTATGAGATAAGCTCTTACATGTACCCTTGGTCTTTAAGGAAGTCGGAATCAATCAGGACTGCGGAAGAAAGCACAGCAACTTAATGTGACAGATGGGATACAACAACTGCAGCAAATACTGCATCTTACAAGGAGTGTTTCAGAACGTCCCGTATTGGTGTCCCTAAGCTGGATAGCCTGGGACCAGCTAGTAATCCCTGCTCCCAACGAGGCATAGTACTGGATACCCTGAGAGCAACTAGTTATCCCTGCTCCCAAGAAGGTATAGTATTGGATACACTGGGAGCAGCTAGTAATCCCTGCTCCAAACGAGGTATAGTACTGGATACTCTGGGAGCAACTAGTAATCCCTGCTCCCAAGGAGACGCAGTATTGGATACCCTGGGAGCAGCTAGTAACCCCTGCTCCCAAGGAGGCATAGTACTGAATACCCTGGGAGCAACTAGTAATCCTTGCTCCCAAGGAGGCATAGTACTGGATAGCCTGGGAGCAACTAGTAATCCCTGCTCCCTAGCAGGCATAGTACTGGTTAGTCTCGGAGCAGCTAGTCATCCCTGCTCCCAAGCAGGCATAGTGCTTTGTTAAAAAGCTGGACGAGATAAAGAGCTGGGCTGGTCCTGTGGTTGCTGTATCAACCCAGATCATGCCAGATCTGTGCTGAGGTCATTTCATCCGATTCAGGTCTCTCTCTCTCTCTCTCTCTCTCTCTCTCTCTCTCTCTCTCTCTCTCTCTCTCTCTCTCTCTCATTTGCTTTCGCATGAGGTTGTAAAGGTCACAAATGATTTTCCACAGGAACAACGATCCCGAGTGACAGAAGAATAATAAATCACTCTCCATCCATGTAAGATTTTGTTTCTTCTATGTTTAATTGGGTATTCATCGCAAAAAATATGCCTTAAGCCTACTTCCCACGTCGACCTGGTGTGCCCCGTGTGCGTTCGTCGCAGTTATTCCACGTCATGTGTGATATATTATCAAACTTCGCTCGCACGCATTTAATTCTGTCTAAATGTCAATGCATCACGTCCGTAATGCAGGTTGGTGACAATTTATTTGGAACAATGTTTAAGTCATGTGATCTACAGTTAGTTATTAATTTTGTATTTCACTCTAGAAAATGTTAATTCACCCACAAAAACAAAATGCTTATTCTTGCGTTTCAAGTAAAAGTGTTATATGATTGGTTATCAACCGTATGACATTCCATGTGGCACCACGGGTACCCTTGACGACAGGCGACACCTCCTCGATCTATCACATGCCTAAGTGGATGACCCCCAAGTCATGCACCTGTCCTTGAACAATCATCGATTAGTGGTGTGGTTCTTAGCTTTACCACTTGATAGCGATTTATGCCCTTAATTTATGTTTTTCTTTGAAAGATTATAAGCGTCCTCATACTCTTATCCATGATGGCGCTTGAATAATTCAGATATTGTGGTGTTTATGTGAGAATCGATCACCAAAACGAAGCCCATGTCCAACGTGTTTATATTGCGGCTTTAAGTAATTACGGCATTGTTCGTCACTGAGAGCGCATCTAAACCAATCAGATTTGCGCCTGTATAATAAACCACGTGTGAATAAACATTTAGCCACTTGCAAACACGTAGGCCTACATTGATGCTCTCAGGTTTGCCCTGCCTTCCACAAGCTCCGTACACCATGGAGTCATCTGAGGGATCTACAGGTCGATCCAGAAAGCATCTAGTGCAACCCCTTGATTATAAAAAGTAACACTTTCAGTGCAAAAAAATAAATGTTGACCCGGATAATGGGCGTCAGACCTAATGTCACCCCAAGGGAATCATTGTCAACGGAAGCCGAAGGTTGAGGTTGACAATATTTTCTGAGGCTGAACTTTCGGTCTGTCGCCCAGCACCGAAGAAGGACATTATATATTGTCAATGTTTATTTGGAGAATCATATTAAAATAGTCTGAGAGGCAGGGCCTCGACCGTCCCCATTGCCTAATGGTCGTATCAGACGATTGTGTATCAATATCGTAGCGACACTTTCTTCGATGTCATCTTCACAGAATGGAGTAATATGGTGAAAGTGGGGTCACAATGTGCTGAAAGGTGTGGTATACTCTCACAGACTTACCTGGGTGACTGACTAATTCAAATCTATGTTGTCTTTCTAAAAGTCATTTAAACAGAATCCAGTTTTTTGTCCAAGTGGTCTGTCTGCTACACTAGATCAGTCAGAGTCAGACCGCTGTTGTGGTATGTCCCCGTGTTGTGACTGCTTTGCAGTGTATTTAGAGTCATGCTTTTACCAGTCTGTTGGCATACCCGTCTTGGTGTTCAACATGTTAGGTGTTGTGACGTAAAAAATGAGCAATTCATAATAATTTCACCTCTTTATTACCAAAACCACCCTCTGGAACAACACGATAGTCACCCAACTGTTTCCACCTTGGTCATCCATATTCTTTGACTACGACAGGGCCACGAAAGAAGAAAGCTGAAATCAATGTTGTGATCCAGATTGGTTTGCATCGCCACCTAAGGGCACACCACTGCATTATAAATTTGTTTTGTCTAAAAAGTAAACATTCTAGAAGGGATTACCAATAAGTATTCAATGAGAAAGCATTTTTAGTAGATACGAGTATCTTTATAGACCTACCATGATGTATACTTCGAGTACGAAACAGATTACACACACTTTCACGTCAGTACAAGAGTCCCCTAATACACATTTTATGTACATTAGCAGTAAAATGGTTTCACATCAATATGCATACCAGTACTCAACACACACACACACACACACATACATACATACATATATATATATATATATATATATATATATATATATATATATATATATATATATAATGAACTACTATATAAATTGTATAAAAGCACGAAGGATGCATAAACTTTGCAATGCAAGTTTCTGGCTAGTCACACCGGCTCACTTTGTGTGTGTTTTGTTTTTTTTGTTTTTTTTGTTCTTTGTTTATATTGTTTGTTGTTGGGGTTTTTTTTCGTGCATTATACAATAACGTTCTTAATGCACAGAAATGCTGACTGCTAGGTGGGAATGTTTTCAGAACTTATGCTATTTCGCAAGAAGTTTTACACATGAAATATATCATATGTTCAAAATGCCCTATTTAAAGTTATTTGACGTCCGTATATTTCACATAAATGTCATATGTTTTATGAACGCTGTGTTGACCAGTTGTTTTTCCGATACATGATTTATATTAAGATAACAAGGTCGCACCAGGCGCAGGACATTTCTCTCTCCTCCCTCAATCTCTAAATATTTATCGTTATTTACACATCCGTCTCTGTAATTAATGACTGAAGGGCACTGATAACCTCTACTAGAACTCCGCCCCTTTAGATCGCTATATTTACATTGCATTGGTTTGCTTTATGGGTGCGTAAAATGGAGATACATTTCATGCTGAAATGATCACATAAATAATTTTTGACTTTCTTGTCCCTTTCAAAGTGCTGGAATGATCACATAAATAACTGTTGACTTTCTTGTCTCTTTCAAAGTCTCTGTTCTGTGGATTTACTTCCTATTAATTTTGTTTAAAAATCCAATTTTGGTCGCAACATGCCTGACTTTATAATTTCAAGAAATGTCTGAGAAAAATATAATTGTGGTCAGGAAGAATTCGTATATCGAAGAGAAACGAGTGTTGTGAGACTAAGTACAATCAGGGTGAATATATTCCACACTGGATGGACGCAGCTTGTGTTTTTTTTTTGGGGGGGGGGGAGGGGGGGGCTTGCCTTTACAGCCGATTGATCATGTTTGTATTGAAAGCGATAGGATGAAATGTAATGTATGGATAATCCAATGATTGAAAAATTATGGGGTAGAATGATTACCAAGGATACTGTACGTTTGTGTAACATAAGCATTTGTCTATCGCAAGGACCGCAGAACTTTTTGTTCATGTTCATTTTTTTTTTAAGTCTAAGATGCAATGACCTGGAGGTTTTCTAGGCAGGCAATACTACACCGTATGTCTTGGGTGTCGGTGGTGGAAAGTTTATATAGTAGCCAAATGAAAAATTCCAAGCGCTTACCCGAGTATTTGTACAGATGTATACTATGCGTCCGTTGCATCGGTAGATACCTTGAGGATGAAACAGATAACAGTTTTCCAAATTCTAAGAAAGGTTGATTTGCAGAGATCATACAATCCATTTGCTGCAACGGTTGCATTAAGGATTGTGTGCGCAACGATACAATGTTAACAGCTGACTCAACAGATCCTACGTGTACCGTAATTGCTGAAATTTCGATTGGTCCAAAACAGACTGGTCGTCAACTACGCAAACCAAGATTTCCTTATTTGGCGTCCTCATATTTCATGGTGAATATTCGCTATGGTCAGGCAATACAGTAAAAAAATTTCCACTTCTTCTCAAATACTGAGGATATTGAAAAATCCACATGAATCATGAAACTTCAAGATTATGAAAAAATTACAATAGTAAAGGCTTTCCCTCGAAAGTTCTATGGAAAAGAGTTTAATTTTGATGTTTTTCTACTGCTATTGATGTTTGTGATGTTACCTATGGGTGTGCCTGTTAGTTAGTACTGCAGATTTGTCTTCTCGTGTGATGTCATGTACATTGTATTATTAACATAATGTCATGTTTTGTATTTTTTGATGCAGTTGATGAAGTTCATTTCATTTCATGCGTCCAAATTTACACGTGGCGGAGGTAAAATCTGAGATTAGTAAATCAAGCACTTAATTCTTTAATAAACATTCTCAGCTCAACTAAATTGTCAATCAGCGCATAAAATGGTGCTTATCAGCTGTCCGGGATCCATCGTCGGTCCACCTGCTATTCATATTTTCTACCTCTTTTCTGAAAATGTATTCCAGATCCAGTCTTATTTCTCCATTTTTCAATGGAATTGTGTTAATTTGGGGGGCAAAATTTAAAAAACAAATCTTAGAAACACTTGATCACCTGCTTTGAGATTGCATTGGAATACTTCTGGGGCCCCATGTGTTCTATACCGTATCAGCAGATGGTGCTGTGATTTTTTCATTTTATAAGAATTTGGGGTGGGTTTTTTTTAGCTACTTTCGACTTCTCCAAAACGGAAAATGTTTTGGTCAAAGGATCAAACAATGTTGTTCTGTAAGTGGCCTTACCGTGAATCCATGATTTTCAACAAATTTGACAATTTAGGTATTTAACGTCAATGACGACTATGGAAGACAATGGGGATAGCGATAGTGATTCATATTTTCAACTTTATCTCCAAAGCGTTCAGCCAGATTCATTTAAAACTTGGTGCGGGATACCTTGGGTTGGGTTTTACTCAGTTTGTTCAAATGACCATACTTTAGTAGTTATACACACGCACGCACACACACCCACACACCCACACACACACACACACACACACACCCTTAAACCAGAAAAAAACAGCTGGTGGTCAAATGTCGTCTGCTTCAGCGTTTTCAACTGATTTCAACAGCAATGAGAAACAATTTGACTAAGAATTGACGAAGAGACTTGTCAAGACAACATGATCCAGGTCAACAGTTTTCCTCGGCATGGGTTGGGATGTTGACTCAGTCTTTATTCAAGGGGGAAAAGGGTTAAATAAATATAAGTGTTGAATTGTATGTCTAACATGTTACAATACAATTTACAATATAAGAAAACGTGTCTTATAATAATTCTTTTTCACCCCTTTACTCACCAAAATTGATTATTCCCCACAAAGCAGTCCTCTCATTTGTTTTTACAATGTCATATTCAATAATTTGTTGTGATGATCCAACGCGTATGTCGGACCGTTCTCTGGAAAAAAATGTTATACCACGACATAAAGAAGGCTCCCCTGGTAGCAATGTCGACTGGAGGTCAAACTATCGGGATGTTAAGGGCGTCTGCTGAGAGGTGCATGGTCACTGGCGGTATGTTAGCAAATTTGCATAGTGGAGGATGAAGGTGGGTATAGTGCGGCAATAATCTTGTTTCATTTTATTTGATGTATAAAAGTACCGCAAAGTATGGCAGGTCAACCCTATGTATGGGTGCACGTTTGGCCGAGCTGCAACACTCTCGCCTTTCACCTCTGCGGCCCGGGTTCGATTCACGGCCGGCGAAGCATGTGGAAAGAGTTCCTACCGCTGGGACTGTGCACGGTGGTTTTCTCCGAGTCCTTCGGTTTCCTCCACCAAACATGTAGGTAGGAAGCATACGCCACGACCTGAGCCATGAAGAGTGATTAATATAGGCTTGGCCTGTTTCGCAATCCATGTAAAAGATATGGGTCTGTAACCTTATGTATGTATATATATATATATATATATATATATATATATATATATATATATAATTTGCGGTGTAGTTCAACTACATCTTTCAATGATAATTAATAATATCGATGTTGATAATTATAGTATAATTGTTGTTGTCATTATTATCCTCATTATTTGGGATCTACAGGCAGTTTGAAATTTAACGAAAAACTCATTTATCAAGTATCTGTAACCATATGATGTTCGCAAAGGCGGGGTGTGGTGCTGATAACTACCTGGATTCTCAGAGGTGTGAGTGTTATTGAATATGTTTATTCGAAAAAACTATCATAGCAGGATAAGAAATTCGTCACGCGTACAAGTCGAATATCGCTTGATTATGACTTTATTGATTAAGATAATAAAAATCGAATACTTGGTCGTATTCCAACTCAGGAGGTTCAAAAGTGACATTTCACATAAAGACATTGACCATTCCTGAAGCTGTACCTAAATGTGAACCTGAATCTGTTCAATCAAATGGTGGATACTCCAGTCAAATGCGTAGAACAATATTACACCTGAACGGCAACGCAGCACTCTATCAGAAAACACGCGGTACATCATATGCTTCACTAATTCATGTCATTGCAATGCGTCCAATGCGCGCCAAGATGGGCTGTTGACCTGGGATACTCCATCTGGAACTACGGGCATACTGGTACTGAAATGAAAGGTCCTTTTACGAGGAATACAAATCTGGGATCCATCTGAAAATTCCGACTACTTTGACTTAAGTAGATCGACTTCTATCGCGCTTGACACTGATTTAATATGGCTGACACGCTGATGCCATCTTAGGAAATATTAAATGCAAGTACATTTGATTTGTTCCAAAAGATACAAAACAAAAGCCAAGTATACCTCCTCCATGCTATTTGTTTATTGTATTGTGAAAGAAGAGCACTTATCACAGGTGTTTTAAGTGTGTAACTATCACCGTGATAGTGAAGTGCAAAACAATTTATCAATGTAAAAATATAGTCAATAAGTCCTTGAAGCTGATAACACCATTGATGTTGGTATTGATACCACGTAGCGCACATCCAGAAATGTTATTATTTTGTCACGTAAAGCTGGTCCAAAAGGATGTTGGTATACCTCAAGATGTGTGCGACAATTTTTTTGAAAGCAAACTTTAAAAAATTGATAGAAATGAGCCCCGTTTTTGCAGGATGGACTGTCTGAACTGGGCTACTTGTTAGCTGCAGCTTCTGATTGAGCATACAGCCAATATGACCATGTAAATCGATTTTTCCTTCGTTTTTTTTTTTTTTTTCTTTTTTTTTGTGTGGGTGGGTGGGTGGGTGGGTGGGTTTTTGGGGGGAGTTTTTTGGGGGGTTTTGGTTTATTGTTTTGGTTGGCTTTTTTTTTGGGGGGGGGGCAGGTTGTTGTTATTTGTTTTGTATGTTTTTAATGGGAAGCAAAATGAGACAAAGAGATACATAAACATATAAAATCACATAAGCATGTCTTCAGACTCTTAAAGGACGTCTGCATGCTCCCTGCTATTTATCGTTAATTCAGAATTTCGTCCTGCAGTATGTGCACCCATACTTGGACTATGCTAGAATTTACAATAACGTACCTACCTGGAGAAAAAATGATCTGTTTCTCATTGATGTCACCTCAAGTAAATTATTATATTTACATTAAGAGATTCTTTGTTTTTATCATCGAAAAATCAAGGTGAAATATTTGTTAACAGACGCAGTAATTAACACCTATTTTTCAATATCATTAAACAACACCCTAAAAAAAACACAATATACAAGATGTGCCTCGAAAGACTCATTTTTTCTCTTGACTTACTCTCAACCACCCTGGCGTCTCGTACTTCATTGGCCCTTTCAAAATAAAACCTGTCTCTGCTTCATCAATTTTCCATGGTGTACCTTGTCAAAAGAAAACTCAAGATCAACACAATCAACTGCGATACAGACATCATAGCCTTGACGTCAAAGGAACTCTATGCAACAGCTTTTTTCCATAAGCACTTTCTTCACAGATATTCAACTACCATGCAATACATGAAATATTAACGCTAAAATATGCCGTAGGATTGCGAAGTTTGACACATATTAAAATTGCGTGGTGTAAACACTGTGATAAATAGATCTTTTGGTAGGCTTAATTGTGTCAAATTTTATATTAAGCTGTTTGGAAGAAAACTAAAATTCAAATCGTAAATATTTTGCGATGATCCATGTTGGAAGTGTTGTTGCTTGCAAGTGTATTCGAAACGGAGGCAATTTTGATTTTGTGAATGGAAAGTGGCCCCGTTGCTTTGCATGTATTTCAACAATAGTATGAGTGGGAATGATTGGATGTGCTTTTTAAAGTTGGGACACATACAAATGTTGCCATTGGTGTCATAATTTGTGTGTGGAAAAAACGATAATACTGAGTTATGCTGCGCAAAGCAATGAAAAACAAGACGATTGTGATACTCCTCCGCTCATTTGGCCTTGCATTCATAAAAGGAAGTAGTCCCGTGAATGAAATCAAATTCATGTTTCTTGGAACATTGTCACGCAAAAATATAAGAAAATCGATTCGGGGACCACATATGTCACAGACTCACCTCAGGTTTATAACCATATGACGGCACCAAAATTCATTTTATTGCTTTTGGTTAGGGAAGACTTTATTTCTGATACTACTTTGCGATAGCATTTCTCTCATAATTTGGTCTAGAAATGTTAGGTTTCACACCAGATGTACTTAGCTTTATATTTTAATCTATTATTATTATTATTAGTAGTAGTAGTAGTAGTAGTAGTAGTAGTAGTAGTAGTATTGCATAATAATAATAATGATAATAATAATAATAATAATAATAATAATAATAATAATAATAATAATAATAATAATAATAATAATAATAATAATAATAATAATAACAATGAAATTTTGTAATTAAAAATGGCCATAAAGTCTTTGGCATTGCATTTTGAAAAGATAAAAATCTGTTTCATGCTTATCGATCACATACACACATACATACAAAACATATGCTGCCAGTTTCATTTATTTAATTATCATTTTATATTATACTCACGTCATATAGACGTCATCAGGCACAAACTCATGAGCTGGGAGAAAACTCCAAGACATGAAGGTGATAACCTGAATGATAAGTTGATAATCTAAACTGTGAAACTCCATCAGAAGTTACACCATGTATATTGCATGGATTAATACTAGATAAGTACAAAGCTGTCTGAGGTCCTGGATTTTGTTCTGCTCCTGCGACCGGGAACAGCATGACAACAACTTCAGCTGTAATAACAGCGGAGATGAAAATGACAAACCGTGTTCCAATAGGTGGTCCACCGAAAGATGGAACAAAACCACAATCAACAGGAATTCTATTCCTTCGTGTAAAAGGGAAACCTGATTTTCTGCTGTTAAATGGCGTTTTTTTGGACCAGACCGATGGCTCTACGGTACTGAATTGGATCTATCATTCTGCCACCACGTCTGTAACCAACAAATATTGATATATATTATAGAATTTGCGCCAGACCTTTGATCTTTAATGATTATTTGTGTATTAACCCTATGGGTGCTAGTCACGACTGCATCTGTTTTCTCTTGATGTTGAATGTATAGCAATTCACAAATATACTTAGTTCAATTATTTTACCTTAATTGGTACTTTAGACATACGTCATTGAATTTGTCATTAAATTAGTCATTTTCAAGGCCTGTGATGCCCTCCCAGTTCTGGTGGGACAGTTTCATGACTTATCATTTTATCATGAATCTTTTCCATAAAATGTGTGTGTGTGTGTGCGTGTGTGTGTGTGTGTGTGTGTGTGTGTGTGTGTGTGTGGTTATTTTATTTTTATTTTATTTTATTTTTTTTTTAAATGCTGTTGGTTCCCATTGATTTGTCGTCTGCATTGTTTCATTGTTATTATATTTAAACTGAAAAGACTACGTCATTCAACAGTTTTTCAGTGTTTTGATGAGAAAAACTCACCTTGTGGGTGGACCAGCGTTTCCCCCTTTCCGGTAACAGGAAGTGCATGAGTAAATGGTTCAAAAGACATATCACGCATATTTTATGTGAAATTTGTGAGTGATAATTTGATACTTACGAAGTTACAATAGTGTTATTGCCCTGATAACACAAAAATTCCGATCCTTTGCCATGATAACCAATATATACGCATTTTGATCTTAAAATTGATGGTACGCTGTACCTTACTTTAAACGTCAAGTTTTTATGTTTTGATAGATACCAAATTTACCTAGTTATTTCAAAGTTTAAACAAAGATGTACTGTAAGTGTTATCACATGTATCATTTCTCAGCAGTGTGTAACACATTCATGATGCATGGCCAATATCAACAAAAATCTGCTCATTTTGAGTATTCTTGACATTTGATAGAACGTTGCTAGGTGACCATAAAACACTGAGTCTCCTACTTGACTCACTTTACCTCAAATTTAGTGGAGAAAGAGTCTCTTTACATTTTAAGGCCACATTTTATGAAATTCATTCCTAATATTTGAAGCTAGAAGGAAGTTTATAATGTTTGATAAAAATGTTAGGTGATTTTGGTGAACATTCCGTTGCCATAGCAACCAACTGATGAAACTTTCTACCTCAAACTGGTTACTTATGAAACGACTGAATAGTAGGTATGCTGATGTAAAGTTGTGAAGTGGTACCTTGTATGTATATATAGTTATATTTTTTTGGTGTTTTTCGCTTCAGTTCTTGAAAACTTAACCTTGTTACCATAGTAACCAATACAAATAAAAATTGATAATGAAATTGATAGTACATCCTACCTAACTTTAAACTTCATGTTCTTGTCATTTGATTGGTATCAAATCCAGCTGGGTATTTTTTCCGGTTGAACGGCTTCAATTTTTTGGTGGACTCGCCACTGCACTAAGATATAGGCACGTATTTATAGGTAAAAAGACGACTCGTAGAATAGAGGGGATCATTTGTTATCGCACGGGGAGTATAAGCATTCTAAGTGTATTCCTTTATCGTTAAATTCCTTAACCTTATTTATGAACGCATGAGTGTTTATTTTTCAGATTATACATTTTCATTTCCAATTTATGTTCATCAGGTAATATACTTTCCGTTAACTCTTTGTAAGAGTATGTTGCGCCAGGCTCTTTAGGGACGAAGGTGTTGCACATAATGATTGACTTCTATTGATACTGCTATCTGCTGAGAAGTTATTTTGGCAGGCACACATTATCCATTGTAGTCATAGAATTTGTGCAGAAATTGTTCAGGTCTAAAAGCTGCCAAGATGTTGTCTGGAGACTTCTTCTCTGACAAACAATGCACCTTGAATTTGACATTAATCGCATCCTTATCATGGTGATGAATGGGATGTATGTTATTCAATTCCTGATGAATAGAGGTGCAATATAAACTATTACCTAATCAGACCTCTGTTCCAATTTCCAGATGTCATATACATTGTATAACACAACGTCCCAAAGTGATTATTGTCCATTTTAAACACACACACACACACACACACACACACGCGCGCGCGCGCATCAAAAAGTACAAATAAAAGAATATGTCACTATATATATATAAATTTTTAAATACATTTTGTGTCACAAACACACATTTGAATAACTTAGTCAATTGCGACTATATTGTCATAAAACTGGTGCATGTCGATGCAGTTTCTAACCGTTGCATGCATTGTCTCTGCTGTCCCATACAAGGGTTATTCAAGCCCGCGAATTCGTATCCTGCCACATTCTGTGGAGGTGAGTTGTAACAATAGCGAAGCCACTGGCAGTCCACTTTACTGCCTTTTTTGTTCGGGTCAATCAACAAACATGAATCGGCCGTAAACAACAAACCGTGTGACTGTGAAAATAATTTCAGACTATAACATATAACTTGAGTTTCACAGATGTGTCACACCACAGTGAGTTATCGTGACAATCGCCCGGCTCTGCCTTAGGTGGTTATCATAACATTCACCCGCTGCCCATATCGTGTATTAGGCAACCAGCAAATGAATTTAAAAAATGACAAATTTTGTCACATGACGTATAAGTTCTTGGAGGGCCGCCTGCGCAGGCGGCTGGTCTTAGTCTTTGTGTGCAGAAAACCTGTATTGAAAGGCTTACAGTAACAATGCATGATTTTGCATCACAAGGTCTTACACTGTCTTATTCATTAACTTTTATTATAAGCATGGTTGTTTGGAGTTTGGTTTTGATTTAAACCGGTCCCAAAGTGTATTTTTTTTCATCGTTTCTACCTATAAGGTGTATTCTAGGCTCAGTTGAAAACATAAAATATTAGTTTATTCAAATGTATTGCACATCGTTTTGGTCATTGCTGGGCCGCGCTTAGTCGGTTAGTGCTGCCATCTAATGAGCAGTCCGTCAGCTTAAATGGTAAATCTCTACACAGGCCATTCCGTCATACCAAGGGTAGGTTATAGGTCTTGGACCGGCAACCTAGGCCTAATGCATTTACATGTTAAGATGGCGATATTTGCTGACTTATTTCTCCTATTTGAAACGTAAAATCACAACTTCCTTTGAATTCTACTTCAAGTTTATACCGATAGCAACACGTTAAAACCAAGAAAATGGGGTGGGGTGGGTGGGGGGCCGGCGGGGTGGTGGTGAGGGTGGGGTTGTCATATGATTAGTATTTTTACAGGTGCATTTGTGTACCTTACCTCCATGATTGATTGTTCCGTGCCAAATATGTCTCCAAAAATACAAAAAGTTATCAAATGATTTAAAATATTTCTAGAGCAGCAGTGCCTTTCTAAAACTCACAGTTGATAAGTATTTTTCTATCCAACAACATGATGGGACTTAATTTGGGATGCTCTGCTTCTGTGATATCAACATCCAATAGACACAACAACAGTATTCAGTACTCGATCAAAAGTTGTGGATCAGTTGGCCTGACCTTGAGAGGTTACTGGTCCAAGACCACCAGAAGGGCCACTGTACTGGTGACTTGGCAAACTTGTAATCTTGCCATTCTTTTCATGGACTTCCACTGGTTGTGGAAGCACTGGTTGGACATTACACACTCCAGGGAGACTTCTTTTTTGCTGCTGGGTTGTCCTTGCAATACAGGCTGAAGGTCCGAAAAACAAGTACGATCCAGCAACTGTACAAAATGGCAATGTGCGTCTATAACTCTGTAGGTATCTGTTGTCTGTGTTATCTACAGGGACCTACTACGGACTCCCTCCATGGTCAGACTAGGTGCCAACTTCTTGATCTTCTGAAAGAGCTTGTCTCTTTTCAGTGAGAGACCCCTCAACATTGCAGCCAGACCCCTCCAGCGCAACATTGCTGCTATAGAGTTAGGTGGTGCTACCCAGAAATAATCAGGACTAGAGGTACCAGTATGCCCAGCAAACTCTCGAAAAATAGACTCCTCTACCTCGGTAATATGAGCTGCCTTCTGGAAGATTTCCTCCTGCACCACCAGGGTCCAAAGCTTAGGAATACTTTCCACCTTTATCTCAGTGTCCATGGCAATAAGGAATCCTACGACTAATATTGCCCAGGTGCCCAGGTGGTTGTCCTTGATTTGAGACAACTGTGCAGAGTCGTGGCACCAGAAATGCTCCCCCATCCCAGCTTACGTTCCCCCTTGAAATCCACACATCCAGTAGGCTGAACATGGATATATATATATATACACACACACACACACACACACACACACACACACACACACATATATATATATATATATATATATATATATATATATATATGTATATGTATATATATATACACATATATACATATATACATACATTAAATGGTATATGTTGGCGGATGACATGCCTCATCACATGATGACAATGCTCCCCACACACTGGACATGGATGTACATGTTGCTTCTTACTAGCTGGTGCAAGGAGATCTTCAAATCCTCATCCACTGTCATCTTCTTCTTGCCCTTGGACTTTGGGTGCTGAATTAGTGATTTCAGCAGTTCCACTTCTCCATCCACATGTGGTCCTTCTGACTCGAGCATGATCTGGAGAGGTTCAATGTGCAACCTGTGTCCTCCACCAGGTCTGTATCACAGGCATTTACAGACCCCTACAACCCTTGTCAGCTGTCGTCCTCCAACACATCTTGATCGGAGGCATCTTCAAAACTTTGGGCCCGAGTTTCCCCAGTAGACAGATTCTCCTCTCGAGAGTCTCTTCCACACTCATCCCCTATCTGCCACTCCTCTGTGTCCTCCCATAGGTCTAGTACTGGCCATTCTTCGGGCCAGTCCTCCAACTCACTCATCTGATGTCAAAGAGCCATATAAGTCACACTAATCTCATTTAAACTACAATAACCAACAGATCCTACATATTTATATGAAGAAATATATACAATGACGATCATATCAATATACCCCAAATAATTTACATGAAATCCCTCAAATGTGCTGGTGCCAACACTGCCCTGCCTCTTCTAGTTCTTTGTTGTGACTGGGGCAATTCTGGCACCTGTGTCAATGACGATATGGAAAAATCTGCAGCTCCTGTCTTTTGAGAAATTGGGGTACTAGTAATGGCATCCACGAGGTTGAAGGCATGAGGATCATCCATGGAATCATCAGCAACAGTAGAACTAACCAGGCAAACGTCAGATGTACTAGGACCAGCCAGGCTATCAGTTGTGCTGGGACCACCTGTATCTTGCAAAGAGTCCTCCAACTGTGCAAACAGATCCACAAACACATCATCAAGGGAGTCTTCATCATTCTCCTCCTGATCCTAGGGAATGGTGGAATCAAGGTCCATCAGAGTATGCCTCATCCTTCTCAACCACAAAGGTATAATTCTGTCTTTGCAGGGCTGAAGTCAGTCATGGTGAGACACAAATTCTGTTACATGACCTTTCACCATAAATAACACTGAAGAAAACACCTTAACAATCATATAGGGTCCAGGCCAAACTCACTTTAGTGAGTTTCCTGGATTGACCAGGCTTATAGGCAGATTTTAGCTTACATACAAGACTCCTACCTTATATGATCTTAGACATAGATTGAAATCATACATTGTCTTCTGTTGTTCTTGAGCCACCCAAAGATGATGGTGACCGAGATCATGAGTCCTGGTGAGAATTTCCTGTAACTGCTTGACAGATTCTGGTGGGTCATGACCACAGGAAGTCTCAAAAAGTTTTTTAAAATCAAATCTTTAGGATTGACTACCTCCCAACCCAGCATTATGAGATTGGCCGAGAAACCTGTACTGTGATTCACTGTGGACCATACAGCAGCAGCAAGTCATGTCAGGTATTGATCCCAATTCCTGTTGAAGCCCTGTATACAACAACAGATCATCTGTGGAAGGAGTCTATTGCTTCTAACCAAGATTCAGAGTCCACCTGTGAGGCATCACTGTCCTTCTCTGAATCTGCACCTGCAGTGGCTTGACTGATACTGGAGATGCTGAGGGGAATCACATCATCCACCTCCTCCTCAAAATGACTCCATTACATATGAGCTCAGGAGCAATATTTACACCCACCACAAGGAAGTTGTTCCAATCTGACACCCAAAAGGTATTTGCCGCAGAATGTCTCCTCATCTGGAATTCTGGATAACCCATCCGCATTCTGATGCTTCTTGCCAGGGTGATGGATCAAATCCATATCATATTAGCTAAGTTCTCCTAGCCATCTGGCCAGCTGCTCTTGTGTGTATCAAAACCTGGTAAGCCATATCAAACTGCTATGGTCAGTTCTCACAACGAACTTCCTGCCAAACAGATAGTGCCAGAATTCCTGGGTAAACTGCACAATGGGCAAGACCTCTTTCCTTGTTGTGCAATATTTGCGTTGAGCAGGGGATAATGAGATATTGCCATAAGAAATGACCTTCATTTTTCCATTCTGCAATTTTTACAGTTCAGCAGCGATAGCTGTGTCTGATGCATCACAATCCAAATAGAGCATACCTTCCAGCTCTGGGAACCCCAAGACTGGAGCATTGATGCAGGTGGATTTTAACTGTCAAAAAGCATCTTGGTGCTCGCTTTCCCATTTGCGTTTTTTCTTGGGACCAGTGAGACTAAACAACTTGACAGCTACGTGTGCAAAATTTTGGATGTGTGTGCAATGGTAATTGGCAAAACCAAGGAAAGATTCCACATCCTTGGTATTTTGTGGCACAGGTCAATCCCTGGCTGCCCTAATTTTGTCAGGATCAACACCTACACCTTCCTCTGACACCTGCTTGCTAAGAAACTTCATTTCTATTTGGAAGAGATCACACTTTTCTGGTTTAAACTCAAGGTTATGCTGGTGGAAACCTGTCAATAGCACCTGCAAAATTACCAAATTACTGGGGAAATCCTTTCCTAGAATCAAAGCATCATCGAAAGCTAACACGCAGGACCAGGTGAGCCCTTGCAGTACAAAATTCATGGGCCTCATAAATGTGGCCAAAGTGGTACAGAGCTCAAATGGTATTCAAATGCATTCATATAATCCATACTTTGTTACAAAGGCTGTTTTAGCACAATCCTCTTGTTCCATAGGGATTTACCAGGATGATAAGACCATGTGGAGGCAAGGGTGTCTAAACATTCCTCAATTAGAGGAAGGGGATATGCATCTGTTACAGTTACGGAGTTGTGAGCCCCAAAATCAATGCACTATTGGACTCTTCCATTCTTTTTCTGCTGCTCATTCAAAATTGGAAGGTCTGATGACTTGAGCATTGAGCATTTGCTGGAGATGCTTCTTTTCCTCATGCTCAAAGCCAAGTGTAACTTGCCTCATGCATTGTTTTATAGGCTTGGCAAACTCTGTGTTGATCTTTTGAGTTATGCCTGAAAAACAGCCAATATCAATTTCATCTTTGGCAAAAACATCGGAAGAGATGCCAACTCACCAGACTCAACTTATATAAGGGTGGCACTAGACCTTTTCCAAGAGAGTGTGCAAATGGTCTGGTACCTCAGACAAGGTTGAAGATTCCATACCCTGCAAGTGACCCTCCTTGAGTTGAACTCCTTTTACTGACAACTTGGGGATACTGATATCTATCAAAGGTGATCAACTCCCAGCTACAACATTGCCAAATGAGTGACTTCATGATGACAATCTAGAGATTTCCGAATCCATCAAAGGTGATGAACTCTTCACTCCAGTGATGTCATCGGAGGGCAACTTGGATGAATCGTTGACACCTGCAAGAAATTCTAGGCCTATGTCTTCCAAAACCTTTTCAGCCTCTACCACACTACCAACCAACATCCCTGGTTTTAAGGTCACAAACCTATCCCCTATATTTACAAAAAACACAGGAATTTGACCTTGTCCCTGAACTATTATCACTGGGTCACAATGTAACCATCACTGCTTGTACTCTTTGTGGGATTATCCATCTCTGTCTCAGCAACTTCCTGTACCTGACTATATGAGAAATCACCAATAGTTATTTAAGAGTAACCCTGCAAAGAGTCTGCTGGAAATAATACTGATGATACAACAGAGCTAGTATTATGTTCCCTCCCAAACTCAAAGCCGTTCGGCTTTAATCGATCTTGCATTCATTTGCCAAAAGGAAGTCTAATCCCAGAATAACTTCATTAGTAATAGGGGCAACATACACGTCCAGGGGGAAAAATACTTTTCCCAAGACTGATCTTTACATTCATCACAAAGAATGGAGGCATACAACTCCCTAAAGCTGCTCCTCTCAAGGATCCCCTGGAAGTGTCTACTAGACTCAACCCTATTTTCTCTGCAAACTTCCTACTGATGACAGTCAGCTGAGCAGCTGTATCCACAACAGTATCCCAGGTACTAACATTAACTGGAATAGTAAGACTGTATCCCTTAGTAGCATCAAACCCAACCTCTTTCAACTCTGGGTTGACGGTCTGACCAATATGAGTATTTACACAAGGGACACAGGTCTTTTTATTTGGGGGGGGGGGGGTAGGGGGGCGGGGGGTTGTTACCTTGTTAATTCCCCGGTTACTCACATCACTTCCATCAAAGCTAGACTGTCTATATACATTATTTACAAATTGCCCCCCCCCCCCCACACACACACACGCACACTACATTGGGTTGTCTGCTGGCCATTGCTTACAACCCTGACTGGTTTAAACTGCCAGAAGACAATTTACCAGGCAATCCTGGTGACCACCGAGGACATTCCCTGGCAAAGTGACAGCTATCTCCACATAGATGGAGTAGTTGGTGGAGAACCTGCTGGAGTAGTGTCTTTATGCGCTGTTTCGAAAATGCCCTTGAGGATTGTAGCCAGACTCTTCATGCCTTCCACAATTATTTTCTACATAGGTTACAGCAATGCAAATGACCTCACATAATGTACAAAACGGTCAGTCTTCAGAGATTCAATTGCAAGTCGAGATTACACTCAGACACCATTGCATGTGTTGGACTCATTTGTCAATTTTAATTATGCATTTTCAACATGCACTTAATATTATCACAGACCCATGTAACTTGCTGTGGCTTTGGCTTGGCTGGGAATTTACTTTGGTTGTTGCCCAGCAATCAACTTGATGAGAGGTTTCCGAGAGAGGGCATTACATTGATTTTTTATTTTGAGCTTTGGAAGAGATCAGAGATGTGGAATTAGTCTCTAAATAAACCACTGTAACTCACATTCTTCAACTGAGTATACCAAAAAGACAGAAGCAATGAAAAAATGGCACTTAGGGGCCACTTCAATTCGACATCAAACAACTGCTGTAGAAAAAAATGAATGAAACATTGTGAATTAAGCTAAGTGACATAAAATTATGTATTGTGAGCTTCACAATATGCAAACTTTCTCCCCGGCAGAAAATCAGACAGATTGCCTGAATAGCAACCAGTCCTTTGGGTATTTTATACTAGCAGTGCTAAATCATGTGATCATCTGTATCCATTTTTTCATGCAGGATTTTAATGGTAAAACGACTATCATCTCATTTTTTTACTTGGGTGTTGCCCAAATTCGGATTTGAATTTAATAGGTATGCATATTTTTTTTATTACATCATGAGTCGAGTGCAACATGCATTACTACAAAATGACTTTTCTGTTTAGGTTTATAACATGAACATATTTTTGTATTATACTTGGAATATTTATCTCTTTGGAATAAAAATGAAAGAAAACACCTGTCTGCAAACTAGACACAGATTGCATTCCTTGTTTACAATATTTTGCAAAATATCAAGTTTTATTCTGCATATAATCCTGAATTACTTTTAACCATGACACTCATATAGTGGGTATTAGCTTGCTTTACTCCGTTTAAACAATTATGGGGAACCTTACATTGAGAAAACGATACAATACGATATTATTTGTACTCTTTTCCGAGAGCAAATGCATTTGCTATTTGCTTTAATTGTGTTAATCTGCAGTAGTCCTGGGATCAGGACATGTTTGTTTTGAATGCGCTAATTCTTAATAGCGTGACTTAAAAATAATTCATTCCAGCATTAAGTAGTACATAGAAATGTAGATAATCCAATTTATTATACATGATTCGTACAAACGTAGAGCTTATCACTTCTACGCATACAATGGTCTGCAAAAGTAACATTTGTTGACACCTTTAAACATAGTTCCTTCCATACACTTTCCATTATTTTTTGTACTCATGCTTTTCGTTACTTCATGATTTCTTCAAGTACTCATCAAACCCTCAATGCTTGGCACCTTTTCCTGGGAAATAAAATTGTTTCCAGAATAGCAGATATATATCCATTTCCTAACTGTCTTACACTTCTCAAAAATCTGTTGTATCCAGTAAAATTTCCCAATTATACCTCGGTATTAGTCCACCTGTTTCCAGTACCAGTCAATGTTACGTAGTAACGACTTCCAGAGCTTCAAAAATAATTCTTTCAATCTATCTAAATGACCATATTTAAATATTTGTTTCACAAAATTTAATCATGAGCTTTCACCATCATCCCATAGACAATCCACAACTTATAAAGAATGAAACAAATTATAGATATTAATTGCCCAAAGATAAATTTCAAATGTAATACCTAAAACAATTCTT